>JANPWX010000014.1:657608-928795 GCA_024734555.1 Trochalopteron elliotii
GGCTGGCGGGGCTCCCGGCCGGCCGGTGCCCGGTGTTCCCAGCGCAGCAGCAGCTGCAGCGGCGCGGACAGCCGAGGTGGCAGCCCCGGGTTTGCCATTGCCATTCCCGTGCTGCTTTCCCATACTCGGTGAACGCGAGTTAAACACTGGGATAAGCATTTCAGCTGGAGCTTAGAAACTGCTTTTACCTGCTCCAGACGCAGAAAAATTGTTCAGCAGTGCCTCCTAACGCTTCTGCAAAGGTGATCCTGCAAGTCTTTTCACATGCTATTGCAATTTGCATCCCGTGTAAATAATGCATCAGTGTTGGGTGTGGAAAAACGACGAGTTACTGCTTGGAGTCTTCTGGCCAAATCATCTCACAGTAGCCACAGATTTTGAGTCCTCTTTAGAGAAGGCAGCTCCCAAGGTTAATACGGATTAAATTTTGGGTGTGAATTAAATATAATGTAGAGCATTTTGTGGAACTAGTATCTCCTGAAACAACCATACTAGGTGGAAATTTAAAGAACATTAAAATGAAGAAAAAAAAATCTGCCCAAGTCAATGGTCATTTCCTAAAGGAGATTAGGTATGCTCAGGGTGCACAGTAAGAGATTTCATTAGAAAAGTCTGTTTAATTTTCACCTAGAATTAATGATAACTTTTTTAAAGACTAGATTTCTGCCAAAGTAAAGGTGAGCTGTTCAGGTACAGAAAGGTTTTGAACTCATCCCCAACTTTGCTATATATTTGGACCTCATCAGATAAACATCTACTATAATTTTGCAGATAAACATATAGTATCATTTTGCTTCTGCATCCAATCCAGAAAAATGGGTTAATAATTTTCTTTTTACAGCATGACAGTACTGATGGATTAATTCCCTTTTTGTTTTCTCTTTGGGGTTTTTTTTGGTGTGGTTTTTTTGTTGTTGTTTGTGGGGGGTTTTTTTGTGGTTTTTTGGGTTTTTTTTGCATTTCATGATTATTACTGAGCTGAATTTGTCAGACTTTTATATGCATACAGTAATAGTGTCTTCCTCTAGAGTAATAGACAAGCAGTGAAAGGGAGGAAGCCTGTAACAACAAAAGAAATCAAGGACCTCATTCACTGAAAGGACAGTTTGTGTATCATGTAGCAGTGATCAACCAGAGCTGCTTTCACTGTCTACACTATTAGCAAATAGGGCCAGGAAGTTAAAATGTTATGGCATATTTCCTCCTTAGAGCAGATGACCAGTTTAGTCTCCTGGGGAGAAGGCCTGGAAAGTGTGAAAGAGCAGTCTGTCACAGCAGTTACCTATCTTGTGGAAAACACTTCTGGTCTTTTTCTTTGTGTTGATCTCTATCCCAAGTGCACCATTAGTCATGACAAGAAAACAGTAGTGGACGGCCTGTATCCAGTTACCTTACTGGTATTGTGCAGAGAGAATAACACTCTTAGGCATGATTAAGTTTCTTTACCACCCTGGCATCATGCAACTTTTCTCTCCATCCTCAATCTGACTTCTTGAACTTGCCATGGTGTTTAACACCCAACTATAGTGGAGTTTCATCTCTTTTCATCTCTTCCTTTTGAACTGGCAGTTTTCAAGTGTATTACTGCTGACACTGTCTTCACTTTGGTTTGGGAAGATTTTTCTATGAAATTCAGAATTTAGTAATTTAAACTCATTAATATCTTATGTCTGTATCCCATAAGAAAGTGTGTTTTTATTAGTCTTGCCCATTTCCAACATAGTACCAATTTTTGATTTGCCAGGTGAGAACTGATTAACCACAGACCATTAGTGCATCGACTGGTAGCTTTCCAAAGCACAACTGAAAATCACATTCAGTCTTCTATGGCCTACCTTATTTGCATTTCTAAATGCTTGGGGTTGAACACAGACCCTGTCATAGTTTTGTGAAAACCTGTTCCTTCACAGGGAAGATACGGAAAAGAGTGTTAGTTATCCCAGCTCTTCATAGGATTTAGTTCCACCCATTTAGCAGGACTGTCCTCACCAGGAATACTGTTCAGCCTGTATGGAAATACCAGCAACTGAAAATTAAGCCTTTCCAGTCTAACGTGAATGGAAAAGCCTCACCACCTTTATCAGCTGAGAAATGGCTGTTAAATGGCTCTTAAATGTTTTTTTATTCTGGAATTTTATGGAATGTCTGCTATGCTTTCCATAGCTTCAGCTGTGTGAAGAATGTTTGCACTCACTCTGTTGATAGCTTGGCTGCTGGCTGGAACAGCTGGAATTTCGGAATATGCAGGATCACATCCAACCTCAGCCACTGAGATTGCTGGATTAAAAAGTGTTATGTGTCAGCTTGGAAAATTGAAAAAATTTCTCCTATGAAACCATTTAAGCTGCGAAGGCAAACACCAGTGTGTCCGTATTAGAAAGATAGCACACTAATCCTGTCTAATTGGTTACAGACTGAGCATGAGGGGCTTTGCTGGCACAGAGACATGGCCTGTAGCATCAACTCAGTTAAATCCCCTCTCACTTGTCCTTTTTAAGGACAGAGTACTAAGTGCACACATTCCTAACCTACTTCAGACACGTAGAATTGAAAAAATTATATTTAAAATTGAGGTATGTAGAGCCAAGAAATTCAAAAGATGTCCTCAAACTTCTTTAGGTTTTATTTACAGAAGTACATGATTGTAGAGGAATGACTTTCTACAGAAAACAAACCTTGCAACATTGCAAGATTTACAGAAAATTACATTAATTACTTTGATATTGAGGAAGTACATTGGGATAACTATCTCCTTAAGAGGTCTTTATCTTTGATACCATAAAATGTTCTAGGTGTTATTCTGTGATTGTGAACTTGTGCATTCTAATTTCAGAGCACAACCACAACCAATATTTAATATCCTATCAAAGTACATATTTTGAATTTTTAGTTGAGCCTTATGCTCAACAGTTACCAAAGGGACTGGTAGTTTCTTCTAAGCATCATACATCTTTTGTGCTGTATACAAACGACAGGGGGAACTTCTGCAGTTATTCAATATCAGTGAGTCAGTGAGTAAACGAATTACTCAATCAATACTTAGTCCACGGGGACATGCACAACACTACAGAGCCACTTTTTGTTTCATTGAGCGCCATAAGAGTACAGGATTCAGGTGTATTTTTTCATTCACATGACCTGCCTCTAAAGACTGATTTGCAAGAAGCAGTTTCCATGGAACTGATTCTTCATAATGTATTAGTACAGACTAAGATTTTAAGGATAATGAAGTTATTATATGGTAAAATCATAGTTCATTTGGCAGAGTACTTGGCAGACCAGCTGTAAGGACTTAAAGAGCACAGTTGCCTGTCTCAAACAGTTAGGGCCACAGAAGGACTTTGTCATGAGATAAGCACAGAATGAAGCAACAGGGTGGCACTAACTCCAGGCCTGGTGGATGCTACATCCTGGTTAACACATCCAGACAAAAATTCCCAATGTGGCAAACTATGTAAAGAGACAGCTGCTAATACACATATCACTGGCCAAACAAAGATCACCACCAGTTATGGGAGAGATGGCATCTGTGACCACCAACAACCGCTGAAGTCCCCGTGGATATGCCTCCATGGATGCTTGGAATTTAGACTGTAAATTAAGCCACCACAGGAAACTTGAGATAAGGAAAAGATGGCTTTATCTCAGACCAAGGGCGAGGTTAACAGGCTGGGGGAGAGGAATCTATCACTGATAATGGACTTAAAGAATGCAGAACTTACAGACCACAAGGAAAACCAACTCAGCAGCTGTGCTGAAATCAGCTCAGACTGGGTAAAAGTTAATGTTGGCAGAGGGAGATAGCAACCACTGACTCACAACCCCTCAGCCCAAGAAGCCCATTGACTCAGGAAAAAGACTGAGCATGGGACTAAGCAAATTTAGAAGTGAGGCAATAATTTAACCAATAGAATAAGACAACTCTGTAGCCAATGAGTATTAATTCCTTTGCTTGTTAAAACATACAAATAGTGAAGTTTTGAATCACCTCAGAACCCCCTCTACTGAGAAGCCTGGAGTAAAGAAGGACAAACAGAAACACTTGCTGCATCCATGGGTGGTGACTATCATCTGCTTGACCTGTCTCTTCTCTCGTTCCACTCCATGCCACTTTTTTATTTCTTTCTATCTCTCTAATTTGCATTCATTGATAAATAAAATCTGTGTTAATGACTTTGGCGTATGTTCTCATTTGTACCTTAATTCAGGCAAGGGCATCTTTCACTAATCAGGTCTTAACACCAGCTGAGGGAAAATGCAATATTCTGGACGAACAGAGATATCTCCAAAGGAAAAAAATTGGATTGAAATTCAATTATTTATTGAAATGACAGAATGAGTAGCTCAGTATCTCATTATGATGCTTCTCCAAAACCCATCTAAATGGAAAAAGAAGAAGCAAACAGAACATCATAGGAGTGGAGCCAGGGAGCTTCAAACTATTAGAAATCTGTTCTAGAAGTGCCAGTGAAGGAGGCTGGAGTTACATGATTGTGTCTGAGATTTATTTGCCCATAAGCCATTACGGAGACAAGCAGGTAGAAAAAGCTAGAATGTAGTCTTTGCTACACTCAATACAAGGAAGGTGGCCTTTATTTGAGTATGATCCTGGTCTGAAATGCTGATGAAGTGAAGGTATGATGGATTTTTATTGAAAGTTTAGAAGTGCTTCTCTCTATTGGTGTCTTTACTGGTTTACTTTCCAGTAAAATGACAGTTTAATTAGCATGCAAAGGATACTCTGTTTTACTAAGAGACCTTTTTGGCAAGGAAGACAAGCCCAAAACAGGAAGTTGCACTGATGCTGTTAAAACTCAATCAGAGCCCATAAAAAATATAGTTGTAGATGCTAAAAAGTAAACATTACCTGACTTACAGGAAATCCTATTTCTGCTATTCTTTCAGTATTCTACAGTTTTAGCATGCTGAAGAATATGTTTGGGTGAATTCTCAGCTAGGAAAAGAAATGATACTTGGAGAACAAAACCTGGGAAAAGATGATGCTGCTGAAGTTTTGTGATCCTTGGCAATCCCCTTTTGGCTTTTGATGACCCTCACGATGTTCACAGATGTTAGAAGAAATGTGAAGCTCCTTGAAACTCTTGTAAAATTTTGCAGCCACTAAAGTTCCAAGAAGATCAGAGAACAGCAGCATTTCAAAGATTCTTTTGGTCTTAACTCTCAAGGTTTTCTTCACATGTGTGCCAAGAGGGGTCTGAATCTGGGATTGCACTAAAAACACTGCGTTTTCTTTTGAAGAATTACACTTATATGTGTTTACACTTATTACATTTATATGTGTGCTCCTGAAAGATCAGGGAGACTCTGATGGCATGCTTCTCTTTCCTTCTATGCGGGGGAGGTTGCAGGGATAAATGGTGCACATCTGACTCTGATTCTTGGCATTCAAAAAGAGACTGGATTATACCTGGGGATGGACGGATCAGCTGTTTTCCAAGCCATGGGGCTGTGTACACTGTGCTGTGGTAGTTACTAGTGGTTATGTTCAACAGAGTTCAGCATGGCTCAGGTTACCAGAGTACAATTGACTCATTTTTTGCTTTTCTGAAATGATGGAAGCCCACAAGAATGATTTGCTCTTCTTTGTGGAGTTTTTTGTGTTGGGTTTAGTTGGAGTGTTGGAGAGCAGTACTCAAATCTCTGATCAGCAGATGCAGTTATCAGCCCTAACTCTGAAGAATATTCTCTTGCTGAAGTTTACCAGCCATCTCCTGTGGGGTATCTCCAGAGATGTTGAATGAAAAAAGAGCAGTTATTGTATTCTACAGACAGCAACTTCTTCAGAGTGCTGTAGTTAATATGACTACAGCTCATGCTTCCAAGGAGCATGTCCAAGGAGAATGTAAAACACACTGCCTACAGCAATTGCAAGGAATTATTGTTACTGTATTAAATAATCATTATTCCCCCAACATTCACATGATTTTTCACTTTCCTGACATTTTGCTCATTTTCCAGCTCAGGTGAAAAAGAAGATAATTATGCACTACAATCACCAAACCAGGCAACATTGGAGGTAGGCAGGTTCAAGTTGATACATCCCCTTGAACAACTACAGTGCAGCTAGATGTTTATTGCAGGGCAGGGAAACCACTGCATTAATTATGCATTAATTATGGCTATACAAGCTGAAAAAAAAGTGTTACTTTTCTTGTGCAATTCTTTTTCCAAAGAAAATAAGAGTTTATACCATAATTAAGTAGCTCCTTGTTATATTCATATTTTGATTCCAGTAATTTGGAAGTGCTAAATGTGTGAGAAATAAATATCTCTGTTCCTAGATTTGTTGCCTACATCTATTGATTTGCATTAGTCTGTGTCATCCTAGTCACAGTAATTACAACCCTAGAGAGTTTCACAATAAAATGGGTTCATTTGGAAACAAAATACTGTGTAAGTTGTATTGGATATAAATATTTGCTGTTTACAGGGAAAACTGAGACTTTCCTCTTCAACTAAAAATTGACCTTTTTTTTTTTTTTCATAAAATGCATTTAGTCTGAAGGAAGGGAGAGGTACAGTATCAGGTACAATGACTTCACAGCCACATTATGTCATCCCTTTTCTCTTTGTTTTATAAAGTCTGGTTGTGTTAGGACTGTAGCAAGGATTAAAACATAGGTAGGAATAGAAGGACATCCTAGGCTGAGATTCGTGCAATCAAGAAGAACTACATCATTCAGTCCTTGATTTGAAGATTTATCCATTACCAGCATAAAATGAGTTTACCTTCCTGCTCTTGCTCTTCTATGGGAATGTTGCTTTAGAATTTGACTCACCTCATGGTTGGAAACCATCTTTTAATTTGAAGCCTAATATATTAATTGTTAATTTATACCTGTTTGTTCTTGGGCTGAAGTTATGCTTTACCGTAAATAGCTTTTTCCTTTCCCTACTGCTTTTTGACCTCCTCCTCAGCCTACTGACAATGTGTACAGTAATAAATGAAACAGAGACCAAGACTGAGCTCAAGTACTGGCATGCAATGGTCTCTGCAGCTTAACTTTTAGCACTCATTTTGGCATGGGTTCAGTCCAGCCATCATTGTGATCTCCAGGCCTGAGCTCAGAGGAAGAGTACAAGCCAAGACCTGTTTCAAGCAGGCAGTTTCTGAAGAAGGAAGAGAGTTTTGCTATGTGCATGCTAACCATCTTCTGCCACTTACCCTGGGGCCAAAGAATGTGTCCAGGCCTAAAGCTGTGGTTTGGACTTTCTCTTCCAGTTCACACATTATAAATAGTACTTTCAGATTATACTGAGAAAATAAAAAGGTTGGTAAAACAGATGTTCAGGAAAAACCCAACCACAGCACCTGTGCTGTAAAAGCCAACCTTAATTCTGGAACTTCCTCTGTTTTGAGGTTTGGAAATTCAACCAAAGCATTCTATTAACAAGAACAAAGAGAAGAATGCAGAAATGACCTTATGCTGAAGTATCCTGTCCCATACTGAGGTCCTCTGCTCTTGGAGCTCACTAAAGAAATGAGATCTTGCTTTACCAACAAGATGTAATGGTGCAATGAGAAGCTGTCATCATCCTGTATTACTGCAAGGAAATACTCGGCTAAAGCTTCTAAACTTCTGAAGAAGAGGGGATGGGATCACCAGTCAATGAATCCACACACTTTGCAGGATAGAGAGGAACAGTAGAAAGTTAATGATTTTCTTCCTTTTACAAGGAGTTGCTGTCACTCGGGTGTTTTCAGTGCTGCTCTAGAGAGGCAACCTGTTCTAAACAGGGGTCCTGGTAAGAAGGATGACAAATGTTTGTAATTAATTTTTTGTCCAATATTTTAAATCCCCCAAACTGATGCTTCAGCTTACAGCATAAGGAAATATGGAACTAAACTTTTAGTTTCATTTTCATTTTCGTTAAAATGATAGTACTAATCCTCACAAAGCCCTGAGATCTGACTGGATACATCATCAAGAAATGTGAAGATGACATTTTTCTCCCACATTTTAGGTTTGGAAATAATGCAAAATGTAGAGCTGTGATACATGAATTAGCCTAAGTCATTCCTCAGATGGATTTCATGTTAGGTTAACCACCATATTTCATAAAAAAGTGCTGTATGTTGAAAGGATGTTGTATTTTCCTGTTCATCTTTTTTAAGATTTTGTGTAAGAGTGGTAGTTCTTATTTAATACATTCCATCTGTGAAATGTATTCATTTCATACATTTAATAAGTAATTCACTAATTTTTAAAAATGGTTAAAAAAAGGAAATGTAGTTCAATCTGTTTTCATTTATTAAGCAATATGAATTCAAAGTATTATTGTTATAAGGACAGAATCATGTCACAACTCTTTCCCCAGAGTTTACAGCTCTGGACAACTGTGTTAAATGACTTTCACTTTCTTTCTTTTTCTCTACATCATGCAATGCTCTCTGACAGTCATCACCCTCAGTCGTTTTCAGAAAGGTAATTTTCCATATTTTCTTCTATAGCCACAGATTTAGTAAAGCGTTATTTCAGAAAACATTAGGAAAACATGAATGAAAAAGAGAGGAAATGTAAGGCAAATATTTTTGCTATCCACTTCATTTTAATCTTAAAATTTTCTGAAGTTATTCTTCAATTATTGTATTGCTATCAATTTCACAAGCTGACTATGCGTCTTGTAAAATATAAACACCTTTCTATTTTAATCCAACTGCCTCTCAATATCATTTAGTTACCTTGTGTTCTTTAACTATTGTAGAATTTCCAGAGGTGCACTTAGTATAATTTTGGTGCTTCATTGTGTGTTACACATATAACACATATCTATTTATATTTTCTCTTCTATTTCTTTTATATTTCATTATTAAATATTTTATTATATTTACTAATGTAACCTTTTTAGTGTCTTTTTGCAGGAAAACCACACCATGAGTTAGATAAATTCCATTTTCTACCTTTTATCCTAGCTTATCCTCTTTAAAAGAGGCTGCATGAAGGCATGCTTTTTCTGTCAGACTGGAAAGGAGGTTATGTAGTGATGCAGACAGCACACTTCAGGCTGGTACTGGAAATGATGTGGTTAAATATGACAAAAACCAGCAGCTAAAAATTGCCATCAACAAATTCTGCTGCTCCTAATGTCAGCCTTTCCTCAGGAGCTTTGGTCCTCTGTGCTTGAATGGCCTTCCCTCCTCCTTCTTCTCAGACTTAGCCCTAGCTGTCCCCACTTCCCTGTATATCCATTTATACAGGAGAAGGAGGAGTGTATCCTTGCCAACTTCTTGCCTCCCAGCCCTGGCACTGAAATTGGTTGCTGTTCCCTTGGCAGTGTCTGAGATTCTGGAGCTCTACAGCTGTATACTGCAGCTAGTGACAAATAGACAGCTTTGAGCTGCCAGCTTCAACTTCTCCAAGACATTTACTTTCTCAACACATTTCTTTTCTTTGGAAAATTAAATAAGTCCAATCCTAAAAGAAAAAAATATCACAAATATAGAAAACAGAGGTTTTCTTTAGCTTTTGGAATAAAATCTTTCAGTGCAAATAAAAGCTTTGTAAAGGAAATAAAGTAAGATCATTTGAGCTTTTAAATATTTCAGAGTCACTTGTTGCTGTGGAAAATGTAAATAAGGTAATTGGTCCCCCCCATACACCCTGCAGCAATACAGAACTGTATGAGGCTCTCCTGAGTTCTCACCTGTAATAACGGGTAAAGAATTCTGTTAATATTGTTTTAAGAAAAGTTTATTAATTTTGAACACCTGTAGAGAAGGTTTATTTTGGAGAAATGAAGACATTGAGGTGCTGAAGAGAGTCCAGAGAAGGGCAGAGGTGTTGATGAAGGTCTGGAGCATTTGAGTGATCTGGGGGTGTTTAGCCTGGACAAAAGGAGTCTCAGAGGGGACCTTATTGCTCTCTGCAACTCCCTGAAAGGAGAATGCAGCCAGGGGGATGTTTATTTTTTCTCCCAAGTAGCAAGTGACACAGCAAGAGTAAACAACCTTAAGCTGTGCTGGGGGAGAGTTAGATTGGATATGAGAAATATTTCTGCACCAGAGGGGTTGTGAAGCACTGGAGAAGACTGTTTGGAGAAGTGATCAAGTCAGCATCCCTGAAGGTACTTAAAAGAAGTGTGGATATGTTACAGGGTCATGGTTAAGTAGTGAACATGGTGCTGCTGAAGTAATGATTGGGCTTGATGATCTTGGAGTTCTTTTCGAATCTAAATGTTCTGTGATTCTATGATATGTTGTGCTGGTAGGAAAGAATAATAGGTGGCAAGAGCTGGAGAACAATGCCATCTTTTGGTGTCCTGCCAAAAGGGTAATAATCATAACTTTCTGGTGAATATTAGTGCATGAAATTCTTTACTATCTGGTTTTTGCTAATTGCCAGCATGCCTTCATAGAGTGCTATGTAATACCTCTCTACAATGAGAATCATTTTCCTCTCAAGCATTGTCACCAATGTCCTTTATAATCTTCTGTTTGTTCTTCCTTCAAGAGAACCACATGATGTGATTTTATGTGGGATGCAGTGAGTGATACAAGGGAGATAAAGTCTAAGAGTTCTCCCTAGCCTGCACAAGGTAGTGGCACACCTCTTGGTTGCTGTAAGGGTCAGTATGGGTTCTAAGTTCTCCATGTCATAGGTTGCTATGCAGTGAATCAGGATAAATACCTAATCACATAGTAAAGGTAAGCTAGAAATGAAATAAATTGTGTTGGAGGGAGTTGGGAATATCTTAAACTTGTCTTTTACAAGACAGTAATGCCAACAAGAAGTAATCTTCTGAAATATGTATGAATGTGTCCATATTTTATATTAAGAGAGACTGATCCTTTGCTTTTGCTGTGACGTAAACTAGATCCTCAGCCATCTAAGCCTCTTCTCTCTGTGCTTTCTATTTGTATGGGGGAGACATGACATGTACCAGGCTTTGGATGTTTCAGACATGTCCAGGTATCCTCAAGCAGTCCTGCCTGTTTCAATGCTCTGAGAGGGTGGAAGGGTACTAGAGACTGAAGAACTAAGAAAGGTGCTGGAAACTGCTTTTGTCTTTGATCTAGGGTAAAATGTTATGGGCAGATTTCGTAATGGGTCTCACCTCTCTTCATTTTTTTAAAAAGCCTTCAATAAGCCTGCCAAAGTACAGTATTGAAAAGGACTGCACTTAATTCTAAATCATAATTGCCAGTTCTTATGGATTAAGGGAGTAGTGAAAAAACTGCAAAATTAAACTAAATGTGTTACAGCAAAATATATTCATACTATTGAAAAGTTCCTTCAGCCAAATGAAGTTTTTATTTCAAGCAATTAAGGCTTGATATTGGGTTTTTTTGTAAAGTACTTCAAAATGCTGTCATAGTCTTTATCTTTTCCCTTTTGCTTTTTAAAAGAAATCTAATATTACAGCAAGATAGTGTTATATATTCTAGTCACTTTATGTGTGTCCATGTGTTTATTTCTAATTGCTATTTCTGTGAATGCCACAATAATAAATTAGATCTTTGGCCAGCTATTCCAACAATTTCATCTTACTCAGTGGAAATATTCTTTATTTATATACATAGTCACATGATCAGAATTTGACCTTCTGTTTAGAGTTTTGTTATGCTGTATGAGCAATAACAATATAATGAACTTCTGCCATTTCAATGGCTGCTGTGACATTAACAAATGATCCTGGAACACAGCAAAAATTCCTCAGCAAGATAAGATACGATAAATTTAGCTACTAGACCCCTGCAAGTGACGATGCTGAGGTTTGATTTTTAAACAGAATAGCTGTGTTAATCCAAACTCCATTGAATGTATGAAGGAAGAATTCATGGCAATTAGGAAGAGACAAATGGCAGCATTCAGTTCTGGAACTCTGGGCCCACATGAGCATGCAGTAACCACTTTAGGTCTTTCAGTTTTTTATTTGGCAGAAAGGGAATTATATACAAGGGGGAATTACATACTGGAAGGAGGCTCCACTCTGTCTCCAGAACATCTACAAGATATGTAGAAGCAAGTTAATAATAATTATACAGGGAGTTGAAAGCAGCCTGATTGCCTGCTATGTTCCATTTTCATTTTACAGTTTCATTGTATTTGTGTTAAATATTCTAGTATCTCCTCTAGGGATGCTGCAAATCAACAATTAAGCCTAGAAAAATGTGTTTTCCTTTGTCTCATGAAACTGTTCTTGAGTTTGTCTAAATTAGAAGCTGCAAAAAGTGCAGTTTCTTTTCTGGGACTGGTATTCCCCAGGAAAGCCTTAGTAATCTGGTAAAATGCTAGCTGAACATGAGCAACCTGGAAATGAACTTGTTCTGCTCTGTAGAGGTACATGCAGAACTGCAACTGCCCTAAAGCTTTTGGAGCCTTGATAATGGAAGTGGAAGGTAAAGGAGAAAGATGGGTTTATTTATTGTCTGCTTCCAGCCTCAACAAAGTACAATTAACTATGGGCCAGAAAAGGAAACAGGATGGACTTGGCTTTCAGGAATGGTGGTGGTAGTGGTGGCTCATCTTCTGATGAGGAATAGCAGCCGACCTTGGCTGCTGGCTATTCAAATTAGACTGGCAGCTCAAGCTCAGGTCTGCTTGTATGCTGAAGAATTGAGTTTAAGGGTTTTCCCTGGTCATGTCGCTTAATTTGCAAATCAGAAAATTCCTCACCATCTCCTTTTTAATTAAAGATAGAAAATTCCCTACAGAAAGTGTGACCATTAGACTGTATTGTATCAAAGTTCCAAAATTTAATAAATGGACATATACTGTGTCTGTTGAAACCACACTTCTGTGTCTTTGATTAATTAATTGTACCAAATGTCTAATTATGTAACCATCAAGTGTTTCTCCTTTCCATTTACCATGTGGGACAGATGCATAAAGAGATAAAATGTCCTGACTAACAAATGCAAAGCTAAATATTGATTTGGCATTTCCTCAGATACTTAGTCCTTTTGCATTCTAAAAATATTTTAATAAAAGCCGGATAGCTTTGGGTTTAGTATTCCATAGGCTGGAAAATGCATGCCAGAACAGCTGTAATCTCTGCATATAGCTTAAAGAGATAACTCAAGCTTTGTGATTCTGGAGGTTCCTTATATACTGACACTTTGTATTAGTGTTTCTTGAGGGAGCAGACACAATAAAGATGCTTCACTCAGAACAAAGTTTCCCTCCCTGTGTATGTATATATAACATTTTAATACAGTCTCAGAGTATGTATCATTAAAATATAAAATAATTAATTAAAATTAATTAAGTAAATAAAATATATTAATTCTTACATAGATATATTAGTAAATTTGAACAGAGTTAAAACAGAGAAGAATAGGAAAATTATCACCTTAGAACAAGTGTCCCCAGGAATCAAAGCTAAACCCCATAATTTTACAAATTTTTATGCAGGAGGTATTTTTACCACACCAGGTGTCAAAAAGCATATGGTAACATAAATGCACCAAAGGAAATTAATTGCCTTGCATGTCAAATGAAATCTGAAATGCCTCCTGAACACAGAAAGAGTGCTCTATTGTTAAAGACCATTCACTTCATGCATTCTAAACCTTGTTTGTCTGTTGATATTCATATATTTGGGGTTGAATCCCTTACTTAGATCCTGGTGTAGAAATTCTTTCAACTTTTAAAATACAAAATACTAAAACCTGGCACTTTAAAGAATTCTATTGACGGGTTATATTCATGTGGCCTAAATCCCAGTACCCAGCTCATGCTCATACTAGGAAAGAGTCCTTATATGTGGAGTGTACAGCAGCTTAATGTTTTGCCTTGCTTATTCTTATATTTGGATTAGAAATCTCTTCAACAGTCAGGAAGGAAGGATGGGTATTTGTCCCTATACTTTTCTACATTTATTCACTGGGAGTAATTCTTATGTAACTACTCTACTACTATTCTCCTTCTCTTAAGAGTAATCATATAAGCATTTATTGTATTAGATCCTTGAACTGTGATTACAGGTCTGTTATAAAAATAAGTTAAAAATTGACTGTAGCTCATCAATTATTTACATGCAGTGAAATGGGAAAGAAACGGTGAAAGAAAAAGTTTGTTTTGACCTAAGTCCATGATACTAGACTGTCTGAGGAGGATTGTATCTTTCCAGACACTCAGAAAAATAATCACCTGAACATACCAATTGTCCCTAATAAGGAAATAAAGTGTTCTCACATGAATATGCTCTTTAAACTCTGCTGTGATCACAGCATGGGAGCAGAGAAAAAAAGGCAGATTCAAAAATCATTCTCCTAGAGCATCAAAAGCCTCTTTGTGAGACACTGGGAAAGTAAATAAAACCCTGATTTTAATAGCAAAAATTTTTAATAGACAGCAACTCATTTTATTCATACAGTCTTTCAAGATGCTAGGTCAGATGGAGCCTTGAGAAACCTGGTCTAGTGGAAGGTTTCCCTGTCCACAACATGGGGCTGCAACTTGATGATCTTCAAGGTCCCTTCTAATCCAAACCATTCTAAGATTCTATGATTCTGTGATTCTAAGATTCTGTGTTTTATTCATGAGGAATTTTAAACTGAGTAGTACTATTTGATGTTGTTGCCGTTGAAAATTTTCTTCCTTGACTTCCATGGAAGCAGGATGAGGCCAATAACATTGACTTTGTCCTATTGATTAGGTATATCATTGATTTGATTACCTTTTGGATCAGGTCCTAAGCATCCTTTGGATCTGCACTAGCAGCATATTTGGAAGGAGAGATCTGGGATATCACTCTGCTATTTTTTCATCATCATGGCAAGAATCAGCAAAAAGACACCTAAGAAGTGAATTATAGCTTTTAAAAAAAAACAATTACAAAGATCCTCTCTGATATATCAAAAGAAACACTTCGTAAACATTATGAAGAAAACAGTATAATTAGTGCCATATTCTAAAGTCAGCTTTGGGAAACTCCTTATTTAATTATTGAAATCTCTGAGCTGCTGACTAGTTTCTTCTGTCCAGGGAACACCAACAGGGCTTGTAAAATATTTTAAGAGAACTTTTGTATCAGAGGCATATGTGATTCTTTTCTAATGATTAAATCAATATACTTCTTGGAATTTATGGAATCCTTAAGCTATGGTGCTCTTTGTGCCTCAGTGGAGATCTCCTGCAGGCACAGCCTTGCTTTCTACTGGAAACCTAAAGAAACCTGTCTTCACCAGAACTGGGCTTAACTGCCTGTTCTCATTCTCTTGATCTATGTTCTTTTTGAGTTCATTCCCTCTGGCAGACACTCAAACAGGGACATCTGTCTCTCCTCTTTCAGGTTATATTTCTTTAAAAAACATTGTAGTGTTTTCCTCCTGGAATGTTACAAAACAGCAGCCAGAATCTCAAACAGTGTAAATTGTCCTTCTCTGTTGACTATGATAAACTTTGCTGGTTTACATTCAGTGATGATCTGGCCTATGTTTTTTAACTTTCAAAATGCAGAGAGGTTTTTCAGGGGCCAAAAAAGCTGTGCTTGACCTTTAAAATTACTTACACACAAGCAAAACAAGAAGAGAAATGCATGTGTTTGTTCTTAATCCCTTACTGCTTTAAAATTTAAACAAGGGCTTTAAAAATAGTTAAGGCCAATGTTAAGCAGTTTGGTTGGGCTAACAACATTCTCACTTTCTTCTATTTTTTTTTTCTGAGATCTTCTCCAATTTCATTTTAGCAAAGGTTAGACCTGTAAGTGCTGAGCTAACTTTGCACTGGGGAATAGAGAAAGTCACATACTAATTAAGACATTTTTGTGCTTTCCTTGTTACTATCTAAGTAAGGCTGTAAGCCAACAAAACATTAGAGCAGTTAACCCAGAAAAAATTCACAGATAAATTGTAAGGTTTTTTAATTATGATTCTCAACCTGAGAAACAAAACTTCTCAACAGCTATGCTGTCTTTCTCTTCCTTAGCTTTCATTCCATCAAGTTTTCCAGTTACATTTGTTTTATTATACCTCTGGCCTTTAGCACCTACCATTCTTCCTTGACAGCGGCAGTGATGTGTGTCAGACAATTTTTGTTTCCTGTTAATACAAATTGAATTGCCTGAGTTGTACATTACCTTGTACAGCATTCAAATTCTCCTGATTTCCAGGTCAACACTGCTTGGCCAGGATCAGTTGTGCCCAGATTAATTTTGTCTATGTCTTGTTTTCACACCAGAGTCATCTTCATGCAGGGCAACTTTTGAAGGCCAAAAAGTACAGAATTTTATCAGAGAGTAAGTTAAGGGTAACAGGCAGCACCCTTACAGTAGTTTTAGGGCTAGGTGCCTGAAGCTAAGAGAAGCAGGAGAATAATGGCTTGCTACAGTTGGTGATTTTCCAGATATTGTCATCCTTAAACAGGACCAAGTGGCTTTTCTTGTTCTAGTAACAGTCAGACATAACCCTGCTGCTTGCAAGGATGATCCTGCACTTCTCTGATCACTCAGTTTCACCTTGTCCTCTTTGTGCTGGGGTAGGGAGATTGCTGGAGGTCCTCACTATTTGCACAATGGAAGGAGGAACATGAAGCATGGAAGACCATGAGTTTCCTGGCCATAAGCCCTCCCTCCTCCTCCCCTGAAGATGTCTGCATTGCAGCCACACCAGCCCTTTCAGCAGGGTTTTGCTTCCACAACCCAGAAGGGCAATGGAATATGTCCATTTCTCATACGAAGGTAAATTTTGATGCCTGAAAGATGAAGGTAGAATTTGGTTTCATTTGCACAGATGAAATTCTGACCTAATTTTTTTACCAGCATAAGTATTATTTTCTGTGTAGTCAAATCAGAAGACTGTTGACACTCCCCTGTTGGAGGTAGGCCTTATGTGCCTGAACATGTTGATTCAGTGCAGTAGTGTAGTTTTTAAACTAACTCTTGGTCATCCCCACTTGATTCACATTGACTTGGCTATAGAGCAGGTTTTTTGCACATGTACTAGTTTTTATTTGTGTGAAATTTATCCAGAAGCTTTTCTGCAGGATGTGCTCTAACCCCTAGTGAGGGTCCAAATGACTGACCAGTCCTTGGAGCAGTTATGAATCGTGGACATGATGGAGATGTTCAGTTCAAAGCATCAGAGCAGGTCTAGTCAGAAGTATGAGCCCTAAAACACACATTATGTGGATGTGGGGACACCAGTGGCTTCAGTCTGCCAAACTACTGTTTGCTAAATTACATGTTAATGTACATGTAGGCTTAGATGCCTGAAAAGAGATTTATGACTTCAGACTTTCTGTGGAACTAGCCCAAAGCTAAAAGGAGGAAAACTAAATAGTCTGTGGTAGATGATGTCTATGGGAATACCTAGAGGCTTATGTTTTATAAAGTTGTTTGGTGTGATGCATACCTTGTGCCTTCATTTCCTGGGAAGCAAAAAGCACTCCACAAAACAGATGCTCTCTTTTTAGATGCTCTTCTTTCATTCCATGTTGGGAGCTTAAACTTTGATCAATTCTTGAACTTGCCACTGGACATAGAATCTCAGAGGCACAAACACTATGTATATTTTGAATCTTGTTTATTGGCTGAGCTCAAAGTTATGAAAGTGAAGATATCCATGTCACAGAATGTAAAAGAAAATAAATTCTTAGACAATGTTTTTATTGGCTTCTGCTTGGTTCCTGAATGTCTCTGGTGCTTCACTCCTCAATACCTATATGAATAATGTCATTTTTCTATCCCTATCTATAGAATAATTTTATTTATTGTTATACGAATGTATTAAACATATCCTGTGTTTGCCTGGTGCTAACAAGACCAGAAGCCTAAACAAGCTTATGCAATTCTGCAGTTTACAGTACTGCATATTTTATATTTGAGTGAGATCTTAAAGGTCATTCTAAAATGTGTTATCATTTTTCATTGTGACACATATTAATAGCAAGTTTCATGTGTATTGAGGAGGTATTCAGAAAATCCTCAGCTTCCATAAAACAAACATGAATGAAAGACTTCTATATACCCATGAAGTAAGGCACATGTTACTGAAACATATTCATGGATATGACTATCAGTCTATAAAAAGAGTCTCATAATTAAGAGTACTAGAAGTAAGAAAAAGCAAGATAAAGACTGTTGAATTGAGTCATTCCTGTATTGGGCTGAAGTTACTCTGGATGCAATACTGCATAACTCTTGTGTGGCCTTCCTGTAGAAACCATTTATGTGTGCAGAAATGTCTGTTTCTGCTGTGATGTGACAGTATGAATATTCTTCAAGATATAAATGCAAATCACATCATCACCCCTCCCAGAGTATACCCAACCTATGCTTTTGTCCTTCCTGGGGACTCCAGCTTTCAGCCAGTAAAGGCCCAAAGGGCTCATCAGTGAGTGCAGTAATTTCTGTGGTGAACATATTCTAGCTACTCACCAGCACAAGCTACTTTGAACAAATAATTATGCAGGAGACCCTGAGCCACATTACTTAATTTACTGTGCTTTATAGGTGTCAAGTCTGACTGGATTCACTTTCTGCATAAAGTGACACAAATTTTTATACCACAAATGGTATAAAAATGGCATACCCCTGTGGGAGTGCATTTTTTAATTTTAAGTTTAATTCATAGGTTAATGTTCTTTTGTAAAATGGTTTGTTCTCTGTACCCCCTTTTTGTTACCCACTTTTGGTTTATCTCTGTTTTTTCCCCAGTGACAGTTCTGTGATTGGTTCTGTGTTTTCCCTAAGTTTTGCTCCCCAGAGACAGTTATCTGTCCATCACTTCATGGATAGCTTCCTGTTGCTGTCTATCATTTTTGGGGTCGTTCCCCACTTCTGGAAGATTCTGAGAGAGGCATCGAGTGTTTGGACAAAATCCTGATTGTCACCTTCTAATGTTCATTGTATGGTTGTTTTGTATGTTTGTCTATGATATGAGCCACCTCATATCATAAACCTTATTGGTTCAACCTTATTGGTTCTATGTAACACCCCCAGTTATAAGGTCTCACCCGAAAGTCAGCCAGGGTCTTCGGGCATGCTGACTCTCGAGGTGAGGACCCCACGCCAGGGTTCCAATAAACTCGTGTGACCCAGCGTCTCCGGAGTCCCCCCTTTTCATCCTCCAGCCAATCGCCACGCAGGAACAGCCAGAGCGAAAAAGATCCCACTGGAAAAGAGTGTTACCGGTGCAGCAGCTAGCCATCTTGAAAAAACAGGCACGGTAAGGTACCCCTAATATGGCTCACTGGTGTGCAGTTTCGATACAGGTCCTGATTGTTTCCCATCTATCTTGGTTTAGATAGACAGGTATCTGTCAGGGGAGATTGAAGTCTCCCTTGGAATGTAAGCCCCCTCCTTCCCCTTTCCAAATTATTATAAATTTGCAATTAAAAGGCTGTCAGGCAAAGAATTTGGGAATAGGTATAGCAGTTTTTTACTGGAGATATTAAAAATACAAATGTTGTAGTACAAAAGAATAAGCAACCAACCAACCAAGAAATCCTAGAAAACCCTGACAGAATCAGAAATACAATTTGACGCCCTGTTAGTTAGGGTGCTGGAAACAGTACAAAAGTAAGCCCTCCTGGAGTGGCAGATGTGGTCCTGTTGGAAGTAGAGATGATCCTGTGGAGCCAAGGGTCCTGTCATGGGCCCAGTCTTCCTTTGGGGGTCCCATGGGAACACTGGAGTGTCTAGTGACACTTGTGGCTCCTTTTTATCTAGGTGGAAATGGTTTGGCTCCTTCTCCCTGGGTGGAGCATCTCACAATAGGATGATGAATTATATTATGTCATTGGTGAGCTTTAATGGCCCATTAACAGAAGATGTCTTCTTGGAGGTAGTGGAAGAGTGACCACAGATAAGAAACAATACCCCACCTGGTCTCAACAGATGGCTTGTTATCAGAAAGGCAGTCACTCTGGAGTTACAACAGATAAAAAAACCCACCTCCCAAACAGGTTTCAACAGATGGAATAGAATAATTTTTTCGGTTATAAAAAACACAAGACACTATCCCAGCTCATATCCTGCACAGCAAGTTTTCTGTAGGATTGGGAGTTAAGGAGTATGGACAAGGACACTCCTCTTTTGGCTTCCATTTAACACCAATGTTGCTTTGTCTTTTAGCACCCGGCTAACTCCTTTCTGTTCTCTTCACCTGCTACTCTCAATGTAGCTCTCTTCACTTGCTACTTCTCAATGACTTAACATAACACTTGATTTACCCCACACACTTCTGCTATTCCTTTATACTGATTCTTTCTGATGTATATTTTGATGTGTTCCACCTCTTGTTTCTGCTTCAGTTGCACCTAATGAAGCAAAAACCATTCCTCCTCTCTTCTTTGTGTATCAGGCTAATTGTGTGTTTCATAAGGTTTCTTTCAGTAAGTACTTGCTTCCATGCTTTACTTTTCCTTTTATCTGTCTTCCCAGGAGATCAACCCCACACATGCCTGAGGTAGATTTTAAAACATCTGATTTATTGCCATTGTTTTGTTGCTTTCACTCCATCCCTTCCTTGTTCTTTTTAGAGTGGTACTGAAGTATTTTCTGTTCAATTGCAATTATTTTCTATTTTCATATTCTCAACCAGTTGCTAAATCTATTATCCTTCTATATATCCTGTCCTTCTATTAGGATAATAGAATCTATGCTTCTATTAGGTGGCAGCAGCCCCCTAATAATTCCTAATAATTCCCTCTCTCTTCCAGATGAAAAAGTGAGATTGAGTGTATTTCCATATCTTGCTGGAGAGTCTGGGGAGAAAAAGTTCTTTTAAATTTTCTCTTAAAGGACTTAAATAAGATATTTGAATCTATATTATTTGTGAGAACTTCAATATTATTTTTTCTTGAAAGCATAAAGGGAAAACTCAGAAGGTGAGTCTTGTTTCTTGAAGCTACAAATATAAGTGACACATCCATCTCACAGAGATGGTGAGTTCCTACTGAGCTTGAGTTTGACCATGAGTCAATAGTGTTTTTAATAGTGTTTCTAATGCTTACATATGTAGAAGATGAGGACTGGTACACTGGATTGGGCTAAAGCCCAGATAGCCCAGTAACGTGTTTCTAGCAGTGCTGAAACTTAATGCATCATAGAAATACAGAATCATTCAGGTTGAAAGGCACATGAGAAGGTCTCTAGTTCAATCTCCGTCTTCTCAGTAGCTTCTTCTTAGATATTGGAAGGAAGGAAGACTGCTTTTAAGTCCATTCTAAGTGTTCTCCAGGGGCAACAAATACAGAACTAGAGAGCTTACAGTATTACTTCCCTGGAATACTCTCTGGACTTCCAAGAATTTGTGGCTCAGTGCCTAAATTGCTGTGTCAGGGATGATATTTTTTTAGTTGACCTTGATTGTTTTGTCCTTTATTAGCTCTTCAAAATTTTCTGTCAGAAATCTTCTTAGCTCAGCTACATTATCTTGTTTGTTTTGACCCAGACAATTACAAGTTTTATTTGATGATTCCTTTTGTCAAATAAAGATGGTGCGGTCTATTCAGTAGCATACTGATGCTTTCTGTTTTCTTCTTAATACTTTTAAACACTGTTTGTTTTTCCTGACAGTTTGTAGTTTCCTGACAGAAACATCTACATCCTTGAACTCATTCCTGCAGGGTCCATCAGCAATTTTTGTCTTCTCTTGTGCAGTACTTCACTGAGTTTTGTCTGCCATTTTAACATCCATTTATTATGTCTCATGCTTTCCTTCTACACTTCATTGCTAATGCTTATTTTCACTCTCCTTCAATAATGAAGTAGTCACATAAAATACTGTACTGCTGTTTTCTAAAAGTTTGAGCCGCACAATCTCAGCACACATACAGGCAGATTTTTTTCCAAGGATTGAATTGATCCTACACTGTTTTCTATCTTTATCTTGTCTTTAATGCATGTGCAAATATTCACTCTTATTCTCTGCCCCCACAAAAGCTTTTGATGGAGTACCTCATTCAATGATTTTTGGAAATTCAGGTAGACTGCAGAAGTTGTGTTGTGGTTGGTAGTGGTTTAGGGGAAATCTGGGAGGAAACTTCCTAAGGGACACTCCCTCCCCTCCCCCCAACCAGTTTGAAAAAAAAAGAAACCTTCTCAGAGAGAAGTGGAAAGAACCCTGTTTATTAAACAGGCAAAGCACTCCCTGGCACAATAAATTGAACAATACCTGATGATAAGAACTTCGTGCCGCTCTGGAGATGACAGATTTAGGAAAGAAGTCCCTCCTGTAGGTGGTTGCTCTGTCTCAGTTCCTCTGGTGCTGGGGATTGTTGCTGCGCAGATCTTGGTGGGTTCCAGATGCAGCCCCCCACGGCACTCCCCCGGGTCCTCAGTCCAGAGAGATTTTTAACAGTTCCAAGGGAAGGCGAAAAAAAGGAAAAAAAACAGGAAAGAAAAGAAAGAAAAAAAACAGGAGGAGAAGGAAAAAAAAGAAAGCAAAGCTTCTCCCCCCTCCTACTAGCTACACACTAACTAACTAACTACTGAAAAAAAAACTCTCGTGTGTTAGTGAATTCGACTCTCAAGGCCAGCCAGTGGAGGACAGTTTCTAAAAACAAACTGCGCGCCTCTCCCCTCCCCCCAGCTCCCAGACTTATCAGACGATTGGGATACAAACATCATGTCACCCCAAGACATGGTTTAAACTCATGACAACTAAGTCCTATGCAGCCACTTGCTTACTCCTCACCCCCCCCGTAGAATGAAGGGGAAGAGAACTGGAGGGGTGAAAGTGAGAAAATATAGGGACTGAGAGAAGAACAGCTTAATAATAATAATAATAATAATAATAATAATAATAATAATGATGATGATGATGATGATGATGATGATGATGATGATGATGATGATGATGATGATGATGATGATGATGATGATGATGGAAAATAACAAAGAGAAATAAATCCCAAGACAGAGAAGAGATGCAAATTAAAACAATTGCTCACCACTAAACAACCAATGCCCATTCTGTCCCCGAGCAGCAGCTCCCTGCTCAACCTTCCCACAGTTTTTTATGCTAAGCTTGATGCCATATGATGTGGAATATCCTTCTGGTCAATGTGGTCCATTGTTTCAGCTGTACCCCTCCCAGCCTCTTGAGTACCCCTGGCCTCCATGTTGCTGAGGCAGTATGAGGAGAAGAAAATGCCCTGATGTTGCTCAGCAATAGCTAAAAGATTCCTGAATTATTGATACCTTTTCCAGCACAAATCCAAATATAAGCCCATACTAGCTACTCTGGAGAAAATTAACTCTATCCTAGTAAAAAACAGCATGTGACCCATGAACACGCCTGTTATGTCCTTCATAGAATGCCAGGAGGCTTGTAAGGTAAAGCTTCCCTTTCCAATAGTGCCTTGAGCTCTTCTGCACTCTGCTGTATTTGTTCATGTGTCTGCTGATTCTGTTCATTGCTGTATTTGCCAGCAATTTCAGATAATGGCTTGGGTTGGAAGGAGCCAATAAGGTCATCTAATTCCAACCCCTCTGCCATGGGCACAGGCAATTTCCACTAGACCAGGTTATTCAGAGCACCATCCAACCTGGACTGGAACACTTCCAAGCATGGGGAATCCACAATTTCTCTGGGCAGCCTGTTCCAGTGCCTCACCACAACCACTAAAGAATTTCTTCCTAACATCTAATCTACACCTACTCTCTTTCAGGTTGAAGCTATTCCCCTTTGCCCTCATTACATCCCCATGCAAAAAGTTTCTCTACCTTTCTTGTGGGCTCCCTTCAGGTATTGTTAGGCTACAATTAGGTCACCTTGGAAGCTTTGTCTTTTCCAGGCTGAACAATCACAATTGTCTTAACCTTTTCTCATAGAAGGGGTGCTCCATCTCTCTGATCATCTTGGTGGCCTCCTCTGGACACTCTCCAACAGGTCCATGTCCTTCCTGTGCTGGGACTCCAGAGCTGGGTGCTGCACTGCAGGTGGGGTCTCACAGGAGCAGAGCAGTGGGGCAGAATCCCCTCTGTCCTCTGCTGCCCACGCTGCTTTGGATGCAGCCCAGGACATGTTTGGCTCTCTGGGCTGTGAGTGCACACTGCTGGGTCATGCCCAGCCTCACACCCACCTGCACCTCCAAGTCCTCAGGAGGGCTGCCCTCCATCTGTTCATCCCCCAGCCTGGGTTGATACCTGTGTTGCCCCAGCCCAGGTGCAGAATCTTGCACTTGGTCTTGTTAGACCTCATGAGATTCCCATGGATCCACTTCTTGAGCATGTCCAGGTTCCTCTGAATGGCATCCAGTCCTTCAGGTGTGTCAACCACACTAGCCCAGTTTGTCCAGTGAAAATGATAAGCTCATTGGTTTTGTCATGGAACCCATTTCAAAAAATGGTATCACATCTGCTCCCTTCCAGTATACAGGCACTCAGACATTTCTAATTCAAAGGTTGTGCATCACACTTACTGGCTGAACTATTTTATTCTTGAGTTCCTTGGTGAATAACACTTAGTCCTGGCTATTATCCTTTTTTGTTATCTGTTCCTTCCATAGCTAGCATTTAAATTTCAGTAAACTCTTCAATGAGTTCTCAGTAAAGAAGTTTTCTGGTCTGAGAGTCTTTTCACGTGCATCCACAGTAAACAAGAAAATTAAGTCTCAATTTTGTTTCTTTTTTTAATGGTCCTGTCTTCCCTCAGTACTTCTTTTATCCTTTGAATATCTGCTGGGTCTTTGGACTCTGACAGATTTCCTGTGCCTGATATGTTTGAAAC
This sequence comes from Trochalopteron elliotii, assembly GCA_024734555.1. Classification (NCBI taxonomy): domain Eukaryota; kingdom Metazoa; phylum Chordata; class Aves; order Passeriformes; family Leiothrichidae; genus Trochalopteron; species Trochalopteron elliotii. The sequence goes on from JANPWX010000014.1 coordinate 682,252, forward strand.
AATATTTATTGTTGTCTTTTGCAATTTTTTCCCCAGTGGTCTTCTGGTTTGCCTTACCCTGTTTTTATATTTAACCTGCCAAAGTTTCATCCTCTCTGGTTTCCATATTTGGACACCACTTCAACGTTTTCAAACTTGCCTTCTTGCATTTGCTAATCTTTCTTGTACTGTTGTTTAGCCATGCTGGCTTCCTTTAGCTTTTCTCAAATCTTTCATGACAGGAAGTATGCATATCCTTTTTACCTTCATTGTAGTCTCTAAATTGTGCTCATTCTGCTGGCAAGGGATTTAACTCTTTTAGTCAGCTTTTTATCATCTTTTAGCTACCCTCTTTGGCATATTTTTAGCAGGCTTCCTTACTCTTAGGTAATTCTTTTTGAAGTTGACTGCAATCATTATTTTTCTACTTTGTTTTGTTTTGTTGTGGTTGCCAATGCTTTAAAGCATATTGTAGTCACTTTTACAGAGTTGTTCTTTGTCAGTAAATCATGATGAATACAGCTGAGATGAATTGAAATATAACATACCTCCAGAGGGTAAAAATACACCAAATTTTTCTCCAGTTTCCTAAGTACAGTTATTTCTCCTATAAGTCTTCCTAGAATTCTTAGTTTTGGACTCAAACTTCCTTTAAGCTCCAGGCTAGAGACAGGCTGAACAATGTGTAGTGCAATCTACTGCATCAGCATCTGTTTAAGAGAGTAAGTAGAGCATACAGGCAATTATTTTTAAAATGTTTTAGTATATCTGGTTAAACTCTGTTGCAGAAGCATCCTGCCTATGTCTTGGCACAGTCATATGCTAATAAATGTCAGAATAGCAGAATAAAGCAGGCTGCTTGGACCCTAGGGATTCACTTAACCTGGAAGAATCTACATGAGACTCTTTAAAACACAATTATAGCCCTTTTGTTTCACTACATTCAATCTCACTAATATAATTTAAATATAATTAACAGCATATGTTCATAAAATGAGTGTACATATTTCAAATGGATTGATCATCTCTACCTTTACCCACACTTTATGTATCTTCTCTTGTCTTCCATAACTGACTTGAAATAACCTGCTGAATTTACTCTAGCAAGCACTGTGGTATCCCTCAGAACAGCAGATTTCACCATTGTCTCAAATGAACTAAAAAACAGTTGTGTTAGTAGTGCTGGCCACCCCTGACTATTTTTATCAATGTGGGATGAGAGTCACTGGTCATTGGACATATGGTACAGAGTACATCAGCTTGTTTTCTTGCTGTTTCTTACAGAATTAATAACTCCTACTATTTTTCTTGAAAAAGTAAACTGTACAGCTTTGTCTTTTCTGTTCCAAATAAAATTAAATCCACATAGACATGTTAATGCTTTCTTAGTACTATTGGTCTAAGAAGTTTCTTCTTCAGCTAATAAAATTACACCTGCACATTTTTAACACATTCTTCAGCCTGGTTGGAGTCCTTGTGTTAATAACCCTGCATAGTTCCAGGAATGAACAAATGATAGAGTATTTAAGTTAAAATGTATCAGACATTTAATTCAGAGGACTTCAAGCCGGGGCATAAGACTGTAACATAATTTTTAATCTCTTCTGGCATTGCCAGGATTCTATTTGTCCACTCCAACTCCATACTGCATTTCATGTCAGCATTTACAGTCATCTAATTCCACAAAACAACAAAAATAATACTTAGTTTAAAAAATTGGGGTTTTTATTTAAATAAATTAATTTTATGCTGGGCTGCTTTTCAGATTACCATGGAGTTAGAAAATAATGGGACCTGGTGGTAAACTCAGTGGAGGAAACAGTAAAAGCAGACATTTCTGAAGTTATGTATCCAACATATACTGAATTTGAATTCACTGTTAGCTAGATCTTTGTGACAATGGTATTAGTAGAGCATTTGAAATTGTTAACTGCTGTCTTCCAAGGCACCATCTATTCATACTTAATGGCAGCCACTACGAAGGAAAAGAACCTGAAACATCAAAAAAAAATCTGATTTCTTGCTGTGACTGTGGTAGAAAATTGTATTTTGAAGCATAGAGAGAGAATTTTTTTATAAGGAGAGGTCTAAATAGGAGTTTTCAAAAGTACCTTGCTCTCAGTTACAGTTTTTCCTACCTGCTTAATAAAACTGTAATTTTTGCCAGTTTCTACATTCTCTCACAACCTTGACAACTGTTCAGTGAGACATCACAGTTATTTTTCCTGTATCCACAGTTGGCAGAAGATATTTTAGAATAAATCTGGGTGAAGGGATTGGCACTACTGTGGTTTTACACTACATGTTGTATTTTTAGGAAGGAAAGAATAAGAACATTTTCTTTCAAAGAAAGGGAAGGCTATGAGAAAATTGCACACCAGAAGTTGTGCAATTCAGATGATTATGAAATCTTCACATTTTTGTCCAGGATGTGATGTATTTAGCTGCCAAGTCTGGAACTTATGCCTTTTTGTCACAGAGGAGGCTAACCCCTTATTTTACCACAGAAACTATCCCAAAATGTACTTTAGAATCTGGAGACTGTTTACCAAAATTGAAAACTCAGAGAGTAGATATCAGATCTCTCTTATTTCTCATCATGCACTATCTTTGCAATTGCATAGGGCAGTCCCCTGAATATTATTTCAATTCATTTCCAGTTGAATCTGTCCCTTCTCTTTTTATGTTAAAAATAAAAACCATTCATTCTTTTATGTTCCCAGTTTCAGTGGTTGGACCATCTTTAATCAGAGCCTATTGCAGCTGCAGCTACTTATCAACAACAGATCATGTTTGAGAGAAGAGTTTGCAAAATATTCCTTCTTTCCACTATCCCCTCACATGGAGGAGTAATAGTGTATGTTGCCCTGCTCTTAGTGGGTGATTCCTCTGTGTTTCTTGATGAATGGAGCTTCAGCTGAATGACCCTCTAGTGATTGAAGAAGAAGGCGTGAACTGGTTGCATTAAAACACTGTTTGCTGTACAGTGTCTCTGGTTGAAGTATGGAGCCATTAAATAATAATCCTGTGTACAAGATCACTACCTGCTGGTTCATAGTGTGGGTATCTGGGTGACTGCTCAGTGTCTGCTTCCACTCCCAAATATTTTGGATTGGACCTTCATGTGTGGTGAAGAAAGAATACAAAACTTTAATTTATTGGTACCTTCCTTTCTTTTCTTTTTTTCCTGTATAATAAAACACCTTGCTTTAGCCTTTTGTTTTTAGAATTAGAAATTTACATTAGAGACCAATTTGCCTTCAAGATGTCTATGAGAAACATTTCAAATATTTTAGTTTGCTTAGCTTGATTGTTTATCCCAAAGGTAGTGTAATCTTCTACAATGTTAGTTTACAATGTAATGCCAGAAATGAAAAACCTTTTAGTTTTCAGCTAAGCTATCTTCATGGTATTTCTTTTATGATTGCAGTGCTAGGAGTCAGAGGGAGTTGAAAGAAGGAAACTAATGGAGAGGTGCCTTAAAATACTTCAAATATCTTAACAGGATTCAATGAATTTTATTTTGGAAACAGGACAAAATGAACAATAGCAGACACAATATTTTTTTAAAACACCCATTAATTCTAAATTGTAACAAAGTAACAAGTTGTCTTAAATTTGAATAAGTAAAAAAAAATATTTTTTTCTCATGCTTTTGCATTAATCCTGCTAACCTCAGAAGGAATTTCTTTGCCTCATTTCTCTGAAAAGAAAGAAAGAAAGTGGCATGGGGATTTTAAGGAAGCAGCTTGATGATATCATGGCTACAGACCCATCTCTACCTGTGATGTCATCACAGACTGAGAGAGATGGAAAATATTGAAAATGTAATTAAAAAAAAAAGGTGCTGTGAATTTAACTAATGAGATCTAATGCTACAAAGTGTTCATCGAGGGTTTTTTTTCTGATTAAGGATAAAAGCTTGTTCTAAAATTTCATTTCTGGATTCCCTAATGTTACCATAGAATTATGCTGACAATAGTTATGGTTTTATACCTAACCATCTTTAGGATATTGGTAATTGTATTGCCAATACCAAGTCCTGGAAACTGGTGTAAGAGACATTTATAATTAAAATTAGACTGTAAAACTGGCACACTTACTCTCTACAACTGATTTCCACATAGTAGAAACAGATGCTTATTTAAATGCCAAAGTTGTTTTTTATGTGTTTTTAGTAAGTGTTGCTACACAAGTTAAGTATCTGATTTGTAAATTCAATTATGGAAATTTGAAGATAAAATCACATATATTAACATTTTAACATTTCTTCTGCCCCCCACATGTAGTTTTTCTACGATTATGAACGCTTCTACGCAGGGACCATGGATTGGGATGGCACCCCAGGCTGTAGTGCTGTGTGAGGACAGCCAAGGTAGCTCTAAGGAAAATGGCATCATTCTGGCACAATGTTCAGGGAAGTTAAATCTCTGGCATACAAAGTACAGTGGTTTGCACTGGATCTTGTGTCTGTGGCTAAGTATGTTCTGATTCTTGTTTGCAGCTAGCTCATGTGTCACATCAGCACACTGTCATCTGTTTTGTATGTCAGACTATTTTTCTATGTTTTTTCTGGACACTTGGACAGCTCATTGAGATCTAATTGTATCAAGAAAATGAGCATACCCATATTTGATATTTATCTTGTCTATTGTGACCAAAAAATTAATTTATGTTGCACTGTGAAATTCTGGGATTATTTAAATCTATATACGTCACTGAAATTACTGGTATTTAGATTAAAATTTGGTCACTGGAACTTCTAAGTCTAGTCTGAAGCCTGTTGAATATATTTCAATGGATATATTCCTACTAACTTTAAGTGACTTTTGTTCCGGGTCTTTGATATACACATGAGAAAGTCCACAGTGTGACATTTCAGAATGAGTATGCAAGTTTGGCAGAATTACAAGAACATTTATTATTTGTAAACTGAACAGATACAACACCAAAAAAAAAAAAATTGAAGCATGATGCTTCAGTTGGTTCAACAACAGTTCAACAATTTATTTTTTAAGATCATAATCATAATTTTAAAAACGCATATCTATCTTTATGATTAGAAAAAGAACAAAAACAGTCTCTCCTTTCATGTGCAGATATAAGAGGTGATTTTTAACAGCTTCTGCCATTAACTTTCTTTTGGAAAGTCTAGATTAAGATTCCTGATATTGTCAGTGTAGGGAATTACTTCATTTCCTTCCTTCTAAGACAATAATGACAAAAATATTATATATAACCTTTCTATATTGGAGAAGAGGAGGAAGTTACACCTATGAGAAGTGTAATGAGTAACACAATCATCCTTGGCTGTTCCACCCTGGATATGACTTCAGGGACAGAAAACTGTAAAAGCAGTTATGAATCTCCTTTGGCCATCTCAGAGATTAAAACAATATTTAGTTCTATCTCTGTTACCATGTTCTTCACATAGAGCCATGCCTTTTGCAGCAAAACTAAAGGAAACCTTTAAGATGCATACTAGCATTAACTGTGTAGCCACCAGAGTTCTGTTGCTAGAACTGAACCACTTCATTGTGAGATTTTAGCTCTGGCCAAGAGTATAGCAAAGCAGATTGTGTAACATTCTGTTTTTACAGTTTCTGTTTAAACATTTTAAAAGATTTTTTTTAAAGAACTTAATGATATAGTCATTTATTAATAACAAACAGAGAGTTATACATGTGATTTGTTATTGACTTTTAGAAATTCTAATTATAGGAAACTTGCAAGATTAGACCTGAATATTATCATTCTAAACACTACCAGGATTAAGCTGAGTGAGACTCATGCCATGCCAGCTCCACTGAAGGCTTTCAGAAACGTTATCTCTTGTGAATGCATATGTTCCTGCCCATTCATTCAAAGCCTGTTCTCTTCTCTTTTTTTTTTTTTGTGTGTGTTCTCTAACTTGAAGCCAGAACTGTTCCTGTCTCTTTCCCACTCTTGATTTTCTTCCCAGTCCCATTTTTCTGGCACAGAAAACTCTACTTCTTTCTGGGTTTCTTCCAATCTATGTATCTCTTTCTTTTAACTGTCTTTTGCTTACAGTCTCTCTCTCGACTCCACATTCTACCTCATCAATCCTTCTTCAGCACTCAGATTACCTTCCTAGTCCACAACACGTCTTGTCCCCACTGCTTTGAGAGTTGTCATTCTCCTACTTCTAGGCTGTCAATCATTCCCATCTTTCTGTGCTACATTCCCCCAATTGCTGTACATCTCAACCTGTCCTAGAGCCAGACTTAGCATCAAATCATTAAGATTGGAAAAGACCTTGAAGATTATCAAGTCCAACCTTTGACCAAGTACCACCATGCCCACTAAACCACATCACAAAGTTCCATGTCTACTCATTTTTTGAATACTTCCAGGGATGGTGACTCCACCACTTCCCTAGGGATCCCATTCCAATACTTAACCAATGTTTCAGCAAAGAATTTTTTCCTAATGTCCAGCCTGAATCTCCCTTTGCTCAGCTTGAGGCTGTTTCCCTTTGTCCTATCACCAGTTGCCTGGGAGAAGAGGTCAACCCCCACCTTGCTACAACTTTCTTTTAGGTAGTTGTATGACTTCCTTTTGGGCTGCTGCAGACAGTGATAAGGTTTCCCTTATGCTTGTTTTCTCTAGGCTCAACAAGTCTAGCTCTCCCAGATGCTGCTCATAGGATTTGTGTTCCAGCCCATTCACTATCTTTGTTGCCCTTCTCTGGACACACTCAAATGCCTCAACAGGCCATAGGGCCTGCTTTCAGTTTTCCACTGTTTACTCTCCTAAAGGTTTGCAAAAATGTGAGTACTTCACCAAGTACTTCAGCCGGTCAGCTAAGGTGGTTTGATTCAATGTATAAACAGTATGCACAGTGGTAGAATTCAAGCTCAAATGTGAGCAGGGAGCTCGTGCTAATACATCAGCATAGAGGTATTTAGTCTCTCCTGCTGCATCTTCCATTTTGCAGAGAACAGTTATATTTACATGGGCAGACAGGTAAGAAAGTGAATGAGCTGAAAAACTTGTGAGTCTGCCAAATGGAAATGGCACCATATAAAAGGGAACATAATAAAAATTCCTATGTGAAGTGACTGTGACACAAGGAGAGTGCCCTCCTCTTAGCACATGCCAGAATTAAGATTGTTGTGAACAACAGTGGTGCTGCAGAGTACTTCTTATAGGTATTAGACAAGGCTGTCTAGTGGGGCTTTAAAATATTTTTGCTGTAGTTTCCTAAACTATGGTCATTTAGTTTTGTTTGTATAAATGTCAGAATAATCATTTCAGAGACTGTGGATCTATGGTGCTTGTTACCATACATAAATGTGTGTAAAAGTAAGAAAAACACACCACAGCCTCAAAATCTTCTTATTCTGTCTTTTTGTTTGTCCCCAGAAATTTGAAACAGGGAAAGAAATAATCACAGTCATATTGTGTTGGTCTTCACATGTGCCATGAAAAATTGCAATTTATGATACCTTTCACTTTCTTAATTATATATATTGGTCAAATACTTTTGTGAATCTGCTCTAAAATGTACTGGTTCTTAACAGTTTGGGTTTTTTTCATTATATTCTACTAAAATTGTCTTCCTTCATCCCCTTATCAACTTATATTTCACTTTTTTTCTCAGTGCCTTGCCCTCCACTAACAAATCAGCATAACTACTGTGTTCTCAAATAAACTACACAGATTTATAGGAGCTGAGGTTTTGTTTCTAAGCATTTAGACATAAATAACAGCTGTGAATAATGTTTTTTATTTCTCTAACCATATATTAATAAAGAAAAAAATAAAAGCTCCATTTATTTCTTCTTGTAGGTCTTCCTTCTTTAAGCACTTAAAAAATTTGTGGTTCTCTGAACACTTGCTAATCTGTCCATGTTTTTATTTTTTTGACACACATTTTATTACACATGTAGTGTCACCATGTGTCTCCACACTAATAGAGGATAATTCCTTGTAGTGTGATAATTCTTCTCTGTGTGAAGCTTAGATGGTGCCAGTATTTTTGCTGCCAAATCTCTCACATTTAATTTATCAAACATGGCATCTTTCAGTCACAAAACACATCTCAACAAGTATCTTGTTTCTGTATTTTCTTCTCCAAAATTTATTGTAGTTATTTGCTTTTGGATAATATTCTGATAGTTCTAATAAAGCTGGTGCATTTGGCATTTTATTTCAGAAGATTTGATAGTAATATAGGACGATATTGTTTGTCAGAATGTGTAATGGTCTGTTTCTTGGGATATTCTTGCTTGTACTCAGGTCTTTATACTAATCTATTATTTTTAACTGTGTTGAAATTTCTAAATTATTAAACCCTACAATTTTTGTAATTTATTTTATATATTGGTGATATTGCAGTATATGGTATTTGCAGAAACCTCAAAAGACTGAGAAGGATGCCATACACAAAATTAGGAGAATTCAGATAATACATGTATGATCATTTTTTTTTAATGTACTTTCTTTATAGATGGGTGGAAGAATATCATATGACCACCCTTTCACCACTTTGGAGTTCTTCACTTTCTTAAAGATATCATGACGAGTGTTAAGGAAAATACTGATGGATTCTTTAAACAATATTGAAGTGTTGTAATGATTAAATACATTTTAAATAATCAATTTTTTATTAATTGGAACTGTAGAAGATGGAAAGACATCTGATCAAATGTTGCATTTCCAGAAGAGCAGAAGGCGTCTTGAGATATGGCTAAATAACTTTCAGGATACTAGATCAGCAGAGAGAATAAAACCTTTGATGCTGAGAAGTAGCAGCTTGCATTTTATTCAATGGAGACTTTAGAATTGGCATAGAAAGGTAACAATAGCAGAAAAAGAAATTGCTTGTGTTCCGAGTGTCTTGAGCAAAGTAGATGTCAAGGTACTTTAACACCTTCTTGTTAAAGAATTTCAGAAAAGAGGATTTGAACAAATCTCTGTGCATTCAAGAAGAATAAACTGTTACCTCAAGGGTAATTGAAACCACTGTGCAGTAAAAGAACAAGATTTTTAGTAGAGTAGTCATTTCAGTTAGACTAATAAATTTGGTTAATAATTTTAATACCTAAGCCAAAAGTACTATTCAAAAGGTGTGGCATTACAGAAGCAAGAGTTCCTGTGGAATTCAATTTATTTGTGTTGCAAAGATAGAATGATAGAATCATAGGGTTGATTTAGAAGGGACCTTAAAGAGCATCTTATTCCAAGCCCCTGCCATGAGCAGGGAATTTCCCCTTAGATCAGGTTACCCAGGGTAACCTGGCCTTGAACCCTTTCAGGGGTAGGGCATCCACAATTTCTCTGGGCCAACCAGATCCAGTGCCTCACCACCCTCACATTAAAGAATTTCTTCCTAATGTGTAATCTAAATCTACCCTCTTTACTCTCTTCTGGAAGTTGAGGACAAAAAAGATATTGAAGAGTGTGTGTGATTGGCAGTGTCAGGCCTCCTGCTTGAGCTGAGAACAAAACGGTGTACCTGGCTGTCCTGTCATCACTGGTTTTGGTTTCTGGTGATACCCAGCAAAAGGACAGGACTTGCTGTAAACACAAAAGAGCTTAACATTTAACAGATTAACAGACATATTATATTTAACAGACAGGGGAAGAGAAACCATGAGCAGTAAGGAAGCATTGGGAAAGAATGTAAAGAAGAATCAGAGAATGAAAAAAAGTCAAAGATTATGATTACCATCACAACCAATGATGACAAATATTTTCGTATCATTAATACCTATTCCATACAAAGATTCTAAGCACTTCCTGCCCTCTTCTTCTTAACCCATTTCAATCCTTGTCTTTTATCTGCTTTTGGACACTACAGCCAAAGGTTTCTGTCAATGAAAGCTGGGAAGAGAAAGCTGTCTGACCTGCCTCCTACTCATTCTCTCAGGAAGCAAGGGTAAAAATACCAATAACACAAGTTAGATTGGAAAGTATTCAACCATATTGGCCATAATCAGCCAAGTGCAAACAATGGCAAAGCAGTAACAAAGATCAATTGGCTAGAAGGGACATTGCTGAACAACCTCAGAAGGTGAACCATCTTCTCTACAGGGGCCAACTGGGCACTACTCATCATTTACTAGTCACCATACATGGTGACAGATGAAAAAGGCCCAGGAGAAGACAAAGACAACTTAGAACATGAATGTCTGACTTAGATTATGGTATTGGGAAAGGCTTTGGTTTCTTCAATCAAGAGTGAAATTCTAAAGAAGGAGCAGAGGCAGAGAATGCCTTCGTACACGGACTAGCTAAACTTGTGAGAACAGCATTAAAATAAGACTAGGTTTCAAATAGCACCACATCATCAGTGTTAACAAGGCAAATTGGTAAACAGAACTAAGAAGTAGGGGACATTTCAATACTTATAATATGGTCCCAGAAGACACAAAGAGGAAAATAATATGATAGATAATATGAAATATCCTCAGTGTTCAAACAACATAGTCAGTAAATGAAAAGAATTTGACATCTTGATACATTATTTATTTTCATTATTGTTTTCTTCATTTACACTTAAAGACATTTGATTTGGAAGAAGCACTTCCTTTACAATCTAAAGCCTACTACAATATTAGTAAACAACCCCAGAAGCACTCTGGGACACAGGGATGCCTCTGGGACACCTCCTCTTTGAAAGTAGCAAGGTCTTTGGCATGGTTTTGACCTTGAGCATGGCTGCAAGTACTTCAAATAACTTAGGAGTGGTGGCTATATGGTGACACAAGCCATCCCGGTTCTGAATCCTCTAACAGACTGCTGTGGAATGGAACACCCCCAGAGCATGTCCAGGACAACACACAAACATCCCTTGGTGAGGGAAGTGATGAAAAGGATGAGATTTCACACTTTAGTCATCTACTTGTTTTAGGAAAAGAAGGAGAGACAGACATGCACGAGGACAATGCTGAGGGAGGACTGGGGCTGCAATCACTGGGGTGTAGTATCCCTGAGTAAATAACAACTCTGTCAATACACACAACTCAGTGTGGTTGTATCCAGTGTCATCAGACACCACCACTGGATGTAGGTGGCCATTAACAGGATGAATTGCTGACAGCTGCCCAAGAATACTTTGATGGCATCTGTTGTGTTTGGACAGTGTGGCTCACAGCTATGGGATGTGGCATACTTTGTTATCAGGAGGAAGGGCCACACAGTCCCTGTGTCCCAGGCCCTCTCATGTCAGGCTTGGATTTCTCCTTTGGAGCCAACAGAGAGAAGGGAATGGTGGGGAGAGGCAGAGGGGAGGAAGCTGAAATCTTCTCCCTCTGCCAGGATATTGCTTCTTCAATTGCCTGTTCAATGACTCATTGAGGTTGTGTCCCTGAATAAAAGCTTGCATGCATCAGCTTTTTCATCTTCCAATACCTTTTTGCCTCAGTATGAGAGTATTTACGTGCATGTGCTCACCACAACTCCTTTTGCAAGAGTTCCACTGTCCCACTTATCTGGAACCCATTCTGTGGAGAAGATGGTAAGGGAAGGGCCCCATGCTGGGCTTCCAGTCATCTCAGTCTGCAGGTGGTGAAGAAAGCTCATACCTGGTGCTCTCAGTCTTTCTCATATCATGTCCACTGGTCTTACTGTAGAAGTGGATGGATGTGAAGAGGAAAAATTAGGATTTTCAAAAAGTTGTCAATATAAGTGGCATATTGTTGTGGGTTGTCCCATTGCAAGTAGAAGCATAAAATCAGTTTGGGGTTTATGTCTTTGGTTTTCTAAAAAAGAAGTAATATTCATTACTTTATCTGCACTTCCTCTACAAAGAGATCCCAGTCCTTACTCAGTTCCAGAGGCCAGTGCATGAGAATTAAAGAGCAGAAAGTCAGGGAGCAGGAAAGTACTATTAATTTTTATAAATACCTAGACAATTGGAATGTTAACTAGCAAAGGGAAAATTTATGTAGTTGAAAAATCCTCAAAACAATTTAGAAGAACATACATCAAGAATGTTTTTAAGGATGGTTGGTTTCGCCTTGGAACAGTAGACTGAATTAGAAGATACTTTGCCCTTCTTTCATTGATATCTGTTGTCCTATTCTAAATAAAATGCAAAGAAAAACATAACTTTTGTCCTTATTTTAGCATTATTTTATTTGCACAGTGCAAACGGTATTACCAGAGAAGAGCTAAGAGTACTTACTCCTTCCAGAAAGACCAAATCCTTATGTGACAGCAACATGAAAAGAGGCAAAAGGGTAATAGCATCATTTAGTATTGAAACACATAGCATAATAAAGAGTAGAGAAATTGGGAAGCAGTTATTATTTGCTATCAAAAATAATCAGAAGAAAATATCATGAAACAAAGCTCTGAGAATTGTTTGCATAATCAGAGCTGGCTGTCATGTTCAGAATTATTAAATGAGAAAAAGCTTTTAAGTATATAATATCAACACTGTTTTTAAACAAGTTCTTACAGAACCTTTGATAAAGAAAGAAGTCAATAAGCCTGTATAAGCCTCTGGACATCTACAATTAGCTAAATCAAAGAAGATTAAATACTTAATGAGGGAAAAAACATTGAAAGTATTTTTATGTGTTTGAAAATAAAATCTGTGTTTATTTAATGTATACTTTTGATGCTAGACTATTACTGTTATCATATATCTAACACTTACCCAAGAAGAAAATATTTAAACAGAGCAACATTTATCAGCCTCTGAAAATACAATCTGGAGTAAGGAGTACATAAACTAAAAGACATTTTTATTTGAAAACAACATTTTTTTGTACTTCTTTGGCTTTAACAACTGGAAAAAACTGAAGATTTGTAACTTAAGATTCATGGAAATATGATATGAAGCTAAAGCTGCATCTCCCTTGTTTAATACAACACAGTCTCTATCCTGACCTGCAGAAGCCCTGTTATAATTTTTAACTCATTCTTTGATTATTTGATTCCTTTGATTATTTGATGAGAACAAGCCCATCATTAAAACTGGAAATACAGTTTTGTGAATCGGATGAACATGATGCAAAGAAAGATCAGGGCCTCATTTGTGATATTGAGCAAAGACAGATCTGTTTTTCAGCTGGAAAGGTCAGTCCTGAACACTGTGAACCTCAGGTCCAAATCTGCAAGGTTCTCCATTACATTTTTGGAAAATATGTCTCTATGGGACATGTGGCCATTTCTTAGCCTACAGTTAGCAGCTAACATATGGCAAGCCATATTCATTTTCTTCATAATGATGAAAAATATATTAAAACAAGAAATACCAGAGGTGGAAAGGGTCTTTTATTATGCAGTTTATGTACATTGTAAAAAGAACCATGTTTATAGTATAAGAAAAAACTGGATTTAAATTAAAAATATTTTCTGGATGCAAGTCTGAACAGTGTTCGCAAAGATGTACTTTAAATAAGACCTTCAAACATAAATACTAATGCTAAATAATGCTAACTAAAATAATGTGTTGTCTACTAGTCTGCCAAGGAATATTACCATGATGGAAAGTAGATGGTTCTCCTTCTGCTAGAAAGAAATTAAATCAGAATGCTCCAAATATGAACAATAAGAGAGACTTAAAGACAGAATGACCTTGAAACTCTGGCACATGCAGATGCTTTCTCGTGTCACAGTGGACACTGTAGAGAAAAGATGTTAGATAGGAGTTCCATTCTTTACGTCTTCCATGGTTTGTCTGGACTCTAGTAATCTCCCCAAAGTGGGCACTTTGTCTGGATAAAGTTAGAAGTCTTTAAGGTAAAGCTTCCATGTACAAGTCTTTTGGCTGGCTAGAAAAATAGTTCAGGAAAATTAGCCTCTGAAATTAGGTATTTAGGGTTAGGTATTTAAAAGTCAGCAATGTAAATACCTTCAGCTCTTTTAAGAAGAAAGAACAAACAGGCCTACAATATTAGGTTTTTTTCATATTTATGAATGAGTATACATAAAGTATAATTTCAATATGTTTGGTTTAAAATGTGTTGAATGAATTTCTAATTACAATAACTACTGAGTACAGAGCACTGGCACTGTCCTGAAGCAAAGAACTTCTAAGGGCAAAATCCTAGCAGTGTTTTAAAGCTAAATACAACCCAAATTTGGCACAAGGATGAGTCCACAAATAATCTGCTCTGATATCAAACATGACAAACAAATGAGAATGGGGCAACAAGAGTTGCCCATCTTAAAATATATTCTTGTTGAAAAGCCACTCCTGCTGATCAATATCTGCTCCCCCTGCTTTGCCACATACAGGATAATTTTCTCTATTTAAACAATTCGATCTAAGAAAACAACAGATGTTCAGTGAGTTGCATTTTCTGTCTATTGGTAATTTGATTTTAAAGAGGAAACAGGAAATATATACTTTTGTGTAATAGCAAGACACTAGTTCAGCCCCTGCTTTATCTTTATATTCACATTCCACAGATTGGAAATCTTCTCTTGCAGAAAAAAAATTAAAACATCTGAATCGTGTTTTCATGGATTTTTTTGTATCTCCCTTTACAGTAGCATATTTGCGTGCAGGCAACTAGAGACCCAAACAAATCAAAACCCCAAAATCAAACCAGTGCTGTCTAGAAAAGAAAATACTGACATTGATGATTAAAAAAATTATTAAAAGTTTTGATTTAAAATGAAATTAATTGCAGTAGGAATCTGGAATGCATCTCTTTATTGTTTTTATAAAATAAGATTTCCCATTTATTTTAATAAGTTTCCTCTCACTAAATGCCTATCCCTGTATCCAGTGCTTTTTAGATGGAGAGAACAAATGATCTGGTCAATTTTGAAATATATTTGTGACTGCCAGGCTCATAACTGTAGAAAATTATATTTCTGTGTAGCTATTATGGAAATCAATGTACAAAAGTACATTGTCAAGTTCTTATCTGAGATCCTCCCAAACCTACCAAAGCTAGAGACTGTCCTGAATTCATGAAAGGAGTGTAATTAAATGTAGAGAAATCACTACTCAAGTAGATGTAAAACAATTTTAAGCAATGTACAATGACTTTCAGAAGGCTGTCAACATGATTTAAAAAAATCTACCTGTGCTGATAACTAACACATTATTAAAATGAACTTTGGTTTATAGCAAGTAAGTCGAACACTGATAATTTTTCTTTGGTGGAAATTTATCAAACTAAACCTAGGGACTTCATTGTACATTTAGTTACATAAAGTCTACAGTATGTCTCAACTTGTGTTTAATGTGATTTTAATGTGGCAGATCAAAAGTATTTTTACAGAAAAACTAAAGTGAAAATATCTCTGGTATTTGAAGAGTATAATTTGCATAGCTGTCTTACCTTTTGAACTTGTTTTAACAATCTAAGCGATGAAGGGTGTTCTATCAGTCTTCCTCATGAAAATAATGAGTTAAACACACACATCCACCTTCTGGGCAATAACATGTTTTCTGTAAGATGGGAAGCCAAATGAGAAAGTATTAATTATTTTGCAGGATGTTGAATTTTATGCTTATTATTAAGAATAAAACTTCTTTTCACCTTTGACTGGATATCAAGTGCATTGGAAAGTTTAATAACCTTGTAAATTAAAGGCTTAATAACTTTGTAGAGGAGATGGCATATTGCATGTAGCTCAAACTTGTTATTAACTTTCCACAACTTTTCCTTCATCCTCATCGGAGAGTAACAGTGCTTACTTTGCATCTATCCAGCTGACCTTTTTCTGTGAAACCATTTAGATGTTGCTGAAAGAAGTCTGAGGTTCTGATCTTTTCACCTGTGGAATGTGAGATGGTCCAAGGCCAACAACTTGCTTTTGCGCAGCCCATTGATACTGACTTGTGTGTTCTCCTCCAAACATCTTTCTAATCTCACATCTTCTCCCAGCTTAATTTTTGTGGAACCCTTTTTTTGCCCTAAGCAAATGTAAAGTGTAGCGACGTGAGTTTCAGGTTTTTGAATTTGTACTGTATTTGTTATTTGTCTGTATTTGGTATGTCCCTTCCACCCCCCGTTCCTACCCCTGTGGGTCTTCCTGATGTAACCCCTCCCCCTTCCATTCCCCATTGGGTCAGTGTTTCCCCGCCCAGGGCTGCCCTGGGGAAAAGGGGACACACCACGCCCACTCTTTCTCTCTCTTTCCTCACCCTTTCCGTGCTACCAGCATGGTGAGAAGGGGCTCTGGAAAAACCCCTTCCACATGGCTGCACTGAATAAACATCCTTATTAACCTAAGAGAGAGCACGATTCCTTCTTCCAAGCCTGACCCACGCAGCAGCTGCTGAGCTGATGGACCCACACGAGATGTTTCTGTGGTCTGGAGGGATTCACTGCTAGCCGATAGCAGCCCCCACCACGAGAGAAACCACAACAGTAAAGGATATTTCCCTAGCTGCTTTGATTGTATTTATGTTTTCTGTCTGTACAATTTATAGTTTTCTTCTCCTACGTCACAGTGATTGATGGTTATCAATGATGTAGAAGAATGTCCAAATGCTGGCCAAAGTTCTGCATGGGATACTCTTACTTTGTCAGTCATTTTTCATTTAGTCCTGAAATGCTGGTTATTCACTCTGCTAAGTTTTTTATGCCAGCCTCTATTGCGCTGTTTCTCAACATTTTAAGAAGTAGTTCTATGTAGTTCTTGGTCAATTACACATACATGTATTGCTTCACTGAAATGTCTGAATAACCAGCTAACTCTTCCTCTTCTCAATTGTCCTCCAAATTGTCTTTTGCCTTATACAAAAAAAAGGCTAGACAGTCATTCTCGAAGGTCTTTCCATCATGAATGCCAGAGGAGAAAAAAATATAGAGATGAAGAGACTATATAAAAAAAAGCAGTAATGAGTTAAAGAAAAATTCTGTTTGTAATTGTGCCCCATACTGGAGTACCATACTTGGTAATTTAAAAATACTCTAAAAATTGGATAAAGGTATAGGAGCAAAACAAGAAAATGCTCTGATATCAGAAAATTGCACTATTCAAGAAGTTCAGTCTGTTCACACCATTAAAAATGAGGAAGCAATGACTTAATAAGGCTTTCCTCACATGGAAGAGACTGGTTCAACATATGCCTGACTGAAATGTGGTGTATTTTCCAAGGAAGAATAAGGCTCAAGATTTAGACAATAGTGTAATATTAAAATGCTGCCATCTCTTAGCATTTTTATTGCCCAAACTGAATACCTTTATTAATAATACTCTGCATAAATGCCAGTTATTATACCTGTAATGGGGTTATTAGTTGTGCAGTCTGTAAGACTCATTGATCTAATTAGTTTGTGTCATTTAGTTAATCTTTGTTTCCAAAGTAAACACTTCCATAGGAAATACGGCATGATGTCAAGTATTTATTTCTGATCATTGCATTCTTCGTGTCCAATCATTTCCAATATGACAGAATAGTCAAGGTATCAGACATTAATTCCTCGGCCACTATGTTTTTCTACTTTAGCATTTTTGTCTATTATGAGAAGCCATGTGATGCCTTAATTCTAAGAATATGGGTGGACCTTTTTTTTCCCAAGTGAAGCTATGTACTAATTTACAACAGCGTCTTTCTACAGGAACAGTCTGCATATTCTCACTCTGTGGAAACATGAGAGAGCTTATGCTCTAGAGAGAGGAATAACCTCCCTATCATTTACCTACATGTGCCTCAGGGTAAGAGCATTGCATATGGTAGTTCCTGAAGAGAAACTGTGGCAAAGTTTCAAACATCGATGCACCTTGGAATAACTTGTTCGTCTGCTCATGTCTTTAATTTTCTAATTTCAGGAATGATTTCAAATGCATTTTTTTCACAATCAGTATGATGGCTACCACAATCCTGTGAGTTTGGAGAGGGCATATAGTATGAAAAATATTTTTGATAAAATGAGAGAACAATATGTTTTTGGGACTCTGTATCAACTAACCAAAGGTGGCTTCTTTTTTTTTTTTGTAAAATAGAAAAGGAAAAGCAACTTTCTCCTTAACCACATTTAATCCTCACACCCCCATTTGAACATCATAAAATCAATTTAAAAGTAGGTGTGAAAGTAAGATTTGCTCTTCAACCTCCTGTTGGTACTATGGTGCTTCTTGTCTTAATTTCTAGTTATTAATTCAAAAGTTATGCTGATATTGAAGTGTTTCAAGATATGTGAAGATGAGGTGAAACTAATAATGAACTATTCACCTTGAAATCAGAATAGTGCAAAATCCCTTGATATTTTTTGGTTTTGAGAAATACATTCTGTTTGGGCATCTGGATTATTCAGTATGTATATTTCGTCTCTATGCCTAATTAGCTCCTTTTGATTTGTGATTTTTTGAGCTAGAGTACCTTACACCCTTCTTTTACAGCTAAGCAATTTCCCTCAGGTTTTTTTCCCTTTTAACTGACTTAGGTACTACAGATCCAGGATATTTAGTAAATCTTTATTTAAAAAGGTAGGTTGGTATTTGCTCATAATTGTGCTTTTATTTAGCATTCAGGCATTCACTGAAGATTTTTATATAATTAATTTCAATATTTTCATTACTAAGTGACCAGGACTTATTCTTTCCAGTCTTGTCTCCTGTAGACTTTTTAATCTCTAAAATGATGAGCTTTGATGTAGATTCACTTGAGCAAGGTCTTATAGCCTAAAGGCTTTAGACATTGATAATTTAGAAAACATAATTTTTTAAAACTGATTTTAAAAGTCCTAGCCAATCTCACAGTTTTAGTGTCTTGCAATAATACCATTGTTTTCCCTGGTGAGAAGGGCAATTCAACGGTGTTGAGAAAGAATAAAGCAAAGGTCTGAGTTGAAAAAGCATGCTTCAGATTAATTTTTGGTGTAATAATAGCCTTCTGAATGTAAAAGGAGTTCCTGGAAAAATGTTGCAGGAGTTAGGAGCTCATAGGTTTCTTTGTAAAATTTCATTCTAGTTTGTGAAAAGGTTGGGGGAAAAGTGTATTATCTTGATGGTTCAAGAGACTCATAAATCCACAGGTTTTCTGAAAGCTCCATTGAACAGATTTGGAAATGCATTTTATAAAGATGCTTTTTCTTAGTAATCTCTGTAACGCTATAACATGTAAGAAATATTTGTTTAATTATAATATGTTTTATTGTTACTTTTTTACAATTTGGTCTATGACTGAGTGTTTTGTTAGCATTTGAATTGCTATTTATACTCAAGGAATGGAAGTAAATGGTAATTTTAGCGATTGTTTCAAATCAGCAGAAGGGCTTTTGAAAGCCATTTAGAATGTTTTTTCTGTGATCAGAAAGTTACTCAAGGCAATCCAAGCCTAGTTTCTTTCAACGAGAAGCAGAAAAAGTATTTGTTGTGCTCCTATGGACTATTTTAAAAATATTATTGTTGAAAATTATTTCTAGTAATGTAGTCTAAAACATCACTTGCCAAAATGTATATTGTCTAATTTTTCTTTACTTTTCAATTTACTTTTTTTTACATTTAGGGAGCAATTCTGTTTTCAGATGTTAGCTCTTAATTGTTTGAATGTTTAAATGGATCTAAGCTTCTTTGACTATGTCAGTTTTCAAGTGATTTAAATGCAAATAGTCAATACTGTTGGCACCTCTGTGTAAGCAGCACTTTTTCCAATATAACAATGGGAAACCAACAGACTTTTAGATAACAGTAGGAGGGATCTTAATACTGAATAGATAAGGAGAGCCTCACATATGAATCTCAACTGCCAAGTCTGTCCTATGATTAAGATGAGTCTGTAAAGAAACAAAAACTCATAAGTAAAAACAAGTATCTTTTTTTTTTGTCAGTAGAAAAGAAATGTTTGGATTGCACAGAATTGAGGAAAGCTTGAAAATAAATGACTGATGCATTTGGGGACAGTTTGTCACTTTAAAGGAGGCAGGCTCATTCTGGCCTGGGTGTGAAGCCAGAGAGAGTGTTTAAAGATTTTCCAAAGGCTTTGCTTCTGAGGTCCAATGAGATAGTTGTGGGAAAGACTGATCTCATAACATGGTTCATCTTCCTGTCCCATCCAGGAAAGCAACTAGCTTTCAGCCCAGTCAGTATTCAAGGGAACAGCAAATAGTTTCTCTTATCAGTCCTCATCAACCCATTCAGTTTCTGGAGGGGCAGGAAAAGCACTAGCAACTGCCAAAACTTTTGGGGCATCCTGAAGAGAAAATTAGCTCTCCAGGGCATAAATGCAAAATCTCAGACTCTTTTAACCAAATTAAGAGTTCAGACTGGCAAAGTAATGAACAGTTGCTTATGATTATGGATAACAAGGCAATCCGTTGTATAATAAAGCAAATTCTCACCCCACATCTTTGTTACACTTTAGTTTTATTAGTATTTAGCTTCTTTTCTTTTTCATTTTGATCAAAGGACATTAAAATATTTCTCTTTGCCAATAGTTCTGTGTCTGTATTCCCACACATACAAAGAAATAGTCATTACATTCCCATCGAGCAATGCCCTTATTTACCTCAGATAGCATTAGCTGCATGTCTGCTGATGCATTTTGCAAACCCCATTAGAAAGCATTTTTCAAACCTATGCATTTAAATTATTTTATGCTGTGCCAGCAATAATGCTTATTCCATCTGCTCCAATAGGTATCCCATTATTAGCCTTGGTATGGGAGCATCTGCTGCTAACAACTGCAGCCATCAGCAAGTACAAATGTGAGGAAATTCTTCCTGCTTCTTCAGTATTAGGAACTTCATTTAAAAAAATCTCAATTATTGTGGCAATTATAACAGTTTTCATGTTAGCTCAATCTCACTCAGCAAAGAAATTGTGTATTATACCTATTTTGACCTCATAAGGAAAAATCTAAATCTAATGCATAGAAAGAGAAAACACAAGCCTGATATGAAATTTACAGATGGAAAAACTGCATATCTATGCTAAATAGTGATCTCCATTTCAAAACTGACCTCCTCTGAGGAAGAGTCATTAAAGGATTTTAAGGATTTTGGGGGGGGGGGGGGGGGGGCAGAAAAAAACTCACATCAACCAGAAATTAAATACTTTTGAGTATTATTAATTTGCCAAATTTCCTCTTCCCACTTTTCCTTTCTAGTTCAATATGAGCACATCCCCAAATTCCTCTCTATTGATCTTTGATCTCTGTTCTATCATTGACAATGCTGATTTCTTCTCTTTTTTAGTGTGCCTGCTTAAATTTAAAGTAAGATAACCAAAGGTAGATGTTTATGTTCTTTCTAAGCCCTTTTTCATTATTTTTTCTCTGTACCTGCTGGCAATACTAGTGCTTTTAGATTCAGAAATATTTTTAGTTAAGGTGCTTTCTCTCCTACACAACTAGGTATACAAACTTTATAGAAAATTTAATGATTTTTTTTCTATTATTTATTTCCAGTATCTAAATGTACCAAATTGCGTGAATCTCACCCTGCTGTTATCACTGCAGTTACCTCTTGGTCTTATATAAATCTGTTCAAAACATTATTTGTGTTATTCCTAAAGCTTAGTATTTTTGCCATTTGAGTTCTCCTATGAATGAGTAGCATTATCAACTCATCATATTTTACATCATCAGCTTGCCACTCCTGCTTTGAATACTCTTTCAAATTCTGATCCTAATTATTAAATAACAGATCTTACACCTCATCAGGTTTCCCAGACCCACTACTCTGCAAGTGTTATAACTGTAACTGTTTTTTACTCATTTTCCCTCAGTTTCTTTATAATTGCCCCCCCAAAGTTTCTCAAAGAGTTTGCTGTGCTTCACATCAAAGATTATCCAGTTCCTTAACATTATATGCTTGTCTATGTCTTCAAAAATAACTTTACAGCTTTGTGAAACAAAGTGTATGTAGCTAATCCTCCCAGTTTTAGGGCATTTCACTGGAACCTGATCTTGGTAAAAATACAATTTTGTTTAAAAAAAAGGAAAGCATACTTTGGTATGCTAGAAATTTGCAACTTTTCATCAAGAAAGTGAACTCTTCAAAATCACCCAAATTTAAGGTATTTCATAATTCAAATGTCTGCCCATGACTGTTTCAGTAATCACTTTTATACACTGAATAAGATACAGAAGGCTTGCAACTTGGACGCAAAATTTAGTTGCTTTGATTGCAGTCTGCTTGTGTTCTCTTTCGCTCTTCAATGTTGGACGGTGGCCCACTCTCTTCGGAAGAAGGCCTCTGGTCACATAATCTTTTTGACATTTGGACTTGATTGCCAGTTTTCAAAATCAAGTTACAGAGGATGATTACTAAGAAACAGCAACCAGTTTTGCCAGTTTATTAGGACAGTGTGAAGTAGTCTTTCACTGACCAAGGTATGCTTAAGAGAAAAGAAGAGGAACGTACCAGAAGTAGAAAACTGGATACACAAGTGAGACAGGATCAGATCAGGAATCATGAGCTACAGGGGCAGAGATCAAAAAAACCCTAGGGGATTCTAATCTGAGATCAAAGAAGTGCTTCAAACTGCTGAGGAAACTGAGACAAGGGAAAGCATGTAGGTGTTTTATCTAGATTTGTATACTTACCCTAATGTCAGAGGTGTAGAGATTTGGTGTCCTTATAGAGCCTATAAAGCTGTTTGCTGTAGCTATCATTTGCCCTGAAGAAACGAATTATCCCTCTTGGGTTCTCTGGGTTCTCTTTTCTTTCTTTTCGTTCTCTTTTTTTTTTCTTTTCTTTTTTTTTTTTTTTTTCCCCGCGGGTAGTCAATCCTAGTCTAACTGTTGCACTGCTCTAAGACTGCAACTGTGTGGTCTTTGTGAAGACTGTGTTTCATAATATCCAGTGGTGGCAGATGGAAACAAGGATTCATCAGATCATCACTGTGCAAGGGTTTTTACTGTGGCAGAACTCATGAACACCTTTTTGAGAAAGCAGTAACAAAGCTGATTTGACTCAGTATGATTGTGGTAGTCCTTTATGTACAGGTTCCCTTCTAGTTGGGTACTACCCCAAGCATTACTGCTATACTTCTCATGTGGGAGGAAAAAGAAACTAAAAGGTAAAAAAATCCCAAATTATCAAACCTGGGCATTTTTGATGGGCAGTCTTATTTAACTGACACATGACTGAAGTTATATCCCAGAAAGTTCCAGGGGTGATGCAGTGTTTTAATTTTCTCATTTCAAACAGAATAGAATGAAATTGTTCATTCAGCATGTCCCTCATCTTATTTGAAAAAACACTTAAAAAATATAAAAGACTCAAACAAAATACATAGTTTGTAACCATTCTTTCACTCTTTGCAGGAGGAGTTCCAAGGAATTAGCCCCCAGGAATTCCAGCATTCATTTTAGCATCTGGCATGTATGAAAGAGCAAGAAACTTGTCAGAACAGGTGACACTAAGATGAAATTCCCTAAATCTGTTTTAGCCTGTGGAGTCACCTTTTGCTTGATAGTAATGTCTCTGTGATTTAGAGGTTATAGTTTGTAGTAGTTTGAGTCTCGACCCAACAACCATGTTCTGCTTAGTTCTACCGAGTAAAACTGACTTGGTATTAAGTCTTATTTAAACGATTTTATGTATTTTTTCAGAAATCAAGCCACATATATGTATGGAATATTGTAAGACATATATTATGTGTGTTTGCAAACTGCAGAGGGGCATGTATATAAACTCTGTGCCTTATGGTACATGTCAGCTAGCAGGACCAGCTTAACGAAAATTTTCACAAATATTTTGTGAGTTTTGGAACGTGTAAGAGGGAAAAAGAGTCCCTTTTTCTGTGAAATAACAGCATGGCTTTTTGGGGAAGAAGTTAATTTTCTTTACTATTGATCTAATTGAGAATACATTTCTGCCTTGAAAAAAATTATCTAAAAAACCCAGCACTATTCTGTATTGTTTACTAATAATTAAGATAGCCTTTTGTGATAAGTATTTAATAGAATAGAAAAAAACTCATATATCTAATAATCCATTTTTATCAGCCCAAACTTGTTAACAAACATGCATGTTGCAGTTTATTGTTTTATATTGAACCACTGACACTCTGCAGCATTGCAGAGTGCACTTTTAAAGGAACTGTTTTAGAAGTGTCTGAGAAACAGCTGAAAAATTGTCATTTAAGAAGGACACATCATAATGCTTTGAAATTGTTTTTTTTGCTTCTAAGCTTGCCATCATGCAGATAAGCTTGCACATTTTTATAAAACTTTTAGCTTCCTTTTGGTTCCTTGATAAGTTTGTAATAATATGAAAAATTGCTATAGCAGTTATAATTCCTTTCTACAATGACTGCTTTCTGTTTCTTTATACCCCATGTTACACTGCAAATATGTGAAGCAAAGTTACTAAAAATCCAAACTAATAGAAATGTACATTCTTATTATTGAACACTAAAAAAAACCCCAGTACTGGAACTGTTTCCAAAACAGTTCTTTTACTACAGCCAGAAATATTCCAAGTGTTCAGAAACTCCAGCTTCATGTCTGAAAGAATGCAAAAATATTTGGAAACATATATGAAAGTGTTTGCTATAATTATCAAATTTTAAATTTGATGATTAAATGATCATCATTAAATATATTGAGTGTTCTGAGTACATTACTTCTCAAAATTATATTGAATATTCTAATATTATTATATATCTTTGAAATATCATACCATTCAAAGCAATGGTATGATGTTTCAAAGATATTCCAGGAGAAATGAACTGCTTTACACGTTTATAATAAGTTTTTGGAACAAGATCAGAAGTCAAATAAAGAAGGTCAGAGGTTTCCATATTTTAATTCTGTTAAGATAATTATTGTAGCAATAGATTCAGATCTCTCATAGCATTCTGTGAAGAATTCTCTACAAGTATGGTGTTCTCCTATTTCAAGTGTTACTGGATGTGCATGAATTTGAAATCTTGATATATTGCAGGGAAGTCAAATGGTTGTTGAACATGACAGTATCTGAATTATTATTGTCTAAATTGCTCAGAAGTTTAGTCATCATTACCACTCCTTGTTCAAGAGAATGTATTAGTACAGAAGCACTCTGTAGACTTGGACCTCCCTTAAGTACCTTTGACTCATTCTACAAAAAGAGTAAGCAGTAAAATTTGACTCTTGAATGTGTAAATCCTTTTATTTGACAAGGTGGTCTTGAAAAATCTTTGTGATATGTGAATGGGTGGTTGCTCAGAATGAGATGCCATTAATATATTACAAAAAAGAGATTGTTAGTGCATTCTGTATCTCTTCCTTTTATAGATAGCATGAAATATATGGAGGAACACTGCTGATTATTGAGTGTTCAGTTTGATGTCTGCAGAAGTACATAATGTGTTAATAGAAGGAGCTGCATAATTATTTGGACATCTAAATTTGAGGTTTTAAAAAAGCTGAGAAGCTACATATAAAGTCCATCCTTAAATTCCTTTTTAATTCTATTTTTTTTTTAGATTATAATATCAGGTTTATATGCTATATATGTGCTCAAAAAATATGCTTACCCTTTGCTATCCTAATATTTCTCCTGCTGTGAAAACATTTTCCAAAGAGTGTTGACACTATTATTATTTTTCTCAGACAGATATTGAAATAATAAAATATGTAAACCCAAAATATAGCATAATTTTGCTTATATAAGATGTGATTAACTATCAACTGAAATGGGGAACAAGCCTTTTTCCTTTATTTAGCTGTTGGCACTTTCCTCTCTTTTAGCATTTTCTGCCTCAAATTTCTTTTCCTTATACCTTCTGTGTTCAACTTCCCTTCTATTTTTTTCTAATGCCTTCCTTTGCACAGTGCAGCTTCTCAGCTGCTAATTCTCTTGCTATTCCTACAATGTCGTCTTAAATCTTGTTCTTCATTATGCTGAGAAATCAGGAAACATCAGATCAAGATACCTAGGACAAATTTAATTTATCCTCCCTTCCTCTTCTATGAATATATATTAGGCAATGTAGTCTTTAATTAGATGTTTAAATAGCTTTTTTCCATATATTCCATCTTCCTTTAGTGTGTAGGATGGCTGATATCTTTAAAAGTGGCCAGCCAGTATTTTACTTCATTACAGTAAATGGGATTACATTAAGGCTCATTTCTAGAAGAGAACCCAAGGTTCCAGAGCTTATGTACATGCCTAAGCCTGACATTCCAGAAGTCTCCCTCAGGTCCTAAAAGAATTTAGGAGCACCAGAAACCTACCTCCGGGAACCTTCTGCAGTGTACTATGGTTTTCAGGGCTCCTGAAGAAACTAATCCTTTGCTTTTATTCTGTAGGGCATATTACCTATAGCCACTTCAACAGACACAAGCTCACCCTGCTTCTGTTCCAAAGGAAGCAAAGCCAGGAGACTGCACAACAAACTGTGCCACCCAGCCTGATCAGCCCTGCTGCAAGGCAGAGAACCTCACTTGTGAGGAAAGACTGAAGGTGTTCACTGAAACCTTCACTGAACTTGTAAAGATGTGATTGGATACAAGGCTAGATAATCTCATCCAAGCTCCCTTTCCCATGAAGGGTTGGGCAGGGTGATCCTCTTAAGGTCCCCTCCAGCCTGGGCTGTTCTGTGATTTTGTGATCCTTCCAAGCTCTGCCTTTTTCCCAAGGTCACATGACTCTTGGATGGCTCAAGGCAGTTCATCTTGTGTTTGCATTTGCTGAGTAACAAGATAGCTTTTAAATGCCAGCATTATACTGTGCAAGTATTAACTCTGAGAGCTGACTCTGCTATGGGATTCAGTAAATCAAACTGGCTTTTTTTGGTGTCCAAGTGCTCAGTTCCTTCTTTGGAAATGCAACTTTTCTCCCCTCAGATTGAAGAGGCAGATGGGATCTCTTCCATCCAGAATTGTGCTATCATCCTTTGCCTTCTATAAATACTATTTCTGGAGAGAGGGAAAGGTCTGTAGTACACACTTTAGTTTCAGTGTTTCTGAAGTCTTTTCCTTGCTCAATGCACTGCTTTTACACACAGCCGTCTAAAACATATAATTCTCCCTGGGCAGTTTTTGAGGATACGAAATACGAATTGAATTGTCTCACAGAAGCTGCAAGCAAAATATCACACATAGTAAGTAGAAGTTTGCAGAGAAATATGCATCCTTCTAAAACCCCCACCTAACAATACACAAATAAACTATGTTGCTTGATCTGTTCAGCTATTTTTGATATTTTTCTGATATTTCTATTTAATAACTTTCTCAAACTCATCCATGTACTGTAAAAGAAACAAAATAATAATTTTTGAAGACACATGATTTTTAATGAAAATAGGTCTAACAAGTTTAGCACATTTGATAAATGAAAATATTTTGGTCTATCATGCCTTCATACTCTCTGGGCAGATGTATTATGAAATCCAAATATTAACATGGTATCTAGAGAAAAGAAAAATCTTCTTATTGATTGAAGGAAATACAGAGAGTAAGATAATGTCATTTAACTGGAAAAAGTTGTCCTCAGTTTTGGAGCTGAACACTAGATTCTCGTTTCAGGAACCACTCTAAAGGTATAGTTTTAAACAATTTTAGAAGGAAAAGCATACGAATCATCTCAGAAATCTTCTCTCTGCAAGATGACTTTTCAGAATGGAAAAAGGTCAAACATCTTAAGTAATGTTGTGAACCCACCTTCTGTTTCCACAGGACATGTTCTCATTCAGGAAGTCTGATACTAATTATTTTGAATCAAAGAACCGGATGAGCATATCCTTCCAGTTTGGGAGATATGCATCGGGTAGTAAAGAGGGATTCTGCTAATGCTCAGGTAACTGCTACATGGGAAAAATATTACCTCTCATTCTTCTGTTTAGGAAAAGTTATTACTGGTGTGTGAGTCACAAATAAACAGAGAATAAATGGAAGAGACAGAACGCCATTTTAACTCTTCATCTTCTTTTTTCACATGTTTGTACAGGAAAATTTTCTGCGGTGCTGGATGTTGTAGGATAGGAAGAAAAAACACAACAACACAAAAAGGAAAAGAAATTGCTTTTTTTTGGTACATTTCCCAGTGATTGGAACAAAACTAACTTGCTATGCCAAATCCAAAAAACGTGGTCAGGTTCTTGCAACTAGTCTTGAGGAATTCCAGTGTGAGATGCTGGTAAGAGAATTGTGGAATCGCAGAATGGTTGGGGTTGGAAAGGATCTCTGGACATCATTTAGTCCAATCCCTGATTCCAATGCAGGTTCATCTGGAGCAGGTTGCACAGGATTATGTCCATCCCAGTGATTTCCCACCCCTGTAGTCTACCCAGTCCCTAGCGGACTGAAATAAAATGTACTCCTATGTCACTGTAGGTCTTAGAAGTTGCCACAGTGTAGTAGTAGTAGTAGTAGTAGTAGTAGTAGTAGTAGATGTATAGCGACAGTAACTTGAACCTTTGTGCTCAAGAAAATGTAACTCATGTGCAAAATACAGTTTTGCCAAGAGCAGGGCTTTCATAAGTTGCTGAGTTTCTCTTAAAAGCAAAGTACCTGCAGAAAAAGAGCACAATCTGTTCACAATTGTATCCATGGTGAATGGAATCGAAAATGATGGGCATAAACAGCAATAAATAGTCTGGTTTGAGTTTGGGGAAACATTTATATCTCTGAGCCGAGTGAAATTTTGAAGCAGCATAAAATCTGGGTTCTTAAAGCTATGTAAGTAGAGGTGATAAGAAATGGTCTTTAGCCTCTCAGGATTATTTTCTATTTTAACTACAGGTATCTACATGATATTCTTAGTGTGACATGACTCCAAATTTCAAAAGTCCAGGACAAAACCCATGAGTTTAAAAAATTTACAGACATTTAAGAAGTAAAATGGTGATGAATCAAGCCAACTTCAGAGTCAACAAATGTTTTATAAACAATTATTAATTTTAGGTACAGTATTTTTGTGGTCTTTATTATATTTAAATGAAGGAGTGACGTTATTTTTATTATTTTTGTGGTTAAGCATTCATGTCTGAAAAACTCTATTTGAACAGAGCCAGTCTTCTTCCTGTACATCTATCTATTTTCAAGTAAAAGCCCTGGATTTTTATTTCCTATTTGTCTGTCTCAGGGAAGGTAACTGGGAGTTCTATGAGCTTTAACTAAAGGAGCAGAAGCACAGAAAAATTTCACATAGATACCTTTTTTCTGAGACTGCTATTTAAATAGGCTATTAGAAAAACAAAATGAAAGGCTTGGTTTATAGACTCATCTCACTTTGCTTTGAACATCTGAAGCTTCACAGAACAGATAGAAAAATGCCTAAAAGGATGAGAAGATTATTTTGATGATAGTCATGTTGGAAGAGGAAGACACCCATTCCTGAAGATCAGTCTAAAAGCTAACATTAAATACTTGGAGCTTTGGCTACATCAGCTGTCTGCAATGGCCAAAGTAACGTGGATGGAATGAATCAATTAATTGATGGAATAGAATGGAATGGAAGTGTTGGAATTAATTAATTAAATTAACTGTAATTCCTAGGTTCCTTTTCTGTAGGAACTGAGCTGTTGTACCTTTGGACAGCAGTGATTCAGTGGAACAGAAATGACCTGTTAACTGGCGTTTCTCTATATTTTCTTAGCAAACCTGAGGCCAAGCATGGCATAGCTGATTTTCTGAATGAAACAATTTCACTGAAATGAATAAAAATCTCTTCTGCCTTCTGCTAATGAATTTCAGTCAGCAGATGCTTTAATTTCTTAAACATGGTCTCTTGCTCATCTTCTGAATGTTCCTGAATTCGTAATACCTTCATTTATCTTGAGAAAAAGTAACCTGGAAATAAAATTAAGTTTATTTTTTTAAACAGAAAATAAGAAATTTATCACAATTCTATTAGTAAAACAGTCACACAACACTTTCTGTGATCCGCATTATAAGTTGATGCTTAGATGGCGAGAGATGAGAAAAACATTAAGAGTGCATTAATGATTTTCTTTTCGTCTAGAGATCTTGTACATTTCCAAGATTACTATCACCACTCTTAATGAAGGGTAAATTACAGCATCAGCATTGCTATTGTGATATTTTTGGGGGGGTTAAGTCTTTAAAAACAGTTTAAGGAATAATTCTAATAGATTTTTCTACAGTTTGTAGTATGTTATTTATCTATTGCATGCCGATCCTGAACATGTGTTTAGACAATACTGATGTCCTTATATTAGTTATTTAGCTATTCTGTTTTAATCATCACTGGAAACTAATGGCTTAGATATCTACATCTCACAAGCCTGCACTGGATCTCCTGTGGATTTTGAGAAATAAGTATTATAAAAAAAAATCAATTTAGTAGAGCTTTGTTTCATTTAACTACGGGTACACATCTCCAGGACAGTGTGAGAGGAGTTCTTCTAGTATTGTCTAAGCAAAACTTTTGAAAGTGGAGTTTTCCTTATTATTTATTGCTAGAAAAAAGGAAAGTTTGAAAAAAAATCAGTAACTAAATATTTAGCAAAATGTTAGCTTAAAGATTGTACCTGGTAGTATTTTTCATTTATTCCATAATACGCATTTTAATTATTTGGGGAATAATATACCTATAACTTAAATAAATTAATCCATAAATTTGGGTTATGAGGCAATATTACCTGAATATGCACTTGCAGTGGGCACACATGCACATCCACCGACCACAAATACTCACATGCACACAGCCAGCCATGCACAAAGCAGATAGGCATGCTGAGCACGCACAAAAACAGGACTGACGGCCTCATCCAGCTCCCCTCTCTGGCTGAGCAGGATGGAGGTCTGCTAGTGGGAGTATATGTACAGGGTGGATCCACCTAGCAGCTGAACTCAGATATTCACTCAAGCCAGCAGTGGCCCCTGGGTCCCAGTGCCCTCAGCTGCTGTCCCTGGGACACAGGAGCCCCTGAGTCTGCAGGCCCACTCCAGCTGCTGCTCCAGACACATGACTACCGTCCAGCTGATTCACCCTCAGAGCCCCCAAGACCCTATGGTCCCAGAACCTATAGTCCTTCTGACAGTAGGGACTACCCTACTCTCTTCCATAGCCAGGCCCTCCTGTGGTCTCACCCTTGGAAACATAGACACCTACCTTGCTCCCAGTCCACGTCACATACTTGCAGCAAGTCCAGCTTGTACAAGGCCCTGCACACACCCACTTGCACACCCTCACTTGCACCATGGGCACATGGGCTTCTGAGTCCTGATTCCTTCCCAGGGGTTGGTGCTTGCTTTCATTTGGGTTTTTCCAGATGTTGTACCCAGGCACATGAGACCTCTGTGCAGAACATGAACAGGCAAGTCCACTGATTACCTACTTTTTATTCCCTGCCATCTCAATTACCACTTTATCCTTTTATTTTCCCAGGCTTCAACCCCATTGATCTTTTAGTTTCCCTACCAAGCACAGTGCTAAACCATAATGACTTATGAACAAGGCTCTATTTCCAGCAGCCACGGTTCCACTGGGTGGGACATGTGCGTGTTGCTCAGATAAAGACAATAATTTAGTGCAAAACTCTGGTCTGTCTGTCATTGCACCATCATGACTAGGTGCAGCAGTTGCCTGAGATGAGAGCATGCTCCTAGGACAGTATGTCCGGTAGTCATCATTTTCCTAAGAGAATGAACACTCATAAACAGCATCTCTGAGATATTGTGTGACTAATTAACTCTGAGTATATTATGTTAGAAAAGTGAGGGATCTTCAAAGAAACAATGGTCTACTGGACATGGAGTCTAAAAGGTTGGATAATAGATACAGTGGATGAAGGTATCACCAAAGTGGTTATTTTGTTACAGACATGTAGATCTGTTCTTGTGTCTTCCAACATTAATGTTCTTGTATTCTCCTGTTTCTTTAGAGGTTTTGGGGTTTTTTTATCAGCAGGTGCAATGCTTTCAAGAGACGATTCTGGTCTTCTTCGCCATACCAAAAAGAGGTGTGTATTTTCTCCAAATTTCTGGGTAAAGCTTCAGCTATGAGTTCTGTTACATTTAATTTAACCTGTGGTGGTGTGTTTTTAAGTTCTACATGAGTTTGGTGTATTGTTCAGTTACATGTACCCCATTTTGTTCCCTGGAATCCATTTTGTTTCTGTACCCCATCTTGTTGTATGTAACCCTCCCCCATACCTCTCCCCAGCAACTGCCCTGTGATTGGTTCCCCCCATTGAGTTGTCAATCTTGTATTATGTATCCCCCTGGTCCTGTCCATCATCCCGGGGCCTCTCCCTGAGTCTGGAAAGTTCGGGGAGAGGCGTCGAGTGATTGGGCAGGATCCAGTCATCCCCCTCCCACTCCCCTTTGATTTGTTACTGTATATGTCAGTTATGTGATCAGCCACTCCCCAGTTTATTCCTATTCGTGCTTTCTGTAACCCATCCCTGGAACCCCACCCCCTTTTAAAAGGTGCTGTCCCTCTCTGCTGGTTGTCTCTCCTGGGGCACTGGCAGTGAGGTGAGGGCTCCCCGCCCAATAAACTCCTGTTCTGTTTTCACCCCCAAGAGAGTCCCTCCTTTCATTTTCTCTTCTCCATTGCCATACACCTGCTCTCGACGCAGGCACGGACCACCTGTTTGCGGCGGCGTCCCAGGGCTAGCCGAGTGAGGCGGATGCTGGGCCACTGCATTAACCCTAGATATTTAAACCCAACCTTGTTACTACCATCAGTGCCTGGCCACAAAAGCACAATTGCACACTTGTAAAAATGAATGAGCAAGTGAATATTAAAACTTGAAAGGCAATTATTACATGTCCTCAAGGATTATGTCAATAGTGATGAGTCTACTGATACTTCATTGTATTAATAGTCATATTTTTCATAATACTTTAGAAATTAAACATGTTGACACTTCACCTTTAATTCAGCTAATCCTACTCTGTAAAATACCGTTTTGATAACCAGCCAGACTGCCAGCCAATCCTTCATCATAACTTCACTCATGAACAATTTATTATTTTACCTGTGGCTGTATTGTAAAATAACAAATTATTATTAAAAGAGTCTTGATCTTTGTTAAGACTGTCTCAGCTCCTCTTATTAGCTTGTCAGCTATAAATTGTGGCTGCTCAGTATATGGCCATAGCTCTCAAGCTCACACTGACTCAACATCAATCAAATATAACTATGGTTTGGTTGTTATTTAGAAGAGTAACTTCCTTACTCAGAAATTACAAAATTGGTATCCATGCAAAACATTTATGTCAGATAGACAAAGAAAAACAATGGAGGCTTTCCTCTGGGAAACAGATAATGATCAGATATCCACACTGATGTTTCATGAAATTTGCTGATCTTTTCTGCTAACTAGCTTTAAGATGTGCCTGAAGACCTTGACAGAAGCAAAGCTTGTCCTTAGATGAAATCTCAGCTAATAGTATATCATAAGAGAGGTCTCAAGCATAGATTCTCCTTTTTGTTTTTAGTGTATTCCCATTGTTAGGGGAGCTGTTAGAAGGCAGAGGAAATTATATTACCAGTGAACTGCTTGTATGTAGTCCTGTGCCTGAGGCTTGGACAGTGCAGCAAAGGACTGCAGACATTATCTGTGTGTAGTGGCGACATGAAAGGGAGTAACTTGTCTGAAACATAGACCATAACTGATATTGTCAGAATTCAGATGTCAAATAGTGAGTTATGGAAACAGATACAGAAAAAGGAAAAAGAGGATGACTGAGAGTAAGTCTGCCACTGCTAGCTAAAATTCATGAAAATGGGAATTTAAGACAATTTTAGGTGTCGTAACTACTGTATGGTGATCCTATTGTATGAGTTACCCAGGAAGAATATTATGAACTGTGTTTGGTCAGTAATCTGCCATCTTTTGAAAGCAGATTTTTGCTACTGCATTCTATTCCTTTGCTACTTTGAAATTCAACTGTTGATAAAGCTGATATTAGTAGCCAGGGACTGAAACTGATAAGAAATAGAGCACTCAAATTACTGAGCTATCAAATTGTGAGAGGCAGGCAGCATCACTTCTTCTAAGGTCTGCACTGATGGCTTAATTGTTTCAGAAGCTATTTAGGATGACGTAACTCACGTAAGCTTACAAAATAGTATATTATCCAATTTCATATTGCCACAGCTGCTACTAGGAGAGAGCTCAATGCTGATTTCTTTTCATTGTCCCTTTGCTTTCTCATTTTAATTTCTCTTCTTCCTATGCACATACATGCAATCAGGTGTGTTCTTTATAACTGCTCTAGGACTGTAAATATTGCCTCTAGCACCACCTGAGTCTGTAACTACCTGATGACAATAATCTTTTTCAGATTGCAAAAGACATAATTTTGAGAGGGCAGAAAAAGGTATTGGAAACTGTACATCCCACCAAGAGGTTGGAAAGTAGTGTCTGAATCTTTCCTGTTTGCTAAGTTTCCAATGAAATTAACATTGATGTATTGTGTTATTAATAGTTAGGCTACTTAAAGCTTTGTATAGATGTTTATTTTTATTTATGTTAAGTAGATACATCTTAAATTCTAATTATAATAGCAATTTATAATGCCATTCATTCTTAAGTATTTGCATTGAGCTCTAGACCCAGTGTAATTAATTCTAATAGGTGAAGAATAAATAAAGTTACATATAAATTTCATAGCTTGTACTAAATTATAATTGCCGTATGGAAAAAAAAAAATTGAGTATTTTGTATTTGCATTTCCTTGGTTGAATTTATTAGACACAAGAGATAGGTGGGTTTCATTGCATATGAAACAAATGGTGTATGCAATGAAAATCATTCACTGGTTTGTTTTAATAAAATATATTTTTACAGACTATGAAAATATTTACAACTGAATATGATTCATTCAAAACCCAGATAACTATTATTATGATAATAACATAAAACACGTACCCAAGAGGATGACAATGGTGCTACACAGAATTTTAACTGTATTTAGCTGTGCTCTGGTTTCTAGTGCTTGGGAATATAGAAAAACTCTTATTGAATGAAATATAGTAATTTGTAATCACACCATTAGAACACCTGCCAAATATATCTCCAGCTATTGGGTTCTTTGTTATGAAAACATACATTTTGCTATGCGCACTGCAGACTATATAAGCAAAATATACTGGCTGAATTCTTATTAAAGCATAAAACTTATTTTGAATGGAGAAAGATACAAATATGTGTTTTATGAATAGTTACGTGTAAAACTCAAATTGTGGCATGGGAAAATATTTTTATCAATATAGCAGATGATTTTCAATGTCTTCAGGGGAAGTTAAATTATTTTACTGACATCAAAAGAATGTAATTAAACACCTATGATGGCTAAACAAATTCATAGCAGGTAGAGGCTTCTTTCCATTACATGAATTAAATATATTCTCACAAATTGTTTGGGCATTTCCGCTGACAGTTTATATACGAAATTTGATTTGGACTAATTAAAATCTGTGGTGAAAATAACACGTACATTTATTCCACATCAGAAAAACTAAAATAATTAACAATTGATGTCTAAGTGTGGGCCTGCTACTTTCAGCAACCTTCTAGTATAAAATGTGTTGCCCATCTACTAAGAAGTGTACTGTAACTGAAAGCACAAATAAAAACACAGAAGAGAGCCTCATATGGCTAGCCACTAACAAAACCTGCTAGACAAGAATCCTCAGTAGAGAATTCAGGTAGAGAAGAAATTTAGGACCAAAATCTGTTTATTTAAAATTTTAAGGCCTGAAATTTTGATTCCTCAATTAATAGTAGCCATAGTTCCCATTTTTGACTTATTTGATCTTCTAATAATTCTAATAATATTTCATTGACTTTTAATTTCTAGTTTGTCTCTAAATGTACTCTCATGTACCTAACATGAAATGTGAGATGCAGCAGCTTCTCCTTACTACTACCAAATATTTAAAGAAAAGAACTATGTGTAAGACAAATTGTTTAGATGTCTAGCTTTTAGGTGGCTGAAGTTATGTAAGACTGGCATTGCTTCAATATGATTTGAAAACGTACATCTTGTCTACAACAATTACTCGACAAGCAAGCAACCACCACAGGGTAATAGAGATGCCTCTTCTCCTGTATTAGCATGGACTCTTCATTGGAGAGGAAATAAATTTTCTTCTGATACATGGTCATTTCCCCAAATTATTTTTGGTGTTTTTCCCCCCCTCAGTCTTTTAACTTCACATATTATTATTCCCTTTCTAAATCTGAAATACACCAGAAGAATGCAAAACTTTCAACATTTTCTGTTTCTGGAAATGGGCAGAAGATGCTTAGAGTGCTTAGAGAAAAA
The DNA here is from genome assembly GCA_024734555.1 of Trochalopteron elliotii. Taxonomy (NCBI): domain Eukaryota; kingdom Metazoa; phylum Chordata; class Aves; order Passeriformes; family Leiothrichidae; genus Trochalopteron; species Trochalopteron elliotii. The sequence continues at coordinate 718,301 of JANPWX010000014.1, forward strand.
TTATATATGGAGTAGTTGGATGCAAATTCTTTCTTCGTGTCTTCCTCTCCTCCCCTCCCAAGGCATCTACTGGTAAGTAGGTAAGAGATTTTCATTTGGCTGAGTTAAAGGGTTCTGATCATGTAAAAATTATTTTGTCATGCATTACAAATAATTTTACCTAGTACTGTTTGAAGGGATTCTGAATTAAATAATCAATTTTTTGGTTTTGAAGGCCTTGAAAACAATGCAGAGATGTAGATCTGAATCTACTGTATACTAAAGACAATACACTCCTTATTTCCCACAAACAAGAGTAGTGGTTGATGTTTTTTCATGAAGTGGAGGAAAATATATAAAAGGGCAGCTAAAAAGAAGATCCATGTCATTAAACAAAATGAGATAACATTAACCAAGATACTTATGTCTATTTGGGAAATGTTGAGAGTGTGCTTTTGTGCATGTCATGAAAAAACCCATATTTTTTTGCATTTTTTCTTATGTCACATTGTAAAATTTCATCTATAAGTTATACCATCATCCCCTTCAGTTTACTTCCAGGGTACACAGAGAAAATACATAGTGACTGTAGATTTTGAATAGTAAAGCCAAAGCCTGGAGAATTAATGACCACTATAGTAATGTATGACAGACAAAATCCTGCAAAATTGTAGGCCAGGTCCTGCCAAATCTACAGCTTCATCTCAGCTGTCAGACCATGTAACAGGAAAAGTTTTATGCTTCAGCTGTATGCAGCAAGTTCTGTCTGGATTATGCTAATACAGAAACACTTTTAATACCAGCTTCAAAATGAGATTGCTAGTGTGATTGGTTTTATGGGAGAGTCAGTCATAAGCCTACAGGCATATTACTGAGGTTGTTTATGGGAAGGAGTCACGAATTCAGACATGAAAGCAAAGGAATTCTCATTAGCATGAATATTTTAAGAAGTCACGTTAAGATGTCAACATTAACACCGCATTGAAAAGGTCAACATTATGGCAATAATTATCTTCAAGGTATTAGCTTTAAACTTTATCAAGAGACATGCATGTTCAGACATATTTCTGATGAATGAAAAAAGACTGATTAGAAAGTGAAGCAAAAGTGACTGTTTGGAGAAGAGACAGTTGGGTATTTTTCTTTTTAAGTCAATAAATCCTGAAACAAAAATTCTTTAGTAGCACAGAGAACTGAGTCTGTACCATCTGGGTCCTCATCATGTCAGCAGAAAACATTTGTGTGTATAACATTCAGCACAAGGGAGTATTGTATGTTCAGTATCAAGCAGCCTGTTGCATAGAGGACATAGAAAATAGATTTCAGCCAAATTACAAAAAGGTAAAAAGCTGTCCTAGGACTTGAAAACCAAGTAATTTGTGTTGACAGAGTGCTTCTCATCCTGCGTTACCCAAACTCCTCTATTGATACAACTGTTGAATGTTAATTTATGACTACCACAACTTGCTACTGTCAATATACACAAATCTGAGTTTCTAAATGATTGTTTGATAAAACCCTACTGCACATGTAATGGTGATTTTATGTTATAGATAATAGTCTATCTACTATACAAAACAAAGAACAAGGGAAAGGTTGGTAGAGGCATTTGCATGTTTAATGAACTTGTGTTATTTTAGGTAACCTACTCAGAATGACAAGAACTGGTGGTCTCACGTGGTTAATTCTAAAACATCCTAGAATTTCTAAGTATCTTTATTTCCAAAAAATTGAAACCTAAAGCATGGTCATAACCAACCCAATGGAATGCTAACATCATTCCCCTTCTGACAGGTAGAGGCAATTCCAAACAAAATTAAAAATAAATACTGGCACAGTTGGAAGTGATCTTATTGCACAATTGGAATCATTCAGGCTGCATGGGACTGCTGGAGATCCATGCTCCGGCTCAAAGCAAGATCAACTCTGTGATCAGATTGGGCTGTTCACATCTTCATCTAGTCAGACAAACCTCAAAGGACAGAGGTAATCTTAGCTTTCCAGAACTCTGTTAGTTATCCTTGGTTAAGGCCACAGTGATTTTTTTCCTTATGTAAAGGTGGCAGCTCAATTTTTTTTTTTTTTTTTTTTTTTTTTTTTTTTTTTTTTTTCTGTCCTGCATATCAGTAGTGAATCTGGCTTCATCTTGTTGGTAACCTCCCCTTAGGTACTGGAAAGATGCCATTAAGTCCCCACAAGGCCTTCATGTCTTCATGCCAGGCAAGCTCTTCTCTCAGCCTCTTCCCTCAGTTGTCATTATACTCCAGTAAATCACATTTACAACGTGCACAGAGAATAGAGGAAAAAAGTAAAATATATATGTAATGATTTTAAAAGGTCCTATCATAAAGGCAAAAACCCACTTAAATCAGGTAGTAGTGACTTAGCATGACTGACATTTGGATACTACTTTGCAGTGTTTTATTAGATGCTGTCAAACTTGCTATCAGTCCATTAGGAATATAATTCTTATCAAAACCAAAGAAATGGAACTAAACAAAAGGCCTTAGCATTTAGAGTAGAAATTAAGAAATTAACAAAAATACCTATAAGAAGAGGAAGATGGGAAAAGCTAATGCTATCGAACATCAGACATAAACTAAGAAGTATGGGAAAATATTCACAAAGAAAAAAGGTACAAAAAGAAGGTTTTGGTAAAAAAGTATGAAGGTAAGTAATTATCTAATGTACAAAAAGAAATAAAGGATTTGTACTAAGTTATCACTCACTTTCTTAATAAATAGACACTGGAAAAAGTTTGCTGATAAAACATTCAAGGAATCTGTCTGTTCAATAACTGTTGAATAACTAAAAAAAATTATCTACACACACCCAGTGTGCCAGTAAATCCAATTTTGATTAAAGGCAAAATAGAAAGTACCTAAAACTAGGCATCATTAATAAAATACTTGAATGGGGTAATCTAATAAATATCAGTCAGAATTGGTTTATAAATAATGACAGACATATATATGTACTGATACTTCTCCTTATGAGCTAAAAGCGTGGTTTGTAAAGATGTTTATGCATTGCTAGTGAAGACTTATGATTAACTGTGGGACTATATTTTCATAAGGTGGACTAATGTTAGAGCAATGCCAACAGTTCAATGGCTTACAAATTACAGACCTGCAACTGCTGGCATTTCTAATGAGATCCTACATGAGCTCATTCTTAGTTCAACACTTTGAACACATTTTATCAATTATATGGTGTGAAATTACCACTGAAAAAGCTGTAACCATGACAATGGGAAACACTTACAAATGAAACACGTAAGACAAATCAATGCTATATAAATGTTAAATCATTTAACAACTGGGATGCCATCAAAACATTTGTGTCAAGTACAACCAATTATGAGGTTGTGCTTCTGGATGGAAAAGGCCACATGCTAGAGATATAAAAGGAGAATATAGTCACTCAATACAGAAGTTTAAACTGATTCTGTGTCACAGTGAAAGCAAATACTCAGAGTACTGAGAAGAGCTCAGACAGCTGCTGGATACAAAAATTATGAAATTTGTTGCAAAGAGAAGCAAGATGATTTTATATCACTCCTTTTGGCATTGTGTTACTGGAATAATGCAGCAAATTAGGGAATTAAGAATTCAAAGAGGAAGCTGAAAACTCAAAATTTGAGAAAAAGCTACAACAACTCTAAGCTAAGGCAGGTTTTATCTCCTATTATAGAAGACGGAAAGATGATGTGACAGTATAGTCTTTCCTGAAGGTAACCACTTCATGACAAATAATAAATCTGTTCATGCTCTTCATTCCAACAGCCAAAGAAATATTTAAAAGCAAGAATGGAATAAAATAATAAACAAATGTCAGTATTGAAAATAATTTGTCAATGGAAAAATTTACAAAAATATTTTATGGATCTTTTCTTCACTTGAAATCTTTAAACTGAGGTTGCATGTGATAGATGCTGTAGCTCATCTATAGCTTTTCAACTGGATGCAGTAACTGACTCAGGTAATCCTCATAATTTGTCACATGGGACAGGTTGAAGATGAGCAAAGAGTCTTTCATAGCCTCAAAATCAATTTAATATGGTGATTCAAGGTAACAGGTCCATGTGGTCTATTCATTAAGATGAAAATGTTGATCTGTGTTGTTTGTGGAAGGAGTGCTCTTTACTGTTCCAATTTAATTGCCAATTAAAGTAGCTTTCTACCATGTTTTGATACTGGTTGCTAAATTCTAGAATAAGCTTATCAAGTAGCAAGGCTGTAAATACTGTACCTGTTGCCTGTCAAGAAACTCAGGATGTTCCTTGTCTATTGCTGATAGTACTTGTTCTATCAAACAGGCTGATGTATGAATAGCTGACAGGGTTTTCTGGATGTTAGATTGGGCACATACTGACTGGATTCCACAAAACATAGTCTTGTGGACAAGTTAAGAACTATAATTTTGGTGAATGATTGAAAGAACAAATAATATAGATTTTGAAGCTTCCTCTAGGATATTTTAATGAAGGATTGGAATGTTTGTGTTTTCTACCTTGTTTGATTTTGAAAGACTACATCATCTTATGTTGTAATTCCTTGCAACTGAAATTTCCTATTCACTAAGGAATAATTAATTTTATTTTCTAAAGAGAGTTCCTTAAAGTATTTGCTTTGAAGGTGGCTATTGCCTACCATTGTTTTGTAATGAGATTAAGCTTCTCTTCAAGTCAGATGGTGAGTCTAAAATGGTAAAAGCAGTATTTTGTGTTTTTAGTTTAAGTAAATCTAAAAACGTGTGAATTAAATATGACAGAGAGTAATAGCAGATAAGGGTGAGAGTGCAAAAAATACTTCTCACAGTTGTTAGGTGGAATTTTATTAGTTATTTTTTCCAGCAAACTTAAATAAACTAAAAAGGTAAGAGGGAACACTGCTTTAGACCAGTTATAGTCACCAATACATTCCATAGACTAAAATGCCTGTTACAATATAGAATCTTTAAACTAATATATATATATATTTCTCCATATAGAATATACTTTTTCAATATTAATTTATGAAGTCTTAAATATTAATCTTTGATTACAATAAAATAATACCTTGCTGTGCTATGAACATTTTCTGCTTCTTAATGAATAAAGTCAGAGTTGTGCTTAAATTTTATAGGACAACTTGTATTTCATTAAATATGATATACCAATAATATTGGAAAACTGCTAACAAATATACTTCATAGATTTAAATTTTTCTTTTTTTAAGAGCTTCTTAGTGTATGTATTACCCTACTTGCAAAAATTAGGCTCCTGTGTATTGGGTTTGCAAAGGTTTTGGTACTGGGAGGATACTGGCATGGCTTCTGTGAGAGTCTGGTCCTCCCATGTCCAACAGAGCCAGTGACAGCTCTCCTCCTGGCCAAGGACAAGTTCAGCAGCTCTAGAGATAGCACCTCTGGGATAACAGGTTTACAAAGGGGTAAAGCTTCTGCGAAGCAGCAACTGGAGAGAGGAGTGAGACTATGTGAGAGAGGACCCTGTAGGTATCGAAGTCAGGGAAGTAGGAGGGGCGGGTCCTCCTGCGCTGCTTAGGGTAGGAGGAGTTATTGCAAACTGGGAATAAGGCTAAACCCAGGAGAAAGGGAGGGGTAAGGAGCGATGTTTTAAGATTTGAGTTTATTTCTCATTACCCTATTCTGAATTTCTTGGTAAAAAATTAAGCTAATTTCCCTGAGTGGAGGCTGTTTTTCTTATGACATCAATGGGTGAGTGATGTCTCCCTGTTCTTATGCTGAGCCAGGAGCCTGTGGTTGGGATTTCTCTCCACCACCCCACTGAGGAGTGGAGGGATAGAGAGGCTTTGGGGGGCAGACACCTAGTGTCCAGCTGGGCTCAACCCAACACAGTCTTGCTGCGCAATCATGTATGATTTTCTACTATTGTCAGCAAGCTGAAGTATGACAGAATTTGATTATAGAAAACAAAAATAAAATTGAGGGCATCAAGAGAACTGAGAGGTTAAAAACAGAAAGTATTTTAGAGTATAAGGATTTGTATTACATGAGTAATATCACTAAATGAAAGCAAGGTTAGTGAAATATATGTTATCTTGAAAATTATTCGATATGTATGCATGACTAAGTGCTCCTAGGTGAATGTCCTGCTAATTCAGGGAATAGTAATCAATATATGTGACCTGAAACATGACCCTTGAAAAGGATGTTGCACAATGATATATGTATATAAAGAAATTTAATCATTTGCTATTTGCAGCTTTGTGGCTAGCACATGAACTGAATGTACGATGATAAGAATTGCTGGCATTCGACTGTATGCTTAATGTATGGATAATAGCCAGTTAAGAAGGGCTTGCTAAAACTGAAAGGAGGGAGTAACTACTGGAAGACTGTATACTGGAACTGAAAAAGTATTTGCCTGAGGAAACAGGATGTTTTACTCTTTGCATTCCTTATTTTGCACTTTGATAACCAATACCAGTGTTATGCTTGCTACTTCTGGTACACTCTACTTAAGAACCTCAGTCTGATCACAAGGCAAGCCTTAAGAAGCATTAGGCACTGAAGCACAATTACAAGCAGATTTGTTGGAGGTAAATTACTAACTGTCCCTTGTGGTGCCTGAAGGATGGTGGAGTTCCCTGAGTGCTCAGATTGGTGAGTGTACACCTGATGCATATAAATACAAGTACCCCCCCCTTTTCTGCAACTTCTCAACAGGTAAGTCTTCCATTCTCATGAAAGTGCTTTATTGAAAGAGTATTTTAAAAGCTATTGTTGGCATAGTTGCCTGAAACACGTTCAATGTTGGCCTGAATTATATGGATGTTTATGGATGTGCATATGATGATTTTGAAATGGTTTAAAACTTACTACTCCATTTCAATACAAAACAATCAATGCACTTCAAGCTGATGTGTTTAAACTCACTCCAGATATTTCTTCTATGTGTCATACTCTTTGCACATTGGAGTTTGTTAAGAAGTGGTTTTGTGTTTGTTTTCTAAAGTGAGAGTAGTTCTGTTATAGATAGTGTACATACGCTTTTCTTGAAGTTAAGTTTCTCCAAGATTATAGATGTTTATTTTCTAGGCTAACTTCCTCCCTACCAAACTAGTTCCAAATCAAAATTACTATCAAATACAAGATTTTTTTTAAGGCAGTATAATTTACTTAAGCTGAGTGGCTGAAGGTGCCTGTGCCCAGTTAAAAATTATTATCCTGTGAACCGCTACCTACATAGTATATGACTTGACAACAAACATTTTCTTTATAATTGCTCTCATCAGAACAGCACTCAGTGTAGCAAACATATATCAGACATATTGGGTATTGCCAAGGAATTTTCTTACTCTTTACCAAAAATGATGGAAAGCATTGAAATTATATTATCAAAGACTTCCTCCATTTTTTACTTCTTAGGAAATTCACAGCTCGAGAAACCTCTGATGTGTGCAATCCAACTCAGCAGATTTACTACACAGTTTCTCAAAAGAATCAGATATATGACTGTCTGGATTAGCTTTTCATGATCTTTTTTCTAAATTCTCATGTACTTGAAAAATAATAGTAAACCAAACAGTTGGAGATCTAGTCAGCTATAACCAAAATTAAGAACCTTAGCAGTAATTCATCTTAATAAAGTGGGCTGGAAATATGTTGTTCTTTTTAGGGGAGCATCATGGCTGCATCTGATATATATTCTTGTTAAACCATACTTTTTTCTCCAACTGAAGTAATATGTCACAGTTGCTAAAATTACTATAAACAGCATCTGAAGAGCTAAGCATATAAGGTAAGTTACCATAGAGTATATTTTTGACTCAAGAAGCTCAGTTTATCTAAATTAATATCTTCACTCAATTGTTTATAACTTGTCAGTTGTGGTATTTTGCAAGCTGTCTGTTTGTACTTTGTTTGCATGCAGAGAAATTTTGTTTCATCATATAAATTCTGAAAATTCATTAAGCAGTGACAAGCCATTCATTTAAGTATTTGAATACAAAATAGGAATATAAGTACCCATCCTCTTATGGGTATGCATTTTCATGAACTTTTAAATTCAATTTTGTATTGATATGTATGTGAATCGGTGCAATGCATATATAGTAGTGACTAGAAATTGTGTATTTGTGGATATTGTTACTGTACCTATCTAATAACAATAAATGTTGCCCTTCCGTGAGACTTTGGTTTCACTAGTTAAATTCTGAAAAAGAAAGCTTAATTAATTTCCAAGTGAAATGGGAAAAATTAAAACCACAGCACTACATTTCACCATCTGAAATCTAGACCTTAAAATGTGTTAATGTGGCTTCTTCCCCATTTTCTTACTTCACTTTCTACATTCTGATTTCATGTACCCATGCCACGGGTATTTATTTCAATGGGATTTTCACACTGGAATATCCTTTAGCAGCTCTACCTTGAGCCCTACTAATCAAAACCATTGTACCCAGAAGATAACACACAGAGGGGGCTGGGTTGACATTGGCTGGCTTCCTGACACCCACCTAATCACTATGTCACTCACCATACTCGACAGGATGAGGGAGAAAATAAGATGGAATGGGTGAAGATAAAGATAGGATGATCATTTGTCAGTTGTCATTCTGGGCTTAAAAGTCTCAGGGAAAATTAATTTTTTGCCAATTAAAATTGTAGCAGGAAGGTGAGATATGAAGACCAAAACTAGACCACCATGTTCTTTTATACTTCACACACTCTGAGCAGTCAGTGCAAGGGGATGGGGAATGAGGGTTTCAGTCAGCTCATATCTGTTTCTCTCTGGAGCTCCTTCCTCCTCACGCTTCCTCTGTTCTGCAGGGTGAATCCTCCACAGGCTGCAGTTCTTCAGGATAAACCTTCTGCAGTGTGGACTCCTCTCTGCAGGCCAGTGTTCCCTCAGGGCATGTTCACCTGTTCTGATGGGGGGTCCTTCACAGGCTGCAGGGAAATACCTGTTCCACCATGGCCCACTCAATTAGCAACAGGCAAACCTGCTCCAGCACCTGGGGTACCTCCTCCCACTCCATCTGCTCAGACCTTGGGATTTGCAGGATTGCTTCTCACACATGTACTTACTTCCTCAGTCCTCACTGCCTGTGAAGTATCTTATTTTTTCTTAAATGTGTTTTCTCAGAAGTGCCACCAGCTTAACTGACAGGATCAGCTTTGCCTTGTGGAGGGGTCCATGTCGGACCTGGCTGGACCCAGCCATGTCTGGCATGGGGCAGCCCCCAGTTTTTCAGGTCACCTGCTGCATGTCCCTCATTGCCAGAACCTTCACACCTACATCCAGTGCAAACAGTACACTAAAAATATCTAATGAGCACAAATCATAAATAGAGTCACTTGGCAACTTTAATAAAAATGTATATGTTCAATCAAAGCTATCACTCAAATATTTAATCTTTTATTTCTCTCATAATATAATCTGCACTATATATTCATAGATTTTAATTATGTTAAATGTTATTGAAATATGGTTTCATTTGGTGATAATAATGCAAATGGATTTGTGTTGTCTATGTGAAATATTAAATTGCCTCAATTAAATGTGTCTGTGGTAACTTCACATGGAATCCCAAAGGTGCCAGAAGCAGTGTAAGAAGTGATGGCTAGAAACTCAATGAGGTCAATTTAATCTGTTTTCACCGAGAATATTAATTAAATGTTACTAATATTTTTTCAAATTACAGAAATGACCTCAGGAAACTTCTGTTAATCCCTGTAGACACCATGAGCTCTGTAACAACAGTTCCATTTTCCCCTTTTAAGAAAAAGAAATGAAGGACAGAATGGAAAAAAACATCAGCCATTTCACCTTACAAATAATTTTTATATTCATATCCAGAGTAACCCTTTCCATTTTTGTTTCTATGTATATCTCTAATTTAAATTAATCTTTTTCTATCTGATCAGAGTAATAGTTGCATGAGAAGGTGTGGTTTGTTGTCATTACCTGTTAGAGGGATATGTAGTTCACAGGAGCTGGGGTTTTTTGTAGTACTATTAGATCTTATTTTCTGGAAAAAAATAACTTCCTGACTGTGCTTATAAAAGCACAATGCATCATAAAATATCTCTCTTCATTTGCCTTTCTCATTGGAAATACTTTTCAGAACAACTATTGATTTATTTATTCGTTAGATGTTTTAAATACATTTCTCTCTCGCTCGCTCTTTTTTTTTTTTTTTTTTTTTTTTAGCAGTTAGCTTTTGAGCTAATTTGAGTTCTTCTTAAGGTACTTAAGGGAGTACTACAGGCCAAAGTAGATACTGTTTGCTCTTTCTCTTCTTACCTGAAGAAATTCACAAATGACAGTTCTTGCTATAGAGTTGTACGAACTATTTAATTGACACAGACAGTGATAAAGAAGTGTAAAATATCACTACACCTGCTATATGACTTCTCAGTAGAAATTGGAAACAATTCCCTGAAACTAGAGTTGCTTTCAGTTTACACATGAGTGCAAGCATTCAAAAATTTCTGAGGAGAAGGGACATATTATCATATACCAAACATGGCTTAGGCTTATATATGAGTGGGGTCCCCAGATAGTGTTCCAAAGAATAAAGAAGTCAAATTATTTGAAGCTGCCATCTCATTCTGGGGAGACTTTGACTAAAAAAAGGCATTGGATCTTGTATTTCCAACACTAAAGGGTGTATATAAATTAGAAGTTTCCAAGAATGTTAACACGAAATAATCAGAGGATGAGAAAACATTCAGTGTATGGAAATCCAACCTCTAAAGAGTTGTCTAGCTACAAATAATGTAAAGGCTTGATCACAAATTCAACAGCAGAGCTTTTCAGTTTATTAAGCAAAGTTAGAACACTGACTATAGGTTAACTTCAGGAAAGGAGATGGTAGAAATATCATATGTACTCTTTTGCCACGACTACAGTCAAACTTATTCATCACTAATATCCTTAATTATCATATAATTTCATATAAAACTTTAAAAAATCTTTTTCTGAAGTCATGTGATCCAGTTCAGCACTAAATTACTCTGAAATGTCATATGGCTCATGTCTCACAAGTTTGACCATGAAGCACTTTTTCTGGTTTCACAGTCAATAGAGCTATAAAGGTCACCTTATAGGTAATGTAATTTCAAAGAAGTTTCTTCAGAAAATCAGATGATACTGTAGTTTGTGGATACGAGATCGTGCAGCTAGTTCAGTATTTGTAGACAACTTGTTTCTCTTAAATAAGCAACACATAATAATGGAAACTGAGGTTTATTCAGAGACAGACAAAGTATTTTTATTATCAGGCAGATATAATTATGAATTAAAAAATGTGCAATGAAACATTTGTTTTATTAAAGGCAAGAAGCATTTATTTAAAAAGGGTGGCAGAAACCCTACCCTGCTCTTCTTAAGAATGCTGTAGCTTACATAGATTACTAAAAATAGTGGTAAATATTAAGATCCTCTGAGGCATGGAGATAACATATTCAACACCGTATCACAATAAAAGTGCCAATTGTTATCTGCTTCCTGGTTTTATCTTTGTGGAGGCAATGATATAAGACTATATGACTTCATTGCAAAGGTATTCAAAGCATTTTGTTCAGAAGCAGGTAAAACAGCCTTATGTATGAATAGAGGTAATACAGAATATTGACATAAGCTTTTTTTTGTTTTTTGCAGTCATGTTCATCGTGTTATGATGAGAAGCTTACTTGAAAATTGAGACGAAAAAGATCATGCTTTGCTTGAAGATAGATCTAATGAACTTCAGATGCCAAAGAATGATGGGTAGGTCTTGGGTATGTACAATGAGAAAAAACCAAACCATTGAAATAAAACTGAAAGGGAGAAATAATTTTGGAGGGAGAATTGTAGCTAGTGTAAATATATTACTATCCAGAGTATTTGTTTAATTCACTGTTCTTGTGCAGAGCAGGCATATAGTTTCCAGAAACTAGTGGAATCATCATCTTGATGATTGACTAACTTTCTTTTTTGTGGTTTAAGGGAACAAAAATATATGTGTGTAACTTAATGTTTGGATTGTTGTATGTTCCCACTAATGATTTTTATATCTCTAGTGGGAAAATAGGTAACTCTTCCTAAAATTTCTCATTTTTATGAAAATACCTGTGTATTTTTGCTAAAATGAAGGGTGTGTACGTATCTGGCAATTCTTGTAACTTCTGTCTCTTCCTAATTTTTCTAAAATCAATACACAAACCAACAATTTTATTTTATCATTCACCAATTGTGCCAAGTTTCCATTTGCTTTCTTTATTGGTAACTGTGAATTGTAAAACTATGAAAAATCACACATGAGAAGAGACTGACACTTTAAAGATAAACTTGTGTATAAATCTGCAGCTAGGTCAATTGCCACACAGTTCACAGGGATCTTCATAAAAATTATTACATCCAAAGTCTGAGCCTTAGACTGGCCTTTCCTAACTAAACATTCAGATAACCCAATTTTTTCAGGGAGAACTTTAACTACCTGGTTTCCAGGATACCCAGAAGTTCTGGTATACATAACCAACATCCACAAAAAACTAATTTAAAGTATGTTTGTGTGAATACATGTTCCTGGACTCAGAGTAACCAACCTAATATCTCCAGAAAGGAGTCTATGCATTACCACAAACAGTGTCTCATGAAATAAATTAGTGTAGCTGTGCTTCTCTCCAAAGTAAAATTTCTGACTGGCTTTGCTGTATTCAGTCTCAGCATCCAAATGGAAAGCACACTGTGGGTGAACCCCATTGAAATTTCCGTCTAATAAAGATAATCCTCTTAAGAAGCATCTGAAATATTTGTTTGACAGAATAACTAGTTATCTAAATATTTTTATCAGATCAGTGTATTAAGTTATTTTTATGACTGCAACACATGCTGAAGAGATGCAGCTGGGGAAATAGACAGGGGGCTATATGCAACCACAGGATATCAGAGGTGATATTTTATACTTCATAGTTAGTAAGAGTCTGACAAGAAAAAAAGTAGAGACTAAAATGCTCACAGCTTTTAGTCTTCTTCCTTCTCCCTGTCACCAGAAAATCCTTATGTCATCTTTCTAGAAAATCCTTATGTCATCCTTGCAGAAAAGCCATCACATTCTGGAAGCTGTCCCCACTCTATCAGCAGTGCCTCTCTAGTACAGCTAAGGCTACACATCTTCTTTGTCTAAAAGTTTCAAAGCTTTGATTTCCTCTGCAGTATTTTGCCTGAAGGTAATGCACTGGGTTTGCAGCATGCTGAGGTTTTCCTCATGTTTCAATATGGTTGTTGCCTTTCTTCGCAGCAGCAGCCCGTGTTTATAACTGAGCAGTTCAGTTTGTTTGCCCAACTCTCTTTGCATTCCTGGGACTTACAACTCACTGCAATATTAGTTCTTGTTGCCAGGGCACTTTGTATAACACTTGACTCTATTTTAATATACACCTATTTTTGGAGCAGTGCAATGAACAGAGCTTTGCCTTAGTCGTTTATTTTGCTTAGACATTTATTTGGAAGATATTAGTTCTGTTAGGGTATCCACAGATGACAGATTTCTCCATTCATTGGTAGTAGACCAAATATGGCCAAGACCAGATGCTCATGGCTTAAATGTGAGCACAGAAAGCCTTACACTCTGTGTGTTAGATCAGTCCCAGATAATCTGCACCGATAATAGATGTTCTCAGTTTCCTTCTTTTACACTATGTTCAGTTGCTTGTCTGTGAGAATAAGTTGGCTGTAAGCTACTATTAGTGAGTAGACTATTCTGGTGCCACACTGTACCAGCTCTGAGCTAATATGCCTAATTAGCTAATATTCACCAGTTCAAAATGGTGTTGTTCTGAAGGGATAGCACAAAGCTTCTGAGCCTGTACTGTGCATTTGTAAAACCAGTATACTAATGTTTGCCTTTGGCTGAACTGTCTGATCAGAGATCTGCACATGCTATACAGTCTTGAGTGAGGCTGCCCCGGGCTCTTTTGAGCAGTAATCTCTGGCTTCTTTACCATGTATTACATTGGCTGACAAATACAATTTCTGTATGCAGGCAGCCTGGGCTGGAGGCTGAGGTTGTCTTTTCCAGCAGTGTGGTTTAAGTCTGAGACAGACATTCCCACCAGGGGAAAAAGCAACCAGACACCATCACCAGTTAAACAAACTTTTTTTCAGTATTCTCCCAGAAGTGTTTTGTGTTGTCAGTATTTGAACAAGGTTTGGCTTTAAATCTCAGCTGAAGTGAGGTACCTGACTTTCTGCTTTGCAGAAAGCAAAGCAGTCCATAAAAATGGGAATTGTGTGTCTTAAACGCACTGGGTGACAACACAACAGTTGCATGGAGTGAATGATACCTTTGTGGAAAGACAATTTCATGTTCATTAAAAAACTAAGTCAAATTACAGGTGAGTGAGGCAGTATTGGGAAGTTTATCTGTATTTTCACACCACATCTGTATTTTCATACAATGCCTAGATTTGCTTCTTCAGATTTTATACAAATGGCACAACAAAACCTTTGGAGCATTTATCACTCTTAAATTTACCTTAATCACACAGTCAGTAATTCCTGTTTCACTTTCTTTCTCCTACTTTTTCCATGTCCAGTGTTTTCTCCCTATCACCTCAGATACAAACTAGTGTGGTGAAATACTTTGCAAAAGATGGAATATTTCTTCTTATCAAGAGCAGTCATTAGCTGCACAGTTATATCCAGCTTTTTCTGTTGTTCAGTCCTTGTCTTTGGTAGACTTAAATCTGTACATTTCTCCATCTGCATAGATTGAGTGATATTAAAAAGAAATGCAAAAATTAATATATAAGGAACCTTTGAGGCCCATTTTTCCCTAGGAGATCAAGGGAGGTATGGGTAAGGAAAAGGGTTTGGTTCATCCATAAAGGATGTATTCTTCTGGTTTTTTCTATACAGCAGTCTATCTTATACTATCTAACTGGAAAAACAATTTTCGGGTCTAAGTAAAAATTCTGGTGTCCATATCATAGATACGAATGAGAACATAACATCTGAACAATTGTGAGCATCTGAACAGGAAGACATTATCCTCAAAAAGTGATAGAACCAAAAATATTTCTAGGTACATGAACATGGTCAGTATCATCAAACTCTTCCCCCAACAGCTATGCAAAGAGAGCAGTATTCTTGCTTGAAACCCACTGTTCCATCTTGTACAATGATGCTGGAAGCTTTCAATATTCCTCCCTTTCAATGAGTGCATCTAATAATGGACTTGCATATAGATGTGCTGAAAGGCCTTCCTGAACCTAGGGAGGGAGCATGCTGCTTTGCACTGTTATTTTCTTAAATGAAACATAATTGTAAGCACTAAGCCTTTCAACAGTTTTGGAATGTGTATTGTCACTACATCTCTCTCTAGGGAGAGATGGGAAGATGTACAATACCACAAAAACAATAATCATGAAAACAAAAAATACCATCAACCAATATAACTTTCAAATAGATTTATGTTCATCTAAACATATTCTATTTGGGTATCTGAGACAATTTTTCAAAATGCAGACCAAACACTGGCATATTCTACTATTCTGCTCACTAGTCCAACCAAGGTTTTGGCAGCAGATAACTCACACTTTATCCATCTCTGCATGTGATAATACACCCGAAGCATGTCATTTGTCAGCATAATGACAATTCCTGTATTCCCTGAATGCCTAGAGGAAAAGGTTTAACTGCAACATTGTTTCTGGCTAAGGGGCAGTCATCTAAAAAGCTTGAAATTTAAGCCTCTTGTAGTTTCACAATATCTGGGAGATCTGGTACAGTATGTTCCTGCAAAAGCCCTGCTTTAATCTGTGGCCAGTTTCTCCCAGGCTATGTTCATGACAGAGAGCATGCATGAGTTGTTTTATTTAGGTTCTACAGCAAGGTATCAAAGGACTGAGGCAGCCTGACAACTGATCATTTTAAGAAAATAGATTTAAAATTAAAAGTGTGAAATCAGATGGGCTCTGCAAACTCTCAGGACTTCAGTCCTTTCTGAATAATGTAGCACTGGAGACCAGCTGGTCAGAAGAGGATACTGTGATATGTAGAAAGGAACAGACTCCTGCAGTTTGCTTTCCTCATTTCTAATGCATTTAAAGGGTTATTAGTATAGAAAGTCCATAAACCTGTGACAGAGGTATGATTAAGAAGTCAAACACAATGTGCAATGAGCTACCTAGCCTTGGTGGAGCAATCTGAAATCCAAAGTAGGTCACAAGTCAATTCATTTTGTGGACTTGACCTTGTACTCAGTGGATATTTAATCCCATCCCAAAACCACTGAATAATGTTATACATACCAATTTTGAAACAACCCTTTTGGGACAATATCTTTATCTTGGCAACTGGTTTTTGCTGAAAAGGTACCAAGAGTTAGGATAAAAACTCTTCTAAAATACTGTTCTCCTACATCATGTGCACTTGCATATTGATAGGCCAAGAGCTGCACAAATTATATTTATTTCTTAGATCTTTGAAAATGTACAGAAAATGTGACTAGAAACACAATCAGGGCATGAGAACTACACCTTTCAACTCTACAGCTTCTCAGTTTAAGCAGTAATTGTAACATTAATATATGTAAAATATGTAAAACATTACATTAATGCATGTAAAATATGTAAAATATGTTACTTTTTTTGTTGTTGTTTTCTATCTTTTTTTTTTCTTTCTTTTCCTTCCTCTGTTATGGTCATTGCCCGGTCCTGCTACTGAGGTTTGCAACAGGCAGTGAATAGCCCTTCTATGTGAATAACATTAGAAAGGAGTCCACTATGAAGACTTCACAACGAAAGGAAGAAGTACTTGTAGCGAAGTATAGAATCTGTCCATTAAACTTTGTATTAATGATCAAATATTATCAAATCAATAATATTGAGATCTGGGATTATTCCAATAATGAACTTTTCCTTAACCTGTGTTGTTCTTATTGAGAAGAAGAAGAAAACAAAACAAAACAACCCCCCATGTGCTTTGAGGTGAAGTAACTGTAACTGAAATTCTTGGCAGCTTTAAAGACAAATAGAGTCAGACAGGCAGTGCTTTGACCCAACAAAGCATTCCATATTGAACTTCTTTGTTTCCTTTTACATGTCTTTGCTTTTGTTTCTATTTAAAAAAATAAAATGTTGGAGAATGGTAGTTTGACATTGGGGCATGGTCTTTTTTTTCTTTTTCCTCTACAAATTAATGCAGGTTGGAAATTAAGAGTGAGGTTAGGCTCTTTAATACAATCCCTAGAAAAGGCAACCCCCAAATTTTAAAACTCTTCAAAGTTGTTCAGCTAACAACAAGAGAGTGTACATGAAATGCCTGGAGTAAGAAATAAATTAGAAAAATTTTTCAAGTTTTCCATTGAAACTATGGAACTGATTTTAATTTACCTTATTGAAGACCAAGGAATCCCTCAATACTAGTGACAGTTGAGAAGCAACCTGGTCGTGTGGCAGGGTCAGCCACAGTCTTTTGACTATTGTGGCAACTTAGGAGCCTGTGGACCATAAGGACCCATTCCAGCACTTGTCTTTGGGGAAATGAGGCCCCAGCAAACTTGAACTCCAAAAGGCTGAATAGGTTTCACCAAGAAACCAAACAGGGGAGGAAAGGAGACTCACACATACCAGGTAGTTGTGTGAGAAGGAAAGAAGTTATGAGGAAGGTAGGTTAAAAATATAAAAGTTAGATAAGTTTAAGTATTTGACTATTCAAAGCAGTTGGGTACTTTCCATCAGATGCAGGAAATCAAGTAATGCATTTTAATGAAGAAAAAAGTGCCTTCAGAAGATAATACTGCTCATGTATTAATAATGCATTTTATGCTTTAGCTTCAGGCCTATAAATATTTTGTTTGACTGCTGTTACTGTTGGTTTCCACTTTTCTCATCATCTATTTTCTCCATCTATTTGTTTTAATAAAAATTGAATAACAATTGTAATTTAGCAAGCAATTTATCCTTGATAATCTAGGTAGCTAAAAGTTGAGTATAAAATTAGCCTTACATAGTTGTTCAGGCTTTCCCTGTAACCGACAGAGATAAATAGATGCCTTCAAATAATGATTCAACCCCTTCATAACATATGTATTAGACAGATGGAATTAATTAAACCTATTTTTTCTCTTGCTCTCTCTTCACTGCAGAGGGAGCACACATAGGGACTGTACACCTCTTGTCCATCTTTAAGACAGTGGAAACTAGGTAAAGCTAATTCTGATTCTGCTGCATGGCTTGAATAATCCTCCTACAGTGGAGTCCTGAGCCTGTTGATGTCTCCAGTAGTTATTACAACCTAAATAAAACAATATATTTAGCAATATTTTAGCTGAAGCGGAGTGAGTCTCTATTTTGTCTGCTACTGTGTAAGTATTTCACATCAGATGACACATTAATGCAGAGAGAACTAAAATAGTAACTCTGATCCCAATATGTTATATTATGTTTAACTGCCTTCCTCTTCAAGACAGAAATGTGATCCTAAACTTTTTTATATATATAATATAATATAATATAATATATTCAAATATAATCAAGCCCAGATGGATATGTTCCTGGGTCACCTACTCTGTGTGACCCTGCCTTCCCAGGGGTTTGGACTGGATGATATCCAGTGCTCCCTTACAACCCTAAGAATTCTATGATTCTATATTTCCGTGAAACTACTTGATAAAACCCACTGGTTTCTGTTACGTGGATAATTTGCTTTGCATTTGCTAAAGACAATTGGAATTTTTGCCAGTATTGAACTAAGCTAAAGAAAAGCCATAGCTGTGACAATGAATTTCCAGTTTATCTCTATGCATGAGGTACTGCAATGCCAGAACATCGCAGAATTACAGAATGCTTTGGGTTAGAAGAAAATTTAAAGATCATCTAGTTTCAACTCCTCTGCGCAAGGACACTTCCCACCAGCCCAGGTTACTCAAAACCCCATCCAACCTGGCTTTAAGCACTTGCAACCACGGGGAATCCACAGCTATTCAGGGCAATCTGTTCCAGTGCGTCAACAATCTCACAGTAAAAAAATTCCTCCTTATATATCCAATCTAAATCTAGCCCCTTTTAATTTAAAATAATTGTCCCTTGTCCTGTCACTACATACCTTGGTAGAAGTATCTCTCCATCTTTCTAATAAGCTGCCTTTATAAACTTGAAAAATGCAACAAGGTCTTCCCAGAGCCTTCTCTTCTGCAAGAGAAACAACTTTAGCTCTCTCAGGCTGTCTTCACAGGAGAGATGCTCCAGCCATTTGATTATTTTTTGTGGCACTCCTCTGGAGCAACACTAACAGAGGCCATGAGTTTCCTGTACTGCTGACCCCAGGGCTGGATGTAAAACTCCAGGAGGGATCACCAGAGTGGAGTAGAGGGGCAGAATCAGCTCCCTTGACTTGCTGCGCATGCTGCTTTTGTTGCAGCCCAGAATGCAGTTGCCTTTCTGCTTCAAGCACATGTTGCCAGCTCATGTACTATTTTTCAACCAACCAGTAGCCCCAAGCCCTTTGCAGGGCTGCCCTCAGCCAGATCATCACCCAGTCTGTACAGACATTGGGAATTACTGCACCCCGTTTGCAGGACCTTGCACTTGGCCTTGGGGAACCTCATGGGTCCATGTCTGCAGATTGTCAAAGTCACCCTTCTCTTCCATCAAGTAAATCAACTGCACCACTCAGACTGACATAATCTGAAAACTGGCTGAGGGTGCACCCAATCCCCCCATCTGTCATTAATAAAGACCTATTTTCTTTATTAATAAAGATTTATAGTATCTTGGTAAATGCAATTCAGGAGATATAATTATGTACCAAGTTTCTGTGGAAAGCCAAGTCAGCTTTCATATTGTCTGTAATCATAGTCTCATGATGCCCCTGACATTTTGTGGACCTATTCTGGGCACAGAAAATTTAGGCAGTGGACCTCAAGGACAGCAGCCTTCCTGGGATGCAGCTCATTCCCTGTCTTACATCTGAGGTAACATGTCACTGCATAGTGGGAGAGAGCAGAAGGAAGGATAAGGTCTGCACATTGATCTGCAGAGCACAACTACTGGATTTGGCTGCAACTCTTTTGGGGGGCCTAAGAAGGCAGAAGGAGAGCAGAAATACAAGTATCAACCAACAACCACTCTAATGCCTATTTGTCCAGCACAGATTTGGTCCAAATCCTTTCTTTCAAACTTCCCTACCATTCAATTTTGCCTACACTGGTGACAAAATTTGGTACCTCCAGCTTTAGGTAGAGGATGGATCTTAGGGGAACTTTTAAAAGCAGGGAGCATGGTTGCCACCTGCTGTTCATGGTAACTGAAGCATCCTGAAAATGTCACTAGAGTCCTGCTACTGGGCTGCACAGTAAGTGATAGTCACCTCTCCAAAAGGATAAAAAAAATGCCAACATGTACTGTCTGGGCTATCTGTCTAGATATTTGCAGAACATCTGTGGAAAGTGTCTGTATGTCGGAGCAGGTAACTAACTCAGGATTTTTAATGCCTATTTTGGCAACAAATTTGAAGCTAAAAGCCAATTGTTATAGGAGGCAGAAGAAATTTGAAAAAGGCAGGAAGCAGCCAAAAGAAATCTGAGGAAACTGTAATAAAAGCTACTGGGGTATTTTTTCTCCACACACTTATTTGTCAAACTTTTATTAGGCTCTTTAATTATTGCTCAGGGATACTCAACACAACTCACTAGGCTGTAGTCTTAGTTTTACTTTCTCTAGCCAGAAAAAAAGGAGCAAATCATGAGAGGTAAACTCATTTTCTTGGTTCCTCTCAATTGATCATATGCTTCTTTTTGGTGAAAGTTTTTCAAGGCATAAGATATGTCTTGACACATATCACCTGCTATGAATAGAGGTGCTTTAATCTGGAAAGAAGAGAAGTCTAATACTCTGTAGCATGGACCATTGGAGGATTAAGTCTGTCATTACAGGCTCTATAGTCTCATTTACTGACTCCATTGACCCATATGTCCCAGTCTCCACCAAATGCTCTGTGAAGGTTCTGTCTTTTTGGCCACAAGTACTACCTGTAGCAGATGACCTCATTCTCCTCATCTCTCCCCAAAAACAGTCTATCAAGAAGTTAATCTTTTCCAAAAAACCTCTGAAATGTGACTCTGTCCCTCTCTTGTAATCTTCCTCTTCCTCCTTCCCCTTTTTCAAGGAGATTTAACCAGTCTATGAAGAAAGCTTTCCTTTGTGATTTAACCTAGCTATTACTTTTAACAGAATTTTTTAAACATTAGCATTTAGGTTTTAATCATTAAGCACCAGAATTTGAAGGTTTGGGATTGATGGTTAGGCCATCTAAGATAACTTAAATAATTTGGCATTTCAGAAAGTGCTGGTGTTCCATCTTAGGTCAAGGCAGCTCCTCTTCCCCAGTGATATGTAGTGATATTTACTCTCTCCCTGTCACATGGACTCACTGACTAGCCGTAGCATCAAATATGGTGAAACAAATTCACAGGAACAAATTCAATGTATTTGTTGCCCAGAGCTGGGCCCACGGCTGTTAGTTGGGCACAGTTTCACAGTTATTGAGGGTATACTGTCACCTTATATGACCCTCACAGTAATTGACTGATCTGACCAAATTTGACAAAAAGGGCCAATCCATGTGGTTACTGTACATCTCAGTGGCCACACTGACCAGTCTTTGGGACTGACATGGCACCCCGGCCACACAATCAACCACAGTCCATGATAAACTAATGGAAGATGAAATTGTATTGATGACATTAGAGTCTTATAACTAAGGGAATCTCATCATGATGTTTGACAAAGAGCAGAAGTTGACAAATCTCACACCTAGGCAGATGTGAATACTTTGGTGTGAGTGCGTTGCTCCATAATATAGGCAGCCAGGGATAAGTTAGCTTTAAATCAACTATGCTGAATAAAAGGATGAATATCAAGAGTCTTAGAATCCATTTTTGATACTGACATCTGATGACTCAGTAGAATTCTAGGTGCTATTCCAGTGGGACTTAGCATTTACACTGTGCTTCAGCTATCTGAGTGACTTTTGATGCAAATAATGGAAAGGATTAAAAAAGGGTTCTTAGTAAAAAAAAAAAAAAAACAAATAAAGAAGACTCTGTCTCTGAAAGCTGTTACAAATTTTTTTGAGTATAAATTAAAATTTATTTCCTTTCTACATCTGGAAACAAAGTTGAACTTTACATTTACAAAGAAAAGAACACAGTTGTTTCAGTTGAGAGTTGCAAATAACAAGTAATATAGTTATAAACTCAAACAAAAAGAAAAATTTAAAAACTGGAAGTATGAAAATCTTGGTTATGAATCAAGGAATCTTATTCATCTTATTAGTTCATTTCCTTAGTACTTTGAATTCAAGGTATATATTAGAACCTTCTAAAATAAATGTATGGTACCAGCAGTCCTCAAACAGTGCTCTCTGAGGTACCAGTATTCTGCAAAGCCAAGGCAATTACTAAGTTGTACCATTTGTTTTAGTATATTTAGTATTAGTCACTAAATTAGTCACTATTAGTTTTAAATGAAGCAAGTCTCCTTTAATCCAGAAATAGTCCAGGATAAAAATTCATTTCCTTGCTCTAGTGCTACTAGACCTTGGCTTCCTCTGATGAGCTGAAAGCATGCAAAAAATTCCCTGTAAGTACTCAGAGCTCAACAAGATGTGAGTCTTTAGTTCTTGCAAATTTCACATGAATTAGAACAGTTTTTCCCAGTTTGCAGTCAGTGGTCTGCAAAGGACACACCAGACATATGGTGTGACTTCCTTTCCTCCTAAATAATAAATCACATTAAATGGCACTAAGGAATAGAGAAAATACTTTACCAATATTATTTTTCCATATAAACACATGTTGCTGTTGCCATAAAGTTGCTGCTCAACTGGAGACAGATGTGATCTGCAAGTCACATTCCCATTTAATTATGATCCCTTATGCAGAAGTATTGTCAAACACAGGTGCCTGTTTTGCAGGGTGACATGGTAGAAAATCTATAAGGGCATCCTTATATCAGTGTGATCAATTAAGCATTGTTTGTCTATCCTAGCTCTCACTGGTTCCATGTAGACTTGGACATCCACAAAGAATGCAAAGGGGATAGCTAGCTTACAGGAGGATCTCTTCAAGCAGGGTCACAGTAGCACTGCTTGATTTCACTGCATTTTGTCTTTTGGCTCTCTTAATTGAAATCTTAAATTCTTTCTTCACCTTCCTAACTTTTCTAAAGTAAAAAGAATTTTGCATTTGAAAGGAAAACCACAGGTGTTTAGAACATTAGAACAATATGTGGCTAGGACATTTCGTAAAGTAGAATTTAAAATGACATCACTTTCTCTGGAGCCATTTAATGGATCTAATTTAATTAATAAATAAAAAGAAAAAGTGTAGCTCTATGAGAAAACAACTCATCTGATTTAATAAGTGGACTATTAAACTGAAGATTAGTATTACTCATTTATTAGTCCTTCATTCTGTATACAACACAGAAAGT
Organism: Trochalopteron elliotii; assembly: GCA_024734555.1. Lineage (NCBI taxonomy): Eukaryota > Metazoa > Chordata > Aves > Passeriformes > Leiothrichidae > Trochalopteron > Trochalopteron elliotii. Next base: position 741,731 of record JANPWX010000014.1, read on the forward strand.
ATGACTGCACAGACAGGTGGTCTTGTCAGCAATTTTGGTAAAGATCATATGTTATAGCTCCTATTTGATTGGGCAGCACCATTTTTGTTATAATCAAGATGTGACTGAGTATATCTTGAAATTGAATTTATGTTCCAGTCTCCTTGAGATTCTGAATGTTGCCTAGAACGAGAACTACTTAAGGTGAGGAACATAGTCTTCTTGTCAGAGTCTGCTCAAGCAGCATCTGACTGGAAATTTTATTGAAATAGGCAGGCCAAAAAAATCCTTTGTGAGCATCCATGAGTAATCAGTACTAGAAGAGTTTAACTGATTTAATTTACTCTTGCTTTAAGATGATCACCCGGGCACCTATGTTGCAGTTTAAAACTATGCAAAGGGGGGGAATGAAACATGGCTTAACTAAGCTAAGAATGTCAGCAAAATAAAGAAAGCAGTTCTGGAGAAAGATATTTACTGGCAATATCTTCGCACAACATTTCTCCAAACTTTCCTTTTCGTGAAAGCATCCTTATTTAAGTCATGGCATTACAGTGAAACATATATAATATGAATTTGTCTGTGGAGAGGCAGATTCTAATACAAAAGCCTATTTCAATACTGCCTAATAGGCAATTTACTGAGAGCTAGAGTGGTACAGTGATACGGTTTTCAAAAAGTTAGCCATCACTAATTTTATAGTAATGGCAAGATTATTAAATTTAACCACTTTCTGAGAAAGTTTCAGAAAACATTTCAACTTGTCAGTTTTTCTGGCTAGATACCAGGGTAATAAGTGTCCTATTTATTGCTTACTCATCACATAAATTAATTAGATTGGGAGTTGATTTCATCATGTAAATATCTGAATGCCACAGGCCTGCCTTTATGCATCAAACCCCTGGTTTTATGCCAATTTTTTATTCAGTCCATGTTACACCACCTTATAAACCCTGCAGGGGCTTCAACTTCCCCACATGTAGTTCACATACGTCCCTTTTTAGCTGGGGCTCTACACATCTCTGTTTCTACTCATCTGAATTCACTGCCTATTGCTTTTTCCCACAGCTTTTTCCCACAGTCAAAGTTTTCCCATACAAGGTGAATTGCCTTGACTCAGCATATTCTAAGTGCCCTTATCACTGCACCACTTCCTTCTTTCTGCTTAGGCATTAACTTAAAACATCAGCGTCCTTTTTGCCCACAGACACTAGGTTAAATGGACCTGCTCAGGGTACTTCTGTCTTGTACAATTGCTGTACTGATTTTTGAATAAGTTGAATTCCCCAGAAGAATTAACCTGAAGGGAGCCTCACATTAGTGCTGCTGTAATGTCTATATAGAAAAATTGTTCCATGTTGATAAATGCCTCATTATGATTTATATAATATTTCATTCTTTCATTTTTGTAAGTCCTGTTAAGGTACTAGAAAGTGGCAATGAGGTCTCCCTGAAGCCTTCTGTTTTCCAACCTGAATCCCAGCTTTCTTAGCCTGTCTTTGTAGGAGAAGTTGTCCATCCCTCTCATCATCTTTGTGACCCTCCTCTGGACTGGCTCTAGCAGGTTGATGTCTTTCCTGTACTGAGGGTGTCCAAAGCTGGATGCAGCACTGCAGGTGGCGTCTCACAAGGGCAGAGTAGAAGGACAGAATCCCCTCCCTCACCCTGCTGGCCACTCTGCTTTTGCTATACCCCAGGATCTGGTTGACCTTCTGGGTTACAAGTGAACACTGCTGGCTCATCACCAGCCTTTCATCCATGAGAACTCCTGAGTCCTTCTTTGCAGGGCTGTTCTCAGTGACTTCTTTTACTAGTCTGAACTGATGTTTGGGATTTTCCTTACCCAGATGCAGCACCTTGCACTTGGACTTGTTGAACTCCATCAGATTCTCATGGACTCACTTCTCAAGCTTGTCCAGGTCCCTCTGGGTGTCATCCCTTCCTTCTGTTGTGCCAACTGCAGAGCTCAGCTTCCTGTCATCAAACCTGCTGAGGCTGCACTCAATCTCACTGTCATCGATGAAGGTACTGAAGTGGAATGATCCCGAGAGAGAAACATGAGGGATGGGACTCATCACTGGCCTCCACCTGGACACAGAGTCATTGACCACAACTCTCTGGCTGCATCACTACAATTTATCCATTGAATAGTCCATCCATGAAATCCATGTGTCTCCAATCTGGAGACAAGGATGTCATGTGGGACTGTACAGAAGCCCTAACAGAAAATAGATGTCTTTGTCAACCATTGCCATCAGCCAATAGAAGACCACCAGGCTGGTCACAATTGGCCCTCAGTAAAGCCATGGTGGCTGTCTTGGATCACCTTCTTGTCTTTTATGTGCCTCAGCACGTATTCTAGGAGGATCTGCTCCATGATCACCCCAGACAGAGAGGTGAGGCACACCCATTTGTAATTTCATGGTTCATCCTTTCTCCCCTTTTTTAAAAACGGAGTGATGTTTCCCTTTCTCCGTTCAATGAGGACTTCACCTGACTGCCATGACTTTAAAAATACAATGGACAGTGGCTTGAAAACAGTGTCAGCCAGTTCCCTCAAGACTAGGGGTTGAATGTCATCCAGTCCCATAGACTTCATCAGTGGTCCTGAACCTGCTCATCGCTTATAGTGGGAGGGATTCATTCAGCCCACCCCCACCCAGAGGACTGGGGACTTTAAGAGAAGCAGGAAGCCCAACTGCCAGTGAAGCCTGAGGCAAAGAACTCACCAAGTATCTCAGACTTCTCAATTTCACCAGTTCACCCTTCACCAGTTCACCCTTCTTGCCTATCAGGGGGAATACAGCCTCCTCACCTTTTCTGTCCTGAGTTATGTCCTTTAGAGAATCATCCTTGTTATTCTTCAGGTCATTTGTCAAGCCATGTTCCAACTTTACTTTCTCTTTCCTCACCCCATCCCTACTCTTGGACCATATATCTGTACTCTCCCCAGGTTGCCTGTCCCTGCTTCCACCAGCTGTGCATTTGCTTCTTACTCCTCAGCTGGAGGAGCGGATCCTTACTTAGTCAAGCTGGTTTCCAGCCTGTCTTGCTCAGCTTCCTACACACAGGGATAGAGGGCTCTTGTGCTCTAAGAAAGGTGGCCTTTAAGAGCTGACAGGTCTAGTCAGCCACTGTGTACTTAATGATGCAATGCTTTATGACTCCAATCTTTTTCCTAGGAAGTGCTCTGAAGTAACAGTTTTCAGGTGTTTTAATGGTTTGAAGCATTAATATGTGCTTAAGAGGACCTTAAAAATATAAGCTTACTTTAAGAGGACGGCAAGCACACTGAACAACTTTGAAAGGGCATGATGCATTCTCCAACAATTAATCAGCATATCCTTCTAGCCTTTAGGAGAATAAAAATGATCAGGCTAACCCATTATGACAAACTATTAAAAACTCCTTGTCTTAAAAGGGTTTTTAAGACCTCTCATGCCAGATTCTTACTTTATTTGCACTAATATCTCTTTGAAGAATTTCATTTGAGTCAGGAGATTTACACCTTTTGAAATTAAAAAACTTTTTAGAAATGGATTGGATGAATCACATCTTTTTCCTGGTATCAGGATATAATTTAATCCTTTTTCCTGTAAACTTTTAGGTTTGTTTGTAGGTAGGTTTTGGACAAAATTGGAAGTGTACTGGCAATTACTTCCCTTCAAATGTTGACCTTCTGTAGATTTATTCAAACTAAATAATCAAATATTAGAAAGGCATTTTTGGAGATGATGTTTGAAACAGGCCATTCTTGTGCTCCTAAACTTTATGGAAGCATTTGAAAATGTGTTGTTGTTGTTGTTGTTGTTCATAGTTGAGATGGATTGCAAATTATGCTAATAGGTAAAATGGTTAAATGACTGATTTTTTTTGTGTTTTCAACATGCAGTTTTAATAAGACTAATGTTAAACTGAACTAATTTTTTTAATATGAAAAACTGGCACACATTATTTATCATATTAAAGTCAGCTGGATATTTTATATTGCATGATATAGGAATACTCAGAGACACGTGACTGTACAGAGCACTTTCGTATCCCTGTCACATCCCATTCAAATTTTTTTATGCAGCAAAAGCTTGAGGGTAAGAAAAGCAGTGGAGACCATCTTTTTCTGAATGTTACTCCTCATAATATTGACAGCCAGATTCTGTCTTCCCTGTGGTAACAACCAGTATTTTGAAAGCCATTTGTTCATATTGTCTTAGGGCTGTTTTAAAAGCAGAAGGGGCTGAGGGTTGGAAGGAAGGTGTTCAGAGATACAAAACACTTTGTGCAACCTCCCCTGGAGTAATCAGCACCCAGTGAAACCATTTGCCACATAAAGCTTCATTTTCTCTCGAATGAATTTAAAGAGTGGAAAATGTTAAGTTGCTTAAGAGCACTGCTGAGTTTAATATTCTTGAAATTAGAAATCTGCATCTGGAATAAAGATGTATGAATGCTCTGGCAAGGTATAACCACTGGCAGAGCTAGGTGGACAGCTGCAGAGAGCCCTGTGTACTGCACTTGCATTCCCCAGGCCAGGAGGAAGCCAGCTGTGGTAGGGAAGCCATGCATATTTTTTGCAGGAGGCATTTTAAATTAAAAGCAGTGCTTTGCTAACATCACTGTACAGCTTCTGGACTAGAGGTTTTTTACTGTTGTTAGGTTTGGGATTTTCACACCTCGTTTTCTGAGTGTATAGGCAGATAAACTTGACTGCCAGGACATGCCCCTGAAGCACGGCTAAAATTAGGCAGAAGTCCTGTGGGAAAAAGGATGTGATCATTTAACTTGAGCCTTTATTATAATCACATGGATAAAAGCCTGAATTAATGTTGTACAGGCAAAATTAATATTGGCATTTTCCAACTTCTTTTAAAGAATTATGTTGCAATTTCAATGAAGTTCTTTTGTGTTTATAATCTCATACACATATATAATCAAATGGGGTTTTTATCTCTTTAATTGTGTGATGTTTAAAAAATTCATATTCAGTCTTTGGCTTTGCCATAAATTCAAAACAATGGTCCAAAGAATGTAATTAATTACAGGTTATGCAAAAAAAAAAGCCTCTTACCTCCATCCGCCAGCTTTAAATGAGATGCCTGACAGTATCAGTGATTGTCTTTGATTCTTGATTTTGGAGGAAAAATGAAAAAGGAAGGCCTGCTTTCCCAGCTGACAGCTAGTCATTAATTTGTAGAATTGTAACATTCCCATTTCTTCCTAAGGAAATATCTTACTTTTTTCCTACTTCTCCCAGTAATTAACATTATCTCTGCTGTGTCAGCTACTGCTACAATATAATGGCATAGCTGAAACTGAACTTGATACTGCAGATGATGTCATACTATTGTCATATATTTTACATTGATAATAATTACATTGTTATTTTCTACTTATTTTAATGCAGAAAGATTGTTCACTCTTGGAACTCATAATATAAACAGCTGAAAGCAGAGTTTTTTCTTGATGTTTCAAAACATTTTTATAAGCAGTTATGATTTTTAGAGCCCCATTAATGCCAATTAATACTTCAGATCATTCTCTTTGGTGTATTTCCTATTGAACTGGAAACATGAAATTTCAAATTGAATTAAAATTCAAATATTTCCAATCTTATTGGTGAAATCCTAGTAAATTTCTCCATGTTGTGCAGCGGAACAAATTATGGATCCTTTGCAAATTGTCTATTTTCTTTGTCCAGTTATATTTTGCACTCTTATTTAATGTGTACAGCATCAATCACAGCACACAACTTCAGAATATTTATTTTGGATTAAAAAAAATAATAATACTAACTCCTGATATATGCTAGGCATTCATTAAACCCTTCTCTGTGCTGACCAGTGACAGGATACAAAGCATTGTCCTGAAGTTGTGTCACAGGAGGCTTAGGTTAGATTTTAGAAAAAAGTTCTTCATCCAGAGGATGGTTTGGCCCTGGAACTGGCTCCCAAAGTGGTCACAACACCAGCCTGAGAGAGTTCAGCTGTTTGGACAATGCTCTCAGGCATATAGTATAATTCTTGGGGTATCCTGTACAGGGCCAGGAGTTGGACTTAATGATCCTGGTGAATGCCTTCTAATTCAGCATATTCTGTGATTCTGTGAAACATTCCCAAAAGTGTCCTGAAAGGTTATTCTTTGCAAAAGGTATCATATTAACAAAAAGCAGAAATATCTCTCAAGAATGTAAAATCAACACAGAGGTGCAAAAGCGGGGAACAGAATGACAGCAGAATGCTGCTTGACAATGGTAGGCATGTAAAGTACAGTGGAGTCCTGCAGAGCTTTTAAAATGATGATAAAAGTGTACAGCTGAGGGTATAACTGAAATACTAAAATGAGGTGAATGAGAAGGAAGATTAATACAGTACCTTAAGCACTCATCTGTATTAGCCACCCTTATGTGTAGCATTGCATGTTTATTTAAGATGAAAATAATAGATAAAATGCATGCAGTTTTACCTTTCATTATTTGATAATTTCTAATGTAACAGTCTCCATTATTGTCCAACCTTTCTATGTCTTTATCATTGTTGCTGCACAGCCCCATTATCATTGTCAAATTTTTAGCTGCAGAGAGGGTGGAAGAAAGAGCAGGGCTTGTAACCTCTTATTGGCAGCCATCAGGATCATCCACATGTGTACCTTGTGAAATATCCAATAGCAATACTCTGAAAGTGCTTATCTTGAGATATATGCAATCTTGGAATATATGCAATATATGCCCTCTAAACACCAATGCACATGGAATTTTTTTACTTAAATAACCTGATTTCTGAAAAAAATGTGATATATTTTACTCTTTTTCTAGTTTAATCCAGCATTTTTACTATTAGTAATTTTGACTGATTGCTTTTACAGTAATGTTACTTTGCTTAGCACATATCATAAATATACAGAGAACATATCAGGGACAGTACAGAATCCAGCCCTAGTATAGAAAATCTTATGGATTAACCCATCAAACTGTGAACTGTATTTTTTCAGAAATACTGAAAAAGTCTCTGTGCTCTAAACAGAGTAAATTTGTCTTCTGTGCTTTAAGGAGTGTCAAGCTGGCCCCTACTGACCTGTCAAAATGTGTTTGTTTCAGCAAGAAAATATACTACTGGAAAGGTCAGGTCACAGAAAATTCAACTCAAGGATCAGTAACGAGGGAACCTAAACAGTCATCAGATCCCAGCAAGTTGTCAGGGGAAAGGTTATCAGTCAAAGCACAGGAGTACACCATTGGTTTAGAGTGCAACTCTAACAAATGACTTTTCCATTCTAAATGTTTTCTTAATTGTGTGGCAATAATTACTCAAGGGGATGTTAAGACTGGAAAATATGACAACAGCAATTGAAATGTACAACAGAGAATGAGAGAAAGGCATGAAAAACTTTTTCAAAGATACATTCTTTCCTTCCTTACTAGTAAAGCAGAGCAGTGTCTCACGTTTAACTCCTTAAATGAATACATCAGATTTGGAAAAGAAAATTGCTATAAGTAAACTAATTTCCAAGTCTGAAATTTGGTGGGCATATTCTAATGCATTTCAGTGATTATGTGTTTCCTTCTACAGGCTTTTTAGCCATACCTAGTTCAGATTGCACGGGGTACTAATGTGATCTCAATGATACCCTCCATGTGCCCAGTGCAGATACAGATCTAGCTCATTTTTGCCTGTGGTGGGAGTGAATTTGCTCTATGCTTCCTGGAATCAGTGGAGAATGAAGAGTCCTGCAAGACACATCTCCCAGTACAGCACCATGAATGCCTCAGTATATGTCTCTCTCTTTAAGGTCCCTAAGGAGACTGAAGTCCTGATTCAGGCATCTGGGTTAGGTAGGACAAATCTTGCCTTAGGCCCCTGATTCTGGGTGTCTGAGTTGAACTCAACTTAGATCAAGTATATGAGTATTTATATAAGAGTTTTGCACTGAAGAATTTTGCCTAAGTTATGTTGGCTATTTAACATTTTAAGAACTTAGACAAAATAGTGGTAGAGATCCTACATTAGAGGTGGGGAAACTCAGTCAAAGTGACTGAAGGACTCAGTGGAACATCTTTCCTCTTATAAGGATTTAAGTTCTTTGCACAATGTCAGTCAAAGCTGTAGATCAGAGGGTGAAAAATAACGAACTTTTGAGTCTCTCACCTTGTTCTTTAAGGACAACACTAGCCTTTAAACTGTGGACAACAGAAAAGAAATTCTGCAATATCAGCTTTTTTACAATTCTGGCAACTTTAATTTACATTTTCTGTTTTGAATGGAGTGTTTTAATCAGAGTGCAAGGGCTGTGCCCATAATTCTTTCCATTAAGTTCTACTGTTAAATAAAAGATACAGTTGTTGCGAATAGGAATGAAAAGCAGCTACTGTGAAAAGCAATTACTTCATCAGTGGTAATGTAAAAATAATTCTATCTTCAGTATTTATATGAACATTCTTGAAGTATAATACTGGTCATCCTTTATTGAAAATTCCTTGGCTTATAATTCTGGTTTATATTTATACAAATATAAAAAGAACTGGAGTTCCAGCCATCTACCATGCACAATGTTGTTAGGAATATTTTGTATATCCCAGGAATTGAGCTGTGTTAGCTGGCACTTCAAAGCTCACTGTAGTAGATTTATGTGAACTGGAAGTCTTTTTGTCCTCATTTCTGTTGGGGTTGATTCTTCTGTGATCACATTAACAGTCCTATTGTGCCTGACAGTGGCTGGAACACACTATTTTATAGCTTATCCAAATGATAAAATGTTTATTTGCAGAGTCCTCAGTTAATGGAATAGATAACAAGTAAATTCCTACTTAAGATATCTGAATGGAATAAAGGCTTAAAATATAGTTATGGTAAAAGCTTTAAGCCTTCTTTTATCTTGATGGTTTATTTTTTAAACAATCATTGGGGTTTTAGATATGTGGAAAACCAAATTCTGCATTCTTCTAGGTAAAATAAGTAATTTACTGCACTTTTCTCAATAAACTACTGAGAACTAAAGTAAAAATCACTTAATTCTTCTAGCAAAAAAATACATGTATATTTGAAATAGTTTGGTTTCTTTATTCTAATCAGTTTTTCTGCAAATTTATTAATTGTAGTATCCTTAATATTTAAAGCTGTTTTATGTGTTATCCCTTGAACACAATTTCTGTGTCTGTAGAATCAATTTCCTTTTTAAGAATATGTAACCACTGTTTCCAAGAGTCTAGATACTCTTCCAGCTATGCAGGACTTGGAAAATGAGGAAGTTCTAATTTCCAAGGAGAATAAAGGATTAAGTGGGCAATCATTGCAAAATATCACTGTGTGTTAGCCCTGCAGCATTAAATTAGAGATAGAGCTATATCTGTAAAAGGACATGAGCATTACAGTATCTTCCTGCACTTTTAGGGTCAGGATATTAATCCAGAAACCCCAGTGTGGCTGCTGAGTGAGCCACAGGAGCAGTTGCACTATGCAGGCTCTCATGTTTCTACCACTGCTTGTCTAGAGTGCTTAGGCTCGTGGAGGAGCCTCAGCTATCACAGCATAGACTGGTTCCATGCTTCAATAATATATTAACTGATAGACTTACTCCATCATAGCCAGGCACCTCTTTCCTTTGCACAGCATATCAATCACATTGCAAAGCTGAAGATACCTAAATTAGCCGCAGACATAAGATGCTTTGTTCACCTATGGGATTTAAGTGTCTCATGTAATTAAGACTAAGTGGTTAAACAATATTTTGCAATAATTAATACAGAAATGTAGAATTCAGATATGATTTTTGAGTTTTTAAAAAATTATAACCCAGATCAGGTCTAGAAATTAGCTTTTGCTTTTTGCTCAGCTAGTGTCCAAACCCATGGGAGTTTGCCTTTATTCTTATATTTGATGAAAACTTCATCATTTCATCCACAACAAGATACCATCCAAAGAATGCACGCACTCAATGACACCTTTTGGACTGTATTTGGACTGTCTCCTAAGGTAAAAAATGTTCAAATCACTGCAAGATAAGTTTGAACTGACTCTTCCCCAAGGGAAGGTATGAAGATAAGATCATTAACAAATGACTGAAAGAAGGAGAGTTTTCTACAGTTGAAGGCATTCCCTGAGAGAACAGACAGAGATGATGCAGGGCTATCTGTCGTGATTAGAGTTGGATGCATTTCTTCAGAAAGCCATAGAGACAGACAAACTTGAAGTTTTATTGTTGGTCTTTGTGTTGGCTATTGGACAGCTGTGGTAACACACCACTTCCTCTGTTGCCATCTCAGATATCATGCTCAGACAATTAGCACCTTCTGTTTCTTGTAGAGGCAGCAGACTGTATACTGTGGGAGCTGGTGGGGTGCAGAAGATGTGAGTGCACCAAGGCGTGGTGCAGTGCTTTCCCTGCAGACACTCTTGACTTTTTGCAGGTTTCTCCAGTGTTTGCTCCAGATTTTACTCTGCTCAGAAAGAAAGACTACAGCTATGTGAGGAGATACAATTGTCTCCTGAAAATAACAACACCCAGCTTCAAGACACCCACCCAATCCCTACCAGCCACTTCTTCTTTTAACCAACTCCAAATAACATTTCTTGAAACAGGCATTTCCTGAGTTCACAAACATCTTATACTCCTGCCACTTTCTTATGAGCAAAGGGGGCAGAGTTCTCTCCACAGAGCTCTCTGACCCAGGCGTAGCCTCCTGAACTGTGATTGGGATATGCCTGAGGCTTTCTCTTCTGCCTCCTCAATAGTACCAGTCTTTGTTGCCCTACTGGCCTGTGCTTGAATGAATCTTTTGGGTGAATGACGTATTCCTTGACATTATGTGTGCTGGCTTCACAGAGAATGATATTAAAATGACCTAGCCTTATTATTCACATGATAATCATTGATAACCCCCCTGTATTTACTAAATTATATCCACTACAATTCATGAGAGACCACATTAATTACAAGTAATATGTTGGTGTTTAAAAAATGCTTTCTCTTTTCAAACAGCAGTGCTTTCTTTACAGGGAAATACAAAAATCTCTGTTTTACAGTTCCAACAGCCAAAACTAGTCAGAGAAAGAAAGCAAAAGTAATGAACACACAATGGGTATCATTGGAAAGGTCTTGTTAGAAAGAAGCAGTAATAAACTTTATTTATGCATATTAATGTTTGAAATTAAATTATTATGCCTTGTATATCATCACACACAAAAGTTCCAGCTTTCCGTCAAAAAGTAATACTTTGCATCACAGAGTGTATCATCTTATTTGCTGAACTGGCATGTGTGACAGATTGGAGAAAATGATTACTGGCTCAAAATTACTGAAGAGTGTGTTGGCGGGCAGGGACATACAGTGTTCCACACCCAAGCCCCCTGGAGCCTCTAGTCCAACCCAGAATGCTTGTCAGTCACTGTCACATCTGGCACACCTGAAGCCATGGCCCACACCCCACCTCTGGTACCACAATCTATCCCCAGGGTGGCCAGATGACTGGATGGCCCACCTGGGGGGAAAGTGGTCACAGGAGGCCAGAGCAGATAAAACCCATTGCCCTGATATGCACATGGTTGAGTCCCAATTGTCCTTGAATTTTATGGCAGCTGAGCCTTAGGATCTAAGGCTATAGCTGTATCTTGCTTTTCTCTCTCTCTTTGTCTCTCTTTCTCTCTTTTCTACTCATAATTTCCTTTTCTTGAAATATGGGTAATTCAAGGTTGGATGGGTAGAGTTTGTGAAGTCAGTGGTCTGTGAAATGCCTCATTCTGTTTGAATGCTTGTTTTAAATTTTGCCAAATTACTTATTTTCTAAAATTTGCCAGCAAAGTTTCTTTTTTAACCTCCTGAGACCATTGTAGCATTTCTCCCATGCATCCACCTCAGAGCAAAATAATATCCAAAGCCCTTTTAAGATAAACTCACTAGGTGAGGACTGCAGCTCCACAGCATGATACACACATGTCTGGAACTTCTTATTTAATACTCAGTAAAAGTATTATTACAGTGTGAAAGACATGGAAGTTGTGTATTTTCTTATTTTTAAAAAAGGGTAAAACTGAAAAAGCCACAAACATTACTGAATTGACACCAGTCAATTAAGTGGTTAAGCAGGAGAGTGGGAAACCTTAACTTCTTCATTAAAAGTCGGCCATGTAGGCTAAGACAATGTACAATTTACTTATGATTATAGCATAAATTCAAAAATGGGGAAAAGATGCATAAACACATAGCACTAAGTTTAATGGTGAGATAGTTCCTTTGGACAGATCTGTGACTAGCAAAATACATTCATAGAGAAGAAACAGAAAATTGTCAATGACTGACATGACATTTCTCATGCATCAAGTTAAGAAATGTACAGTTTTCAGTATGAATGACATATGTATGACTAGCTCCCTTACCTGCCCTTGAGAAATGCCAGACAAAGTGGCTTTCTTGTGAGGGAGAAGATAAGATCATCCCGAGGTGAATAGTTTCATATAATGAACTGAGAAACTGGGTCCATGTAATGATCTTAGTCATTACTGGCAATTTATCTATAAAGTGCATGCTATAACTCTGGATGAATTACATGATTATGAAACCATAAAAAGTACTATAATAAAATGGCATACATAGTATTATGAAATTGAAAACAGAAGTAACTCCTGATAAAGCTCTCCTAAGAATTTTTCGTGCTACTTTCAGACAAAATGAACCAACATGCTGCTAAATATTTGGGTATGTAAACATGCTAGGGGGTATTACTGAAGGTATGTGACTCCTAGGCAGGGTCATACACTAAAAGTCTAATGCTTATTTTAGGATCAAATGAAAGGATCAATGTCATGCTCATTGACATCCACAGAAGAATAGAGTCACGAACTCAGGAACTCATATGCAGGCCTGGTATTTCTTTATGAACCCTCAGATTCAATTTACATTGGCAAATTATAAGAGACCTACCAGTGAAAGCTACTGGTGTTAGCTGGATGATCTCCTAAATTTTTTAAATAATTACTTAATAATGGTGTGGATTTATCTAGGATATCAGTTTCTTAAGTCACCAAATAACTGGGTTAGTTCAATAAAGCATGACAGGCAATTCCAACTGCTAGCAACAAAGAGAGAAAGGCTTTGTGTAAATGGTAGCAACAAAAATCACTTAACACCTGAAAACTGTGAGAAAACTAAATGGCTCAATCTGTTTAGCCTTTAAATATTACCAAACAAATCAAACTAAACAAACCATGATTATTTTTTTTTTTTTAGAATTTAAATACTCTAGCTATGAGAAACAATAGAGTGGGAAGGATTTCTGTCTTAAAAGAGAGATTACAAGTAGTTGTGATTGGAAGTTAAAAGATGGTGAATTTTGAATAGAAACCATGAAGTGACTTTTGTTTTAATAGTGATTAGACATTTTTTGTCTTCTCCTGTCATCAAGCCAAAAGTGAATTCCTTTTCGAGTATTTGGGAATCAATGGTACCTTAAGCCTTAATTCCTTTTAATTAATTACTACATGAATCCTCCAAAGCAGACATTGCTAATGACAGAATGAGTCTGACATTTTACTTGTGGATCTCAGATGTTTTTCTGACAGCAGGGCTGACAGCAGTAAGGCTCCACTGAAGATTATGGAAGAGAATGATTTTTGACTCTTTTGCCCATTTTTGCACTTCTCTTTCCCTTCTCAACCCATCCCTTTCTCTGCCCTTTTTCTTACACCATCTTTTGGCTTAGTCTCTTCAGCAATTTCACTTCTGTCACAGCAATCTTTTTGAACTTGCTTCATCTCATTGCCCAGAATCTGTTCTACTTTTTTGCTTTCTTCCTCCTCAGGAGGAAGCTTTCAGCTTTCTAGACCAGCTCATCCCAATGGTTGTACAGTATCCCAGCTCTTGATGGAATCCCAGCCTCTCCATATATTAAGCCACCAGTTTTCCATACACTGTTTTCTAATTTTATGGTAAAACCAGGTACTGCTACTCCTATCTCCTCTTCTGATCAGTCAGTCCTCCCATCACTCCCTTTCATTTCTCTTACTGCCTTACAAGACTAGATGTAGTCCTCAGTCTCAACACTTTTTGTTACCTATTTTTTTTTCCTGTAAAAAAGATTTTTCCAGTCTTCATAAGGGTAGTCCACTTGCCGGAGTACCACAGCCTTTTGCTTTCTGATGTCCATTTGTGTACTTGTCCATCCTGTTCTCTGTATACTCAGGTATAGAGATATAGCAAATGCAGGCTTGTCTCATGTGCAAGTCCCAAGGTGGCAGAATACAATAAATTCTTCTTTGATGATGGAACTTTTTGAGCAGTATTGCCATCAGTCAGGGGAGTGGGAATATGCCTCATGAGCATGGAGATTTTAACTTTTAAAATGGCAGTCTCTACTGAGATTATGCAAATTCAAAGTCTTGTTATTGAACAAAATTTAGGAATCTAAGAAGAAGAACCACTCACTGCTTACAAAACTTTTGAAGGTGAGGAACAAAGCCATATGTGCCTCTCCATTTCTCAGACTGGTGCAGATTATGGGTAAGATTTTCTGGCACCACGAAATTGTGCCAGACATTAAAAGCTCCTAAAGTGCCATTTGGATAGAGTCCAAGTACAATGCAGTTCAGTTACCTTCATTTTCATAATCAGGACATGTGAAATCAGGACATATGAAATCAGGACATATGAAAATAGGTACAAGGTTTTGACTGGTCTTTTCCTGTGAGTACCCCAGTTTTGAGGGAATCCCTCTCTAGAAAGATGTGAGTTCTGACATTTCTTTGTGTCCTTTAAATCAGGTGAATAGACAACAGATTGTCTCAAAGTTGCAAGATTGTTTTCAGCTAAATGCTATCACAACAATTTCTGAGATTTTTTTTTAATGTTTATTTTCTGAAATCTATCTCTGTTTACAAGTAATTTCCTTCTCTAACTTGGCACCATACCACAACCACTTTGATCTCTGTTGATTCTACTAAACTTCTTAATGACTGTGTCAGCTTCCTGCAATTGTTCCTCCAGTATAGGATTTCCTCCATCTCCTCCTACCAGCTCAGGCAATGTCCTTCTGGTTTATGCTTTAAAATACTTGGACACACCACACAGACTAAAAGAAGAGACCAGCATATATCGAATGCAGATAATCTTAAAAGCAAATGGGAAAAACAGACACCTGAACTATACTTGCATTTGTTATGCTTGATCAGGACCTGTGAGCAGTCTGTTGGCTTTAAATGGTTGTTTTATGATGACGTCTCAGGAAAAGGAAGCATGAGAACACTGATGAGTGACTAAAAATAAGACAGTGATGTAAAGAATAAAGGGACTAGTCAGACTGTGGTAACTTCCATTATCACTTAGCATTTAGGCAGCATTTTGCAAATAAGAACTAACTGTCAAAACTTTCACACTCTCACAGCTCTCACAGTGACAACCAAGTATCATTTTCATTATACCATGAAGGTGACATAAGACCAAAATCTCTAATGGCATGAAGTAGTCTTAGTTCCAATCATCATGACAGTAGCAAATTTGATTCAAAAGCTAGAAGTATTTGATTTAAGCCATATAAAGAGAAAAAACAAAAAAGGAAAAAGTCTGCAGACTCCAACTTATTGATCTCTCATGCTGTCCTCTGTGTTTAGGATCTCACAGGTTTGCAGAAATTCATTTTATTTTGTATAAGAAACTGGTCCTCATGCACCAGTGATGTAGATCACAAAAACATTACATCATCCTCAAAAGTGATGACTCTTCTAAACATCAGTATATTTGAAAAATATCTAAGAGAGTTACGTTGCCTCAGTGTACAGCCCTTCAAAAGTGTTACAGAAATTATTAGTTAAATGGAAAAAGGCAAGCAACAGGCACAGTGGCTTTCCTGTGATATGTGGGGGTCCCATGATCATGGTCCTATCAATCTCCTTGTCCAAGATTCCTGACTACTTTGCATATGCTGACTATTCTCCTTACCTGAGGATGCCTGTGCTTAAGCTTAGTGATTTCATTTTTAAAACCTCTACTAAAATGCCATCTAGCACTAAAGATGTCCAAAGTATAAAGCATTTATAGTTTTGCCAGTAACACCCCTACACATACAAGAGCTTCTGTGAGAATGGTCTTTTTGGCAATACTGAGACAGTAGGCACCTGAACTTTGTTGAGACTCACAGACTGCATGTTCTTCAGCTTATCCACCTGTATGGCCAGGTCACATGTTTTTTTTCAGAGGAGTTCTCTCTGGTCAGGTCCTGCACAAGCAGTGGAAAGAGCAGTTATTCTCCTTGCATCCTCATCCAGTAGCCAGGTGATTAGAAAATTCAGGTGGGTTGTGGGAGACTTGAATTTGCAACCACTTTCCGCCTGAGGGGCTGCAAATGTACAGGTTCAATCAGTAAGACCAGTGCTCCAGCCAGCTGGCCAGGATATTCTAGAAAGCAGGAAACTTCTGCAGCGTCCCTTGTTAACGTTCTCCTATCTCATTGTGAATATCTGAAGAAAGTCATATATCCCGCCAATAAAATATGTAATTGTCAACCACATCTACTCAAGTAGTTTCTGTTTTTTCTCCTACCATTGCTTTTCTTGTATGAATTAAAAAGCCTCATCATATAAATAAATTGTAATATCAAGTGAGTCAGGTCTCACCTGTATGCATCGAAAAAGAAGGAAGGTCAGTTGTGTGAACTTGTCTAACTATGGAGTATGGCAAAATTTAAGTAATTAAAAAGACAAATCAGTTCCTTTCACTTTTACATGTACATAATAAGAAAATGTGTGAAGCTGTTGAATGATAACTCCTGGATTCTCATTGTAGGAAAAAACAGACTATGCAACCTGAGCTTTATATCATACACCAGATTCTTATAATTTTAACTCTGAAAAAAAGAGATAATGTTTTATACTCTGATGATCCTCCATTGGCCACCCAAATACAAATTTTTTAAAGAGGAAGGAAAGACCATGCTTGAGAGACTAAATGATGAAACAGATCCTTACATAGTGTATTTTACTTGAAAGTGCGTAAATGAAATCTGCCTGGAGGATGAGAAATTCAGGTGTGAAATGGGTGCGGCTACATTTGCAAATTTAATAAGACATGAATTTGGTTTTTCCTTCAGTGTGTAGTATTGACATGCCTGTGTCTGCAGGCACATTAGAGACTGAATATAATTGAGGTGCTGGCAGCAGACAAAAATTGTGGTATATTACAAGTTTCTTTGCAATTAATAGATTTTTGATTATACTTTTTAAAAATGTATTGGTGAATTTCAGGTTTTTGGAAGAAGGATCAAATGTCCTTTTTCATTGTATTTGTTTCATTACAAATACTTTCCATACCATCAGGAAACTTAGGACCTTAGTAGCACTGTAGAGTGCTTAGATTACTTGGTCTGTTTTTAAAAATCCAGGATGTTCTGAAGCACCACAGTGAGTGTGACCCACTGTCATGAATTACTTTGGGCAGGTCAGCTGGAATTGTAGACAACAGTCCTTAACCCAGACCACGACTAAATCTTTTAACTGTACTAGCACCAAAATTCTGAGTGCTTTGCATGGAGGGACTTAAGGATAGGTGGATGAAATGATGGAGATACCTAAATATGAAATCTGAATTTTCTACTCTGCTGTCAGCTGATATAGGAGATGGAAATACATTGCCATGGTGAGAAATTACAACTGTGTTGAAAGGACAGAGTATTTAAGTTTCCTTCTCTACATTCAGATATTTTCTGTTATATTTCTGTGAATTATTGCCAAATATCATCTGAATTAAAATCATCCTTCCTGAACAGTCTAGGTAAAAATGAATAATATAACCAGCCTCAGCCATTAGCAGTACATTGGTTGAGCCTTTCCTTAAATCTCTGGTCTTCCAGTTTGTGTTTTTTCCCTATCATTAGTCTGTCAAGCACAGGAACCTGCACTTTCTGTGCAAGTAGCCTTTTTACTATGTAAAAGGATGTGCCTTCCTATAAGTCAAAGAATAATCAAGGATTCTATACAAAATGGAGTAAGTTGAATGAAAAAATATACTAAGTTGAACATGAAGCATTGATCAAAGCTACCCTGTAAGCTGCAGGAAAGACAACTCTCACTAATGAGTCAGAAGAGCAGGGTTGGGATCTCTGTTCATGCACATGAATGTAGAGAGAAACACTTTCAGCAGAGTGCTGGAGACAGGCTAAATCCTACAATCATAGTATGAATTTTAAAAGGAAGAAAATTTCTACTCTTTCTGTGCCTTGGTGAAGGTGAGAACAGGAGTCTCTCTTACTAGCAGCTCCTTTGAGTCGACTCCTTGAAATATGCTGAATTTTCTGGCCCTCATGCTATGGGAAAAGGAGTGAGGGCACATGACCCAGAGTTGCTCATTCTACACCAGAGAGAAAGTCAATAAAGTAGGTATTGTAATGAGGAATGAGGCCGTGTTTTGTAGAGAGTCTAAATACTGAACTTCAACTTGACTTAATACTTCAAGCATGTTAGTGCAGGGAGCAGGTTTTCTTGCTGCTGTGTCTGGTGTTCACATTCCTGCTGTATACCTGGGCTTTATAGTGCTCATTGAAGGCATTGTTCAGCTTCAAGGTTTTTAGGCATGAGAACATCAAAGATGTTTGGACTAATACAGGTAACTGCTTCTACTGTAAAATCAGGTAAGGATACTGAAGGGAAGCAGTACATACAGCGCTGCCATGGACACTTCTATAGCATCAGTATATGAGATTAAGCAAAAGTCCTTCAAAAAATCATTTTAAAAAGACTAATAAAGTGTATTTATCCTCCAGAAAGAGTAAATTCACAACCCTACTGACACAGTCCATTTACCTTTCACTCCCTTTGTGGCTGAGTACCTTCACATATCCTCTAAGGAAATGAGCTTTAAGAGCAATTCTCTATTACCACCTCTGTGAGAAACAGGATCATTAACTTTTGTCCTAACCAGGAGACATGAAGTCAGAAAACCACTTTTCCTCTACTTACAGACTCATATATTTTTTAAATGCCCAGATATCTAGATTCTGATGGCTTGCTATTTGTTAGAAACTATTGACTTGAGGAGGGACAAAAAAGAGTCAAACTGAAAGCTCAAACAATGGGCAGATCTTAATGGTATATCAAAAGCCTTAAAGATATCACAATATTCTTATTCTCATTCTTAGGCAAAAAAAATCTTATGTAACATTATTCTTATGTAACAAATAAAATTCCCACCTTCCTGCCACTTCAGCACAATCCCTACATAATAACAAAAAGTGTGGAAATTCTTCAGGTAAAAGGGGATTTTATAGGAACGAGAGAGTAATGGTTACTATGAAAGAAATAGGTACTAAAACATTTTTACAGACCACAGAGGGTGGAAATTCCTCAATGAGAAGAGCTGAAAGAGAGTCAATGATGAAACCATTGCACTGTGCCCTAGGCCCTCCTTTACAGAATATCAGATAGGAACAGGTATCCTCAGTTCTTTCTTTTTCCTGTCATTTTGCTATCTGTCAAACAGAATGCATTTTTTTAAATCAGGCATTTAAAAATGCTTTGTGTGGAGGCAAGCGTAAGTAATGCAGCTGATAGCAAAAATGCTAATCTCCTGCCCAAACTGGGTGTGTCCCAAACTTTGCTGCTAAACTTGCAGTTGCAGGTTTAGCAGTTGCTTGAAGGTCGCGAATGCAGGTTCTTCAAGGCAAGAACTGCTTTTTAGTATGTGTTTATGCAGTAGATGTGCTTATGACAGAATGGGTCTCAATTTCTTTCAGCACCTCTAAGTGCCTTTATATTATAAATCGTTATTATAATAATAAGCTTTTTTGACAGGAGCCAAGGGATTTATCTCTGCGTGGGGAGTTTTATGTATGGCCCAGCATACTGGTCCTCAAACCTAATTGTGACCTTTAAGCTCGTTCTTACTGAGATGCAGCTAAAAGTCAGAATAACAAGACCATTGATAATAATAGCTGTGTGAGGACTCAACACTGTGTGGTCGAGAACACACAAGAGGGCTGCATGGGTTTAGTTAGATCTATGTTATGATATTGCAGCTTGGGTGCCGAGAGCTATTATTTCTGTTCACATATCCTGAGTTTCAGCCAAATCAGACTTCTAGGGAAAATTAACTCTTGCTGGAATTTACTTGAATGAATTTTGGTACCACTCCATATACAAGGCAAATTTGTCATTAAAATTTGTCTGTCTCTGACAGAAGTCTGAGGTTTTGGGGTAAATGAAATACAGGGCTGTACAGAGAAGAAGTCTGGGGATGCACTGGCTTTGAGATATGGGGTTGTAGGGGCAGCTCAGGGGAATTGTATTTTCCATAAGGGTTGTGAGCATTCATTTTTCTCTTCCATAAAGTCATGCCTCATTTTAAGTTAAGGCCATCTCTTTTTCAGCCTAGAATGACAGGTCATAGTGCTTGGAAGATTACTAGAGGAACATGTTAATCCTTGTTGCTTACTCCATCTGTTCCAACAGAAGTTAGTGAGCTGTCAGGGCACTGACCTGCATCCACAGCCTGCAGGTGCCTGTGGAGCAATGACAGACAGCACTGGATTTTTTCCTTCCCTTGAGCTCCTCAGTGTTTTGCAGATAAGATCATGTTGCTGCTCCTGTGGCACAATGGGAAAGAAGAGGAACTCTTTCCCCTGTTTTTCTTTATGTCAAAATTTAGCTGCGGTTTAGGCTGTTTGTTGCCACAATGCTCTCTAGAACCACTGAGAGACACAATCCCTACAGCACTATTGCTAAATGAGAAAGAAGTAATTTTCTGACCCTCAGAGTGGGTAGCCCAGCCTAGCCACAGTTATGATACGTAATGTCTGGCTGCCTACGAACTTTGAAGGTACCTTTCTAGGACTAAAACCTAACAATTTTCTGCAATTTTCTTTTTATTTTTCACTACAAGCCATGTGAAAAAAGCTGGATATTTTCCTGGGATCTCATCAGAATTATGTTTTCATACATGAGATCTATGTTTTCATACATGCTTGCCTACATTACTTGCTCTAGGGTAAAGTGTGAGGAATTTTTGGATAGGCAAAACTGTAATAATATTGGAAGACTGTTGAGGCTGGAGGGAACAAAACTCAGTGTCATGGTGTCTAATACTGCCTACTGGAATTGATCCCTGCAAGGGCTATCCCTCTAGCAGGGCTTAGGCACCTCTTCCCAAAGAATTGGCATAGACCAAAGGAGCCTGGAAGCATGCTAGCAATAAAAAAGTGCTGACGATCACCAGGCCAGTGCTCAAGCTTGTTCCTTGCCCTTATTTTATTTAACAGTATGGAAAGAGCTGAAATACCCACACACCCTAGGATTAGGTTGCCAGGGGAACTGGAAACATTGGGTTTAATTCACTGGGACAGTTGACAGCACATTGCTTTAATACTACTATGCAATATTGTTTGTCACTACATTGAGAGGTCAGTCTTCATATGTGGGGGTGGGTTAAAATGAAGAGCTTGAGAGGCACATTGTAGCCATCAATACCCAGGGTTTTGGTAAAGTCTGAATAGACTTCTTGTCACTCCTTTGCTCAGACAGATGCTTTGCTCCTCTCAAGCAAGGCCGTGTCTCCTCTCTTACTCCCTTATTTCAGAAGCCAGCCTGTCTTTGGTGAGGCTGTACTGTTGTTTCTGTCACTTCTTACAAATTGAAAAGCTCTTTTTTAGACAGTAGGAAGTAAAAAAGAGATCTCAACTTCCAGTCATATGTCTTGTTTATGAAGGCTAGTATGATACAGAACATGGGAACTGTGCAACAAAAAGCTGTGATCTTGTGCTTTGTCAGGTCTTGCCTGTGGTGTTCACTGCTGACCCTGAACAATAATGGGTGTGGTCTCTTTTCAGCTGTTCAATACATGAGGTACTTCTGCACTCCTCACGATCTTTTTCCCTCCTTTTCCACTCTCCCTGTCCTGAGGGGTAGCTGAGCACAAGATCATGGAAGGATTCTGACCTCAACTGATATTTAAAAGCTATGCATACTCTGAGGGCTAGTATGGATGCATTTCTGCCTACATGAGTGGATTTGGACCTTTCTTCCTGTTTCTACACATATTTTTGGCATTGCTGTCTAACTAAAATTAATTTTAAAAACTCTTACAGTTTAGGTCACATGATCTTTCTATATTTTTCTATGATTATCAATTTCTTATCCTCTCATTACCTAACATTTTGTCCTGGCTTGGGGTATAGGGAGGCGTTCAAATAGTTAATACATCCTGAAACACTTTTCTTCAGTTATATTCCTTCAAACCCTTTATCTTCAAATGTATTACAAAGTCAAATAATTTTTTTTTAAAAAGCCAAAAAACCCTCTAACTGAAAAACAGGCTTGACTAGAAAGGAACTTTTCGAAATCACTTTTATAATTTAAATAATGGACCATTTGATAAACACACCAAAAAATTGTCTTTTTTGTGTTGATAACTATGCTTCTGTGCTATTTATGACTAGTACAACCAATTTCAATGGATGTACGTCTTTTCAAGAGGGGAATCAGACAGATTTAACAATCAGAAGGAGATGATTGCTTATGCTTCTTAATCTTTACAATAGAAGGAAGAATGAGAACACTGGCATACATGCCCTTCCATGCCCACATACTAGCAATCCTGTGTGGGAAGGCTGGAACCACGTATCTTTTCCATTGTTTTTAATGAACTTTAACCTACCTGGCAAGCACAGGAACTTTGAACTAAAGAATGGCAGAGGGAGAAATCATCAAGTAAAGCCTGATCCTCCCTTTTGTTGCATCAGTAACAAAGTTTCAACATCTCTGACAAGACCTGCAATTTAGCTGCGGGATTTAATACTGGAAGATTGATGTGTTTACTGTAATGGCAGTAAATTGACTATCCAGAAAGAGCTATATATCTTTGCAGCACAGGAAGTGTCTGAGGGAGATAGAGACAAGTTACATCAAAGGGCAGATAATCAAAACAAAATGGTCACACTAAAACCATAAGGAATAATTAGAGAAATAGATTGTGAAGAAAGAGAGAAGGAAGAATGGAGGCTACTTTAAGGCTCACTCTGTTTGTTTATATTGACCTGAAATCATGGTCTAATATTAGAAAATTATGTGGTCTTGAGCAAAGACTCAGAATAAATTGTCTTGCTTTTATTTAATGAAACATCTCAACATCTCTGTTAGCGACAAGTAATGTAGTTCAAAGCAAAAAAAAAAAAAGAAAAAAGGGAAGAGAATATTTCAGAAACCTCTGTTACAAATTGCCTTTAATTTGAACTGGGAAATCTTCACAATTGATGGAGTAAAAATTCATATTAATCACTGAGATTCTTTTCCATTTGCATCTGTGACATCATGCAAGATAAAATAATTGGTGACTTCAACATGCAATTATTGACATGTTATTTGCAGATTGGTACATATATTTCAGACAGGGACATTTGGAGACATACAGAAAATTTAGACAGAGAAAAAGAAAAAAAGTAAAATTTTTCTACCCCCTTTTCCTCTTTCCCCTAGATTGTATGCAATACCTAGAGGAAAAGAATGATGCATAAGTACATGATGCTCAGTACTCTTCCTAAGGCATCTGATTTGTACATTCATTGCCATATCATATTTTCAAAGCTGCTATGAAAAAAGCTGCTTGCCAAAAGAATTCCAGAAAGAGAAATATTTCTGCCCATTGTGCAATCACAAGGAAGTGACCTTGGGCAGGACCTTGGAATGAACTTTGTGTGGGCAGCACGTGTGTGGTCACAGCAAGCCATTGTGAATACAGAACTTATGCCTTATCTGGGCCAGCCCTTCTGCTATTTCATTTCTTTATCTTTTACTCACTCATCTAGTATTTTTTGTTGTTTGGCTATTATGTCTCTGGGCACCATTTTCCCTCAATTTCTGTGGTTTACACACTTCTTCCTCAACCTTCTTCTCAGATTTTTTTTTGTTACATCTTTATTAGTACTACTCAGTGTCTTTGGCAACTACATTACAACTGATTCAATTTTATCAGAGTTAAAGAAGATTCCTTTTCCGCTGTTCGTGTTGGGATCTGTGCAATATGTACAGCATTTTACCACTGAGTTTTCAGTCTTTAATATTGAAGGATGGCTCAAGGTTTTTCTTCATTATCTTCGCCTTTTTGCCGATCTCTTTTCAGTCATTTTTACTCACTAAGGTGAGGAAGCAGACTGAGGATCTGTAAAGCAAATATACACTCTCAAAGACAAGTCCTTTCATTCTCTATGTTGTGTTTATCGGTTATGTTCTCATGTTTCTACAAGAATATTTCAGCCAAGCTAAGATGATGGGACTGCAGTAATTATCATCACCCTATCTGATAGCAGGCTTCCCAGGGACTCAGCTGGCAGTTTGACAGTCCTCTGCCGTGGCTGCTACACCCTGCTGATAAAACTGCTGTTGCTACAAATTGATCCTGACAAAAACAAGTTCATCTCTATTCTGAATTTCAGACTTGACCTTGGTGTGTTTGCAAGTTTCACCATCATACTGGGCACAAAATATGTAGCACAAAAACCATACAGTGAAAAATATCTCAACCTCTCTCTTTTACTGTTTATCCTCTCTATTGCATGATTATTTTAAACTGTTCTGTGGTATGCCTAAAAGTCAAATTTGAGTGTTTTTTAAAGTACAAGAAAATTACCCACTAGTGGTTAAAAGGATTGTTTATTTAGGCACAGAATCTTTGTCCTTCACCAATTTGTGATTGAGACACCCTAGCCCCTACCAAGGGAGGTAGTCTGGGAAGCAGTGTTACAAGGCAAAGATTGGAACAATGAAGGGGAAAGTAGAGGGAAAAGCTACAGATAAGCTGGCTCACTATAAAATACTGCCAAAACAGAGGGACCCTTTGTTTTATACCTACACTGTAAATACAGTAAATGCTGTGTAAATACTGTATAAATACAATAGAGATCAAAGGACTGCATGAGGATCTTTGTATGCAAACCATCAGTCCTCGTCAATTTTTCAGCATATCTATAAGCTTTACTTAACTTCTGGACTTGGGAAGAATGACAAGTGAACATATCCCCGGGAAGGCACTTCTGTTAGCACCAAACTAATTTTTGACTTTGTCAATTCAATATAGTATTTCAGAGAGGCACAAGCAACAGAGAAAACTACTTGGAATCCTCATTTCTGGGAATCCTCACTGGTACTTAAATTTTGTAGCCATAAAGTTATTCAGTATGCAGATATAAGTATGGAAATGTGCATGTCC
This sequence comes from Trochalopteron elliotii, assembly GCA_024734555.1. Taxonomy (NCBI): domain Eukaryota; kingdom Metazoa; phylum Chordata; class Aves; order Passeriformes; family Leiothrichidae; genus Trochalopteron; species Trochalopteron elliotii. The sequence goes on from JANPWX010000014.1 coordinate 766,871, forward strand.
TTGACTCTTTCTGAAGTTCCCAGAATTCTATCACTAAATCTCACATACCACCACCTTCCACTGGCTCTGGCCAGCATCTCTGGTCCATCATCTGCTTTTTGGACTCATTTTTAAGATACAGGAAACATTGACATGAATTCCTCAGAAGACAGAATTAAACCCCGACCTCCCACATTGTGGTTAGTCCTATTTTGTGGATTAATTCTGAAAACACCTTGAGCAATTCAAAAGAAAGGGACACATACCTCTGTATTTTGTGAGATCTGAAGCTTGTGTTTATAGGTATGTTGAATTGTTCCGAACTCAAAACTGGATTTAAATAGTTGTGAGGCCTGAATCTGCAGAGCTTCAACTCTAGAACACCTGAAAGACGAAGCAGTTTAGATGTCCTCAGAATTATATGGCAGTCGAGAAGTTTTCAACAACACATTATTGGAACAGGCACTTAAATGTCTTTCCATTACACGTTGTCTGGTATATAAAATTCTGTCTACTTATTCAGTCCTGATGTCAGGGATGTGCTGGCATGCATATCTGGGACTTTTACTTCACCTGAAATGCTTGCCAAAGAGTCATCAGCAATCTCCCCAGCTGCCAGCATCCAGGCAGGAGGGCAATAGGACATCTGAGAGCAGGCAGAAGCAGTACCTACCAGCAGGTGTATAAAGAGAATATTTTTCCTGGTTGCACTAGCAGAAAAACTGTTGTAGCAATGGGAAAGAGGGTACAGTTTCTAGCTAGAAACAGGAAACAATTGTGTTACATCAAGCAGGAGAGAATATGAACATTAACACAGGCAAAATACAGAAGAAAAGCAAGCACTGATGAAAAGGTATTTTAGGAGAGTGAGAAGCAGAGGTTAAAGAGAGAGAAGTGGGCAGGAATAGTGTTTCATATATATATATACATGTATATATATTCAGTGGAGAAGTGGAGATACAGGCGACTCAATGGAACTGTAACTGATACAGGCAGGAGAAAAATACAGGAGACCAACAGTTCTAGGGAAATGAAGAGAGAAGTAACTGTGCATGGAATAGGCACTTTGAAGCTTCCTGCTCTGTAGGAAGAGTGTCTCCAACTGCTTAGAGGGTGTTTCCAAGTCATCTGAGCAGTTTTTCAGTTTCCTTAACAGTATTTTCCTGGAAACATCCCAAGCTTAACATCATGATGTCACAAAGAAAATCTCTGATTTACTTTCAAAACCAACATCTTGTCTATCTCTCAGTGACAAGTATTAATGGACAATCCTGGAGCATCTGAGCTGCAGCATTCTCATTTATAGACCATCTGCTCTCAAACAAACTCCATCCAAACAGCCTCTGTTTGGCCAGATCTCCAGGCATGCTCTCTGGTATGTGTACTGCCTAGGCAGCTGCAAAAGGCAAAATGCAGGGTGAGGGCAGGTGGGAAGACAAGGTTGTTGTGGGTAGGTTTGTGTACAAGAACATCTGTGAGTTCTGAGGGCTAGTCTGCCACATTTCTATTTGCTGATTTATAGCTGTTGAAGCACTTAGGGCTCTTGGACCAACCAAAAAAAGAAAAGAAAGAAAGGAACCCCAGATAATTAGGATAATACTGCTATATGCAAAAATAAAGGTGTTTGATGGCAAAATTGAGATTAAAATCGTTGTGGTTGGATACACTCAGGATAAGTCACAACATTGCCTTAGAAGCCACATTAATCAGTTACTTTGATCACAACTGTTTTTCATAAATTCACTCTGTGGATAAAGAAGGTGTGAGGGTGCATCAGTGCAAATTTCTTACAACCTTAAAGAAGAATGAAATAACACACAACTTTAAATCCTTGAGGTTTTCAGACCAATGCAACTACTTGAGAAGAACAGAGTCAAAGTCAGTTTAGATTTCCTTTTAAACAATGTCCAGTTTCACAGGACAAAGGATATGTTATTTGCTGTGGCAAACCTAAAAATAACAGTTTTTTAAGACTCAGCTCAGAAAAGGACTTTATTCTATTAATTATTTTGACCTTTTCTTCCTGTCTTCTCCCTTGTGAGGGATGAACTCATGGTCTATGTGCCTGAAAAGAGTAATGAAAAAGCAGATTTTTCTGGTGATTTTTTTAAAAGAATATTTCCTTATATATCTGTTTGCATAAGAGCTTAAAAGAAAAGATTATATTATTATACCTGTATTTAGTCTAGGCATGTTTGTGATGCTCTTCATGTTGGTATATCTCTCATTCCATAAATTACAAACTACCTCAAAAAAAGTGGTTTCATCAGCCACTCTTCCTTTCAACTAGTTTCTTCCAGATAAAAGGACTTCTGATCCATTCCTTCTGTATCAGGGATCTTTTTGTGTTAATGCTTTGTTTAAACAGATGCTAAGTAAAATTACAAGAATATTGTATGTCTACAAACCAGTCCTGTCAGGTCATAAACACTGATAATTCCCACTAAAGTGAGAGGATACCTGAGGAGACTTTGAAGACACCCCTCAGATCCTTAAGAGCTTACCCATGTCCTTGGGCATCCTTTGCAACCTCCACTCATCTGGATAAATTTTACTGAGGTTAAGTTAATGGTGCACTAAAGGCTATAGCTTGAACTGTGGTGTTCTCCTTTTTATCAGTTTATGGGCACAGCTCTCTTTGATCTGCACTTATGCATCACCCTCCATCTCAAGATCTCAGATGGCTTTTCAAATGCTAATGAATTCTACCCATTCTACCCTAGGGAAACTGAGGTGATGAGAAATTACAGGAGATACTTAGGTTCACAAATACAACCTACAACTAAGTTGAGAACAGCCCAGTGAGACCACTCATTCCCATACCATACAGGTAGTACAGGTATCTGTTGCATAGTCTGCTCTTAAAACATCCCTTGCCATCAAAATGCGTCCCCAGTGAATAGAGATGTCTGGTGCTGATGTGAGGGGAATTTTGTTCCTTGTGATGCTTTCCCTGGGATATGGAGCTTGTAATTACTGAGGAGAGGGGGTTGGTAATCTCTCAAGAGTGATGAGCCAGATCACAGTTTTCATTCTCAAATTAGTGCTTCAGTGTGACAACAGAAACCCGGCAAGATCTGGAAGAAGATGGTGCTCACAGAGGCAAGATGAGACCAGTAGGCTGTGTGAGGTAAGACAATAAGTTTTCAAAGACCTACAAATGCAGAGGCGCTGGAAATACCTGCCTAACATTGACACTGATTTGGAGATTCCTTGAATCATAGGGCTCAGATTTGCTCAAGAACCTGCTCAGGTTCTTGTGTCCACACTTAAAGTATTCAGCCCTGGTATGAAGAGTTTGAAAAGTGGCCTCCAGCTGTGGAAGTACTGGACACACTTTTGGTTGAACAAAACCCTGGTAACTAGAATGCATTCATCATGCTTAATCTCAATAGTTTTAGGAAAAAACAGAGACCACATTTATTATTTGAAATATTCTGAAAGAAAAATGCTGACTTTTCAGTCCTTTGGTCTTTGAATTTTAGTGTTGTCCTTTAGATGTGTGATATCTAAGGAGTACTTACACTGTAAAACAGGTGATGAATGAATATGGAATGTTTAGTGTATGTAGATTTCTATGTGGGAGAAAACCATTTTAATTTACACATTCACTGAGTTGGTTGAATCATTGGTGTTGTTTCCATAAACATGAGAAGGAATTGGGTATTTCTTTTATCACTGACTTTATCTTGAAGTGTCAAAATCAAACTCATGTAAATTATTTTCACATACTTATCTGGCTTTACTTCAATGGCCATTAAAACTTAAATTTCACAGCCTACATTCTCAAGTGTTTGTTCATTTAAAAAAAATATCAACTTTTACACTTCAAATATTTGAATGAGAGGAAAATAATGTGTGACTGAATGTGCTGCAAACAAATAAATCTCCCAGTCATCACAGAATTATAGAATGGTTTGGGTTGGAATGAATCTTAAAAATTGCCTCATTGCAATACCCCTGCCATGGGGAGTATCAGCTTACACTAGACCAGGTAGGTCAATGTCCCATCCAACTTGGCCTTGAACACTCCCAGGAATGGGACATCTACAGCTTCTCTGGGAAACCTGTGTCAGTGTCTCACCATCCTCATGGTAAAGAATTTCTTCCTAATGTTTAATGCAAACTCTTTCAGTTTAAATACATTACTGCTTATCCTGTCGCTCACACCTCTATCCAAAGTCTCTCCCCAGCTCTCTTATGAGACCCTTTTAGGTACCAGAAGGTGCTATAAGGTCTCCTCAGCACTTACTCTTTTTCAGCCTGAACAACCACAGATCTGTCAGTCTGTTTGCATAGGAGAAGTTCTCCAGCCCTCTGATCATCCTAGTGGCCCTCCTCTGGACTGGCTCCAGCTCCATGTTTTTCTTAAGGACCTCAGATCTGCATGCAGGTGGAAGCAGAGTTAGAAGGGCAGAATCCTCTTCCTCACCCTGCTGGCTGTGGTGCTTTGGATACAGCCCAATATATGGTTGGCTTTCTGGGCTGTGAGTTCTGGGGCAGGTCATGTCCTATTTTTCAATCAACCAGTATCTCCAAGTCCTTCTCTGTTGGGCTGCTCTCAGCCACTCATCCAGCCTGTTCTTGTGCTTAGGATTTCCCCAGCCCACATGCACGGCCTAGCACTTGGCCATGGAAAACTTCATGAAGTTTGCACAGCCCTATCTCTCAACCCTGTCCAGGATGCTCTGGATGGCATCCTTTCCTTTCTGCATGTTGAGCACACCACACAGCTTGCTGTCATCTTTAAACTTGCTGAGGGTGCACTTGATCCCATTTTCCATGTCCCCAGCAAAGATGTTAAGCAGTACCAGTCTCAAAACCAACCCCTGAGGAACCCTACTTGCCTGAGGATCCTCACTTGGACACAGAGTGGTTGACTGAAATCCTGTGAGCATGACCATCCAGCAAAATCTTTATCCACTGAGTGTTCCATCCAACAAATCCATGTTTCTCCAGTTTAGAGACAAGGGTGTCAAGCAGGACAGCATCAAATGCTTTTCACAAGCCCAGAGAGATTACATCAGTTGCTCTTTCCTCACCCACCACCAGGTAACCCTGTAATAGAAAGTCACCAAATTGGGCAAACACAATTTGCATTTAGTGTTGGCTGTCATCAATCACCTCCTTATTTTCCATGTACCTTGGTACAGTTTCCAGGAGGATCTGCTCCATGATCTTGCTGGGCACAGTGGTGGGACTGACTTGCCTGTAGTTACATGAGTTTTTATTATTTCCCTTTTTAAAAAATTGCGTTATATTTTCCCTTTTTCAGTCAGTGAAAACTTCAGTGCACAGCCATGACTTCTCAAATACAACGGATAATGATACCACCTCCTCTGCCAGTTCCCTCAGGACCTGTGGATGTATCTCATCAGGTCCCACAGACTTGTGCAACTTCTAGGATGTTCTCAAACCTGATCTTCTACAGCAGGCAGTTCTTCTTTCTACCAGTCCCTGACTTTGTATTCTGTGACTTGAGGGGTGTGGCATAGCTCCTGAACTTGGAGGAGGTGACCCTTGAATATTAACCAGCTTTCTTTGGCCCCTCTTCCCTACATGGTTTTATCCCATGGCACTCTCTCAAGCAGACCCCTGAAGAGACCAAAGTCTGATCTCCTGGAGTCCAGGGCAGTGAGCTTGCTGTGCACCACCTTGCTCCCCTAAGGAGCTTGAACTACAACATTTCATGGTCACTGCAGCCCAGGCTGTTCTTAAGCTTCACATTCCCCACCAGGCCCTCCTTGTTTTTGAGGACAAATTCCAGCACAGTACCTCACCTCTTTCGCTCCTCTATCATGTGGAATAAGTTCATCAATACCTTCCAGGAATCTTCTGGGTTGCTTATGCCCTGCTGTGCTGTCCTTCCAAAAAATAAGGGGATGGTTGAAGTCCCCCAGGAGGACCAGGGCTTGTGAATGTGTGGCTGCTTCCATCTGCTTATAGAGGGCCTGACCTACTCGGTCTCCCTGGTCAGGTGGCCTGTAGCAGATCCTCAATATAATGTCACCTTTGTCTGCCCTCTCTTTAATCCTGACCCATAAGCTCTCAGTCCACATCTCATCCATCCTCAGGCAGAGGGAACTCCATGCACTCCAGCTGGCCACTAACATAGAGGACAACACCCTTTCCTTGTCTCCCCTGATTGCTCTTCCTAAAAAGCATGTACCCTTCTATTCCAATAATCCAGTCAAAAGGGCCACATCTACATGGTGCCAATAAGATCATAGTCCTGTAGGTGTGGGTACGCCTCTAACTTCTCATGTGTATTCCCCACTCTATGTGCATTTGCATAAAGGCATTTAATTTGGGTCCCCAATGAAGCTGATTTCCTGGCTAAAGTGGATGGAAGTCCTTTGTGCTTCTCCTCAGATGCTCTTTTGTTGATGTGCAATTACTCTCAAAGCTCTGGGCATCTATTGCTGACACTAGAATTGTTATTTTAAGCAATCCTAATAAGCTGAAAATGGAACTAATAGTTCCACATTTTTGCTTAGAAACAAATCTTAAAAAGGAAAAATAACTAATATTGTAACCTACTGCCACAATAGTCTATGTTGTGCAGCACTACAGGCTGTGGACAGAGTGGCTGGACAGTGCCCAGGCAGAAAGAAACCTGGGAGTACTGACTGACAGCAGCTGAACATGAGCCAGCAGTGTGTCCACATGGCCCAGAAAGCCAATGGCATCCTGGCCTGGATCAGGAACAGTGTGGCCAGCAGGAGCAGGGAGGTCCTGCTTCCCCTGTACCTGGGCACTGGTGAGGCCGCACCTTGAGTGCTGTGTCCAGTGGTGGCCTCCTCAGTTTAGAAAGAGATGCTGAGAATGTCCAGAGAAAAGCAATAAGTCTGGTGAAGGGTCTGGAACACAACACCTATGAGGAGGTGCTGAGGGCGCTGGGATGGTTTGGCCTGGAGAGGAGACAGCTCAGGAGAGACCTTACCAATCTCTACAACTCCCCAAAAGGAGGCTCTAGCTAGGTTGGGGTTGATGTCTTTTCCCAGACAACCAGGGACAGGACAAGAGGACACAGCTTAAGCTGCACAAGGGGAGGTTTATTTTGGACAACAGGAAGAAATTTTTCCCTGAAAGAGTGATTGGTCATTGGACTGGGCTGCCCAGGGAGGTGTTGGAGTCACCATCCCTGGAGGTGTTTAAGAAAAGACTGAATGTGGCACTCAGTTCAAGGTTGGGCTCGATGATCTCTGCAGGTTTTCCAACCTTGTTGATTCTGTGATTCTATTATTTTTATATCTGGTATCTCCTACAATAATAGAGCATTTTAAAGAAGCAAATACCATGGAATATAATAAACTCTGCCTTATCTGTCCTTTTTTTCCAGTACAAGAAAGAAATAGCTGTAGTAAATAAGACAGAACATCCTTGAAAATAATAAGTATTGCTACTCTCCTCTCCAAATCTTAAGTCAATTACTTTTACACTACAGTGGGACTAAACGAAGTACAGTAGTACAGTTTCAAGTTTTAGTGCAGTGATTTCAAACACCTTTCTTTTAAAGTCTCAAACATGAACACTGGTTTAGAGAACCTTAAAATGAAGGCAATACAAGTCAGTGTATGCTTTTCAAATTTTTTTTCTATGTCATTTGTAACAGTTCCCTAGTTCTGCAAAACTGACTTTTTTGTATGATAAACTGGGATGGATGACAAATGCTAAATCTTACCACCTTTTAATTTCAAGCCCCATTCCACAAAAATACAAAAGCAAACAATCAAAAAAGAAAAGGGCATTTCAGGATAAATTCAGCATTCCAAGTTCATGTCATAAAGAGAAAATAAGTTACAAATAATCTCCAATATACTGCTGCACTGAGTTCTCTGAAATTTTGAATTGATTTTTGTTAGTAAAGAGACCATAATATCAGAGGGCTCTCAGCCTTTTCTCACCTTAAATTAGGCACAAGTGACTCATCTGCTAGGGAAGACTGGAAGTTAAAGAAATGGGTATGTGAAGAAAAATTCCAGCACTGAGCATCCAAAATAACAATAAAAGTAGTTCTGTGGAGAGGACAGGACTATGAGAAAAGAGAAGTGATACTAGAAATATTTCTTTAACATTGTCCTTAATAAAGCATTATAAATCTTAAACCAAAATTTGATGTGATTGGAAAGAAAAACATTTCAAAAATATATCACTTCACCTTTTTCTTTAACCAAATAATTTGCAACCTAAGGAGGGGGAAAGCTCAATGGCTTTGCTACAGCATCTTTCCAAGTGTAAGGAGGCCTTCTGGTGGTCAAAACAGTGAATATTTCTTCTAGAGAGCATTACTCATCCAAATGAATGTGACCTTCCACTCAAATTCATGTGCATGGAAGTTAAAATTCATCCATTGCATGGAAGGCTGTCTTAAGGATTTAAGTAGTGATTGTTTATGCCTTGACCTTTTGCTGTTTCTGCATAAATTTTGGCCTTTTTCAGTCAGCATAGGGGGAACTAAAGCATTTGGCTTGAATACATAGTGCCAAAACTTTGTTTAAGTGAGACCATAAGGGTCTCACATGCTGTTATCAACCATCAACCCTCTGCATTTTATTTGAACAATTAAAAGTTGAAAGAATTGCAATAAAACATGTTTCAATAAACCCTTTCTAAATAACTTATTTAACCTGAATGTTGATTATCTGAACAGTCATATTTCATATTTTTAAGACTCCTGGGCTCTTTTTTTTTCCCCAGCCTGGCAAATTCCCATTTTAAGAAGTACAGCCAGATACCCATCATGATATCTATGTTGGTATGTTTTATTTTAAATTAGGAGATTATCTGCCATACAACCCAAAATGAGTTTAGTGCTAGAATACTTATGTTCTCCTTAAATTCAGAGATTACATTATGACAAGAGATTTCTTCAATGCCAATGCTTCACTTAGAATAAATATTTCCAGCTGACTCATAGAGAAAGGGGAATTTTTTTGAGTCCATTCATAGTGAAAACATCTTCCAGCATTTAGCAAGCACTGACACAGCTGTGGGATGCAGTTGGATAAATATAGATATTCTTGCTACTTTTCAGTCTGGCTTGTATTGTGCCCTGAAGAAAAAGAAATTGGCATTGGTATTTTTTCTAGATTCTCAACTAAGTTCTTAAACAAAGAGCATTAGGTTTTAGCAATAATCAGGAAGGTCATCAACAGTTTGTATCCGTTTCTTCAGCACTGAACTACTTTATTTCAGCTTTTGAAGAAGAAGACGCTTGTCTACTTCCAAAAGAGCCTTAACCTATGCTAACAGGTCTGCCATCATTAACTGGGCTCTGCCCATTGTGTGAGGTCTTTTTTGATATTCCAGAGGTAGGTCATTAAAGCCTGGTTGAATGAGGAGATTGTGTTCCTTTCCAGAAAAATTCTCAGACAGCCAGACATGCGTGAGTTACATGAACCCTGGAAAATTCAACTTAAAGTCACACAGTTCTGCAGAGCACTGGAATTTCCTAGATGTTCTTCATTGTAATGAAAAGCCTTTCAGAGGAATGCTATGGTAAATCTGGAGTATTATGTCAAAAATTTAATCTAAACAGTAAATCACCAGCCAAATGAAATCCATCCAGAAGTGCTATATGAGGCCTTTGCTGTGTGTTCTTTAAGCTACGTTTGGGGTTTGTTTTTTTTTTTGTAAAAAATTCAACATGTCCGTCAGCATTATTAACTACAACCATCAGATGGCACTCAATAGTCAAGTAAGAAATATATTCCTAGTATTTGGATAGAGTTATGAGGAGAGAAACTTGCTTTCAATCTTTTTCTGAAATCCAAAGAAGAGAAACTGATTTCTAGATTCTCCTCCCTTGTTTAAGGTTTTTCAATTCTTTCTGGACAGGGAGCTCTGTACTTTCTTTTTCTTCCAAATTTGAATTGCAAAATCACTGTGGCCGTGCAAATATGTCCCAAGAATGAATGGTTTGCCCTCCAAGTTTTTCCAAAAGTTCTAGCCCTCTGACCTGTCAAACAAATCCACAAAGAAACAAAAAAGAATTACTGTAAAGAATTCAGGTGCATTGATATAGGAGAATGACAATTTTATGCTATGATTCCATAGGAAAGCATCAGTCTTGTGTTCAGGTGGGAAATTGTAGTGATCATTCTCCTTGTTTACTGGGAACTCATTTTAAAAAAACAGAGATTTGTTCACAATTTTTTAAAAACTTTGCTTTAAGAGTGGTGTCAAATCTGAATACAAATTTTGTCCTAATTTTTTTCCAGTTCTGGAAAATTTCTTTGGAAGCTCTTCAGGACCAGAGCTCTTAAGAGTAACTCTAAAGCTTCAGTTTAGCCTGCTACTAGTACTGCTCAGTACATTTTAGGAAACCTAATAATGATTTGGGGAGAACTAGTTGTAAATCTTAATTTTAAAATTGTGTTAAAAATTGGTTCCTGTAATGTTGTGTTTCTTGTTCATGTTCCAAAGGCTCCCTTTGTCCCTGTTTGTGTGCTACAGGAGAGCTGGGACAGGGATTAGCATTTGTGAGAAGAAACCATGGATTTGATGTAATTTGTGCTTTATTGGCAAAACTCAGTGGGCATTTCTTGTCAAGCCATGAGAAGTTGTGAAAAGATGCACCGACTCACAGTGTGTCTATCCCAAAGATGCTATCAGCCACTGATAGTTAGGACTGTAAAAACTGAGAATAGGAAATGCTTTGCCTTTTGATCCAGAACAAAAGGTGTCTGAGATCCATTCCAGCCTCTTTTTTTTAACAGTGGGGCCTGTAGCATTTTACACATATTTGTCTTCTAGCCTTCCTGATTCCCTGGCTACACTGTCAGATCAGACAAAATTTATTAGGGTCATGAATATCTTGTTAGTTCCAGTGTTCAGAGTTTGCCTTGTCTTTAGTTTATCCTCCAATACATCTTCCTTTACAGCCAACAGCACATAACTTGGTACAAAATATCTATTCCAAAGCCAAAAGCAGCCTTCTTCAAAATTATGACTTGGCTTCTGGCTGTAAGCCAAGTTGAGAAGATTCATGAATCTCAAAAATGCAGATTATCTTAACAGACATCAGAAAAGACCTTTCCTGGCCAGCCCTCTGGATGGGAAGATTTACCAGCTGGTAAACAATTAGTGGTAGTTCATTGATCCCAGCTGCCTCCTAACATATTGGCCTATTTATACTCTCTAAAACATAATATTTTTCCATGAATTTGATGATCATATGTCTTTTCCACAATCACTACAGGACTGTAACCCCAGTTTATTGAAGATTCTTACCACGACCTTTCTATCTGTCAGAAAATATTTCCAATCATAAAGTCTAAATGTTACTCTCTTTGATCAGGATGGAAGTGGAAGCAGAACATCCTTCTTGCCCAGTTTAACACTGAAAGCATCTTTACACTGGTTACATAAAACAGAGAGGCTGCACGTGCAGACACTAGCCTTGTTATTCAAACAAAATATCAATTCTATCCAATCACAGTCTTTCCTCAAAATACTTAGAGATTTTTAGACATAGGCATGCAAGAGATTCAGCTTAAGCCTATTACAATGGAGTCATCTCTCAGGTCAGTATAGAGGTCTAATGAGCGGTCCAGGGAGACCATTTGCAGACTTTTCATGTCCCATTACTTTCTCTGATATATCTAGAACAGTCACCTAAGAGTAAGTACATTTTTGACAAAACTGTGTTATTTTAGGATGTAAAGGTCTCTGGTAATGCTGTGTGACAATGCCAAATTTTCAGCACCTTTCCTTGTGATGTGTCTGTGAATAAATTTTCAAAATTAGAAAAAAACCCTAATTATTGAGTATCTGAATACCTCCAGGGTCTGATGTTCATATGTGATTAATGACTGGTTCACTCTATTTCATTGTTGTCATGGTGTTCAGGACTTAGTAATGAAATGGCCTTGTCCTCCTCATGAGGACAGTTATGGACACGTGTAGGGCTCCAGTGATCACGCCAAGAGACTCTGAAAAACTAAGAATAGAATTTGTAGGAAACAACGTGAAGAATTTGGATTATTGTATGGGTGAGATATTTCTCTTCATAATCATTCATTTATGAGTATAGAGACTCCATTCCAAGGTATTTTGAGAGTTTGATTTGACAATGTCTATGTATAAAAAATAATGTAATTTGTAATTGCACCAAGGGAAAGCTTATATTTTGTTGATTTTGGTAGTTAACTTTAAACAAGTGGTTCAGTTTTTGTACAGGACACTTCCACATGGAAATGATGACAAAATTGTACTATATTTGAGACATAGATTTGAAAAATCCCTGCTGATCCTTTATAGTAGATTTAAGAACCTATACTGTATGTTAGAATGTATTCCAAGTAGTACTTTAGAATATATGAGACCACATTTTAGAAGACATTTAGTGAAGACTGAATGCTGGGACTGTTACCCTTTTGTATATTTTTAAGCACTACAAGTACTGGGAGCCTTGGTGATAGTCAGAAGAAGAACTAGTCTAAACAGCAAAATAACATGGCTAAGGGCGCAGATAGAGAAGAACACAGACTCTGAGATGGTATCTTCCCTTGAAAACGTGCCAAGAGGGCCAAAGCACACACAGGAGAGATAAAGGTGAAGAGGTGAATGTCAGGAGACCACCACCAGGGCCGGGAGACCCCTACCCCCAAGGACTGAGCATGGCCAGAAGGGCGTGGAGTTAATTACCACACCAAGCAAGGACAGAAGGGGTCAGAGAATGAATATGTATGAGGGGGTCTGTGGAATGTCATGCATATGTAAGACCTCAGGGACTAATAAGGGGGGCAAGGTCCCTGATGGGTATGCGTGTCTTTGGTGAAATTATTCCCCACGCGTCTCGACGTCGATAAATACATACTGCTCTAACAACTATTATTAGTTGTGGAGTTCTTTCTGCAGCATTTCAATATTAAGGCTACTACTGGAACTTAACTTCATAAAATAGTATGAAATTACAATCCAGTCATTTATGCAGATGAATCAAACTGTAATTTTCAATATCTTAATATTTTTTAAGATGGCTTATGCCATCTTAACTTGTCATTTGCTTCATTTACTTACCTTTTCCTACATGAAAATCTTGGGTTTATTGCATTAAGACAGCAGCATTTCCAGGAAACTTGATTTTTCATTAGTCTGATATCCAGCCAGATACAGAAAGATATCTGGATTCATGTTTAGAAATTACTTTATGGGTTGTTATCAGTTACACCCATAAATTATTAGGTCATAAGGACTCTAGAGAATAGGCAGAATTTACTTTTTGAAGACATATTTAAAGAGTCTCTTTTTCCTCCTCTGGAGTTTAATTTTTTTCTGACCTTTACTATCCAAACCCATTTGGGTTCTGGACTTGCTGAAAAATGTTTCTTTTTCAAAGTCATCTGAGGCAAAAGGAATTAGAAGTTAAAGCTTTTCTGTGTCTTTCACAGTAATTTTCATGGCAGGAAAAGTTTTACTTTACTCTTTCAAGAGTAAAACAAACACTACACTGAATGATATTTAGATGTTCTTATGTAAGTGTCTAATGGAATAATGGTGCATTCATAACCTGAAATAAGTAAAATACATTGAGTAATTGAACATCCTTACACAGTCTTACTACAATCAGAAGTATTCTTTTTATGCAGTGCTGCTGCCACATGTCACACAGGGACAGATGCTGATCATTTGTGAGTTGTTGTCTTAGTGCAGCTATGGAAGGCTTCTGTATAGAAAATGAATATTTGGCTGTGTAGCTCATGTACAAAAGACCCATCATATAAGTATGGAAGGTTTTTCCATATTGAAAATAAAAAAATACCCCTTTGTTCTGTGAAATGAGGCTACGTAATTATTAATACAAATTGATACAGGAAGAATCCAACTCTCTGTGTTCTTCTCCCATCTTCTCTAAATGCAGAATGTATATATTTTTGGCAGCCAGAATAATATTCCATAAATTTGGTATTCTTGACTGCTCTGATGCATACAAGAAGCATACAAGAAATGGGCATTTGCTATGTATGTTACCACATGCAGCCCTGTTGAAGAGCTGACATTTGCAATGTTATTCCTTGTATGGCTATAAACCTGTTCTTGCTTTTATGAGCACCCAAAGTCAGCTGTCTGACCACATTGCAAGAGGGCACTAGGCCATCTGAACAGGTGGCCATGCGCACTGACACAGAAAGATGCTCTCACATGTGCTTACCAAGGGCATGATTTCCTGCTGGACCACACTGAGCTCATGCACAGCACTCATTAATCCAGCTCTGAGCTGTATTAAGTTTAAAAATAGCTTTTGTGACAGCATGATGATAGTTTCTGACCCACTTAAATTTAGCAGAACAGCATATAAGCAACAGAGATTTCTGTTAAGCCTTCAGTGTTCAGCGGAATGGATCAGAGTAGTGCAGACTAATTTAGTCCAGTTAGCACAGAGATAGTTACTAGTCTTCCAGTGTGGAGAGGAAAAAGACCAGCGAGTCTTGACAGCAGCCTTGATATCCAAGCTGACAAGGGTCATCTCTGAATGAGTTTATGCCTCTCAGCAAGGAACTGAATGTATTATTAATATGAAAGCTCATTCTGTAAATCTAAATATAGTTTAGATGGTTAAGGAGTAAAAATGTGCTACAAACTAAAAATGTATTTCAGAAAAAAAATACATTCACACTAATAGAGCAGTTTCCCTTCACTAAGAGGAGCAGTTTTGTACATGTTAAAATATGGCATGATAAAAGGTTAGTTCAGGTGTAAAATCATATATCATTGCTTCACATATTTCCACAGTCTAGCCCTTAGCAGTAATGCAAATCAATGTAGCTTCATTAGAGGAAACAGAGGCACACATGTTTACATGCTCAGTAGCAGCAGGAGCAGGATTGTCTGTTGTAGTCTCTTTATATTGCAGCAACTTAGATGCCAGTCTTTGCCTATATCCTTAGTCACAAATATTCCATGATGGAATGGAAGGAGTGCGTGAAGGTCATTTCAAATTATGGTATGACGTGTAAAGTATACTCAGTCTTTTTTGCTATATTCAGTAGCCCAGCTGTGCCAGGGGAGACCCGTCCCACACTAACTAGAGCAGCCCCACAGAGACCAGATGCAGCACTGCCAAAGATTTCCAAAAATATTAATGTAGTTGCTTGAATGAAAAGAAGCCAGTATCAGAAAAGCCGTATCTACTTGGAAAATATTTGTCCTTTTGAAATCAGGATTTTCTAGAGTTGCTTCATACACATGTACTACTGATCTCTTACACATTCTTAATAGAATATGTGGCATTTCATAGATGTTTCCCACCAGAGGCATATTGACATTTCAGAGCTTGCTATAATAATAGTAAGTGATTGTGAACTAATAACTTCTTAGCTTCACTTAGCTCTTTTGCAAAGCCTATTCTTGGGTGAAACTATTCTAAATTCAAGCCACAAGGCAAACAAGCAACGTCTGGTTTTCCAAGGCAGGGATTGAAACTGTTGCAGGAGTGGAGTGCATGTGTTCATTCTTGCTGGAATTGTTTCCATGATTTTTCTGTTTTCCCTCTCTCTCTCTGTACATGAGGTTTACTGATATTCAGATACAAAATAACTTGTAAAAACATGAATGCTATATGTTTTAAAGTGCACACATTTTCATTTAAAGTATTTTGTTTCATGTAAGAACTGAAAATGCTTAACAGTATTCAATAAGAAGTACTTCACTAAGATCTAACTCATCTCCACTCAGGAGTGCTAACAAAGAGACTGTTGATAAGAGTACTTTTTAAAAAGCAAATCCTTTGCAATTGGGACCATATACACCTGCACTCATCTAGTGTCAGTAATTCTGGAAGTAACAGCAGAAAACATGCTAACGATAAGATTTATAAGGGATTTTTGTGGTCAGACCTGCAATATAAAATAAAGGAAATCTCTCTCTTCACTAGCTGTTTCCAAAAGCTGTAGCTGAAATAGAGAAATACATTTTATAAGTAGGTCCATTTGCGTTGTAAGATTGTGAGAAATCAGTATCTATTCTAAAGCCAAAAAATTGGTCCACTGCTTAACTGCCTGCACTTTTTAAATTGCATCTTATTTCCAGGCTAAATTTGTCTAATATTATCTTCCATTAGAGGCTGTTACACATTTGTGGGATAGACTGAAGAGCTGTCCCTTCTAATCTTACTGTTACAGGAATTTATAGACTATATTGCTTTACCTTCTTCCTTTCTTCAAGTAAGTTAAATGGACAGAGATTTTTAGGCTTTATATTATACAAATATTATCTAATTCTTTATCATTTTCATGATTCTTTAGAAAGTTTTTTCATCCAGAACACTTGTAATGGAATAAGAACAATTGTAGGAGTGCCATCATGGGAGAGGGGAGGAGAGAAGAGGCTGGCTTTGTATGTATTTTGTTTTTTCTTTATTTTTAAGTCTGTGTATATCCTTCATCAGAAATGTGCTCATGGTCACATTTTTTCATTATGAACTGAGCTTTCTCTGGTATTTCCTGGTGTGACACCAATTCTTTTCCAAAGTCAGAAAGGTGGAGTTTCTAAAACTAGAAGCGTGTTTGGTAGAGTTAACTGATGCAAGCTGTTAACAAGCTGAAAGTAATTGTCTGCTCATCTTCATCCCCTCAGCAGAGCTAAATTTGGATAGAAATGCTAATGATCAATACTAAGGAAAAAGTCAATGATGTAGGCATGCAAAAGAAAGGCAGCAAGAAAAGTGTTGCCGTTGCTGTATACCATATGAAAATGTAGCCAGTGGTGTGTAATTGGAAAGTCATGGCTTCTTGTTAGCCTCAGTCCACCTAATTTTTGCTGCTTGCCAGTACAACAAGTTATTCAAATTATTCAGTGACCACTAGTCCAACATCTTCATTACATACCACCTCAGGATTCTTTCACAGAATCACAGAATGACTAGGTTGGAAGAGACCTTCAAGATGATCAAGTCCAACCCATGTCTTAACACCTCAACTAAACTATGGCATGGAGTGCCACATCCAGTCTTTCTTTAAACACATCCAGGGATGATGACTCCACCACCTCCCCAAGCAGACCATTCCAATATTTTGTCACTCTTTCTGTAAAGTGCTTTCTCCCAATATCCAACCTACATTTCCCTTAGAGCAGCTGAAGACTGTTATCCCCTCATCCTGTCAGTTGCTGCCTGGAGAAAGAGACCAACCCCACCTGACTACAGCCACCTTTCAGGAAATTGTAGAGAGTGATAAGGTCACCTCTGAGTCTGCTTTTCTCCAGGCTAAACACTCCCACCTCCCTCAGTCGTTCCTCACAGGGTTTGTGCTCCAAGCCCCTCACCAGCCTCGTTGCCTCCTCTGGACACGCTCAAGAGTCTCAAGGTCCTTCTGTCCTGTGATCCCCCGGTCACACCAGCAATAGATACAGATTCTGCCCCTACATGTGTTGATGGAATTAATGTGCACTGTGCACCAGTATCGACCAAGGCCTTATATTCTTGTGGTTCAGATGTGCCAGGCCAATGAATCCACACATTCCAAAAAATATGATTTTCCCTAGCCTCTACCTGGCTAGAGGCAGGGCCCCTCTAGGCCTGGTTTTCCTTCTTTCCTTGGGCGTATGTCTTAGAGGTTCCTTCAAGGGAGTCAGATATGTCATCATCATCATATCTGGCAGTTCGCCTACGGGCAATTGGACCTGCTTCCCTTTTGGTGGAACCTCCTCTCTGGGTCCTGCCTTCCTTCAGTTCATGTACCCGTTGTGCCAGAGCAGCAGTAGATTTTCCATCCCATCTCCTCATGTTTTCTTCCAGACTCATGCAGGAAGAACCACAACTCAGCTCTTGGGGTATACCTTCTCTCCCTGTCTGGGGAACGTCTTCGTTGGGTACCAGAACCTCTGATCTGTACCGCTGAAATTTGGAAGAGGTCCTCTCTAATCTCCTCCCTGAGTTTCTTGTGATTCTCCTCTATCTTATCTTCTAGTTTCTGTAGACGTGTTTCCACAGCTGCAATTCTGGCATGTGTTGGGCCATGCACGGCATCTGCATATGCTCGCAGCTTCTTCGCCATGTCGAGCACAGTCTCATATGTCTCATCCCGCTTCATTATTGCTAGAGCAGAAGCGTATTCAGGTGGCCCAAGTCGCACAAGTTTCCTCCACATTACAGGTGTACATGGTACCAGGTCCGGATTCCTAGTTGTTATGTCATCTGAAAAAATGAGCTCTGCTACAGCCATCTCTCTCAGACGTTGGATCCCCTGTTCTATGGTCTTCCACTGTGTCTGCTGCAGATAGAGGTCATCTGCACACAGGTATCTTTGTGCTACACCTTCCAGGATCCGTTCCCAGAGACTGTGAGGGCTAGCCTCCCTCATCATGCTTTGGTCAATGACAGGATCATGTGACAGACATCCCAAATGCCTCGCTTCAGTGCCATCCAGAATGGTAGCCTCCCCTGCAGCATCCCAAAGGCGGACTAACCAACTAATTATAGATTCATCGGGTTGTCGCCTGTAGTCCTTTCTTAGGCCTCGAAGGTCCTTTAGGGAAAGGGAATCAATATTGGCTCCGGAATCTGTACCCCTCGATGTGGCTTCTGATTTTGGTGAAGGTCCTTCTCCTGGATCATCATCATCATCCTCCACCTTGCGATCGGTCTTGCTTTTACACTTTCCGCCTCTTGTATTAGCAGCAACAGCCATTGGTTGAGGCCTACTGTCTCGTTCAGCTACTGGCCTGGAGCCTGGGATATTAGCTGCAGCCTGAGTGATTGGAATAGTAACTAATTTATCTCCCTGTTCCCTTTCTTCTGTCTGCTGCCCTGCAGTATCTAGCAGAGTACGATAAACATATGCCAGGGCCCAGCTCACTACAATAATCCTTTTCTCTTTAGTATTACCATGGCACTTCTCTTTCAGGTACTTTGCCACCTCAGCTGCGTTCTGAATTTGTTCCGATGGGAAGTCCCAGACTATAGGATCAGAGAATTCCTTTAAAATTTGGCCCATATCCTCCCATTTTTCACTCCACTCAAGATTTCTCCTGCTTGGCTTTACTCCTAAATCAGAAGTCTCATTAGCCCCTTTGGAAATCTCAGCTTTCATTTTATATAAACTGCGGACAGTATAGAAAAAACTTATTAAATTAAATGCCAGAAAGATGGTCTCTTTAACAGTCAGGGGAGACTGAACATTTTCTAATAGAGATGTAAGCAATCCAAAGGAGAAGAAGGAGAACAGAGGCTGGAAAACCCCTTCCCCTGCTTCTCCCCCAACAAACTGAGTAAACAACCATAACAAAGAACCAAACACTTCTGGAACGGATTCCAGCATTTTTGTAACCCTTCTGTAAGTCATTACAAACAAGCCCAGCCCAATGAGTATTCTGGTTAGTATCCCATGGCTAAAAGAAGTACGGATTAGGGAAAATACCAGAGCTATTTCTGGGTAAGGAAGTAACCCTAGGTACCACAGAGGTATTAAAACTTCAAAAAACCCTAGGGACCAGAAATACCGGCAGGCTTCCACCCCAAATGACATTATGAATCCGGAAAAAAACATACCAATACACCCACACAACAATTAGAACCACCAATATTATTATTAAAGTTTTTTCCACTTCCTCTGGCCCTTTCCCGGCCAACGCACCAAAAGTATAATGTCCTGGTTCAGGACAAATTAGGGGAAGGTCTCCAGAAGGAGCCCCCCAGAAAACAAACCTCCACCACCCCTTCCCCCCCCAGCTCTGGGTTTGAGAAGGAATTTCTTGGAGGAGAAGTGGAAAAAACCTATTTATTGACAAATAAACAAAGACACTCCCCAACACAAGGGAAAAGAAAAATGCTCAAGCAGTTGCTGTGAGGGGAGGGCGCAGAGCTTCTGTTTTCAGGCGTCGAAGACCCCCAGATATTCCCAGGTCAGGTCCGGAGCCGGTCCAATGATCTTCGGGGGCGGGGGGGAAGGGAGAGAAAGAAAAAAAAGAAAAAAATGAAAGCAGCAAAAACCAGCAAAGGGAAAGAAAAAAAAAAAAAAACAAAAGCAAAAGCAAAAAAA
Organism: Trochalopteron elliotii; assembly: GCA_024734555.1. Taxonomy (NCBI): domain Eukaryota; kingdom Metazoa; phylum Chordata; class Aves; order Passeriformes; family Leiothrichidae; genus Trochalopteron; species Trochalopteron elliotii. The sequence continues at coordinate 786,832 of JANPWX010000014.1, forward strand.
ACAAAACCAGCAGCGAAGTAAAGGCAGCAGCAAAGCAAAGCAAAGCAAAGCCTGCAGCCAAGCCAAGCTAGCAGCAAAAAGCCAAAGCACAAGTAGCCCCACCACACCAAACCCCCCGGGGGGGGGGGGGGGGCGGGCAGCTGTCAGACATAACAGTGCAGTACATAGAGATAAAGCTGCACGATTGGGATAGGAGGCACCGTCAACCCAGGACACCTTCCTAAACTGAGGGCCCAGAACTGGACACAGCACTCAAGATGTGGCCTCACCAGTGCCTGGTACAGGGGAAGAATGACCTCCCTGCTCCTGCTGGTCACACCATTCCTGATACAAGGCAGGCCTTTCTATGGCTGAAAATTTTTAGTGATTATTTTTTCCAAGTCGATAAGAAAAATGTAAATGGAAGATGACTAAAATTCCTGCATATTTTTCCTCATACGCTCTCTAGAAATATCTGTGCTGAAGAAATGAGACAACAGCAATTTTCAGAGCAATAAGATGGCAGGAACTCAGGCTGGCACAATAGAACAATTCTGCGCTCCATTTTGTTGTTCAAATTACTCCAAAACATTGTTCTGTTGTGATATGTCATTATGTTTTGCACCAACTAAATTATAAAATCAATGACTCTTTTCTAAAGCATTTAGTCAATCCTTTACTTTCTATGTGTGGTATAAATTTTAGGCACCTCTTCTGTGCCTGACCACTGTTTGTGACAGCTGTTAATGAATGAAGATTGAGTAGTAAAGATTTCTAGCCAGCCAACAGTCAGCTTCATTCATGCTAATTGTAGGAAGAAGTTGAAAACAACTTAGCAATTTGGGTAAATGAGGAGGAGAATCAATAGACAGCATTCATAACTCTAATAAGGCAAGCATCGTTAAAAGCTTTATCTTGATCATACTGCCTGATTTAGTTTGAGTTCTCCAAACAAACAGTCCAAGTGTCGCATTACCAACGCATCCATCCCGGCCCTCCGGCAATTCCTGTGCTGAGCGGGGAGCTGGCAGATGCTGATGGCTTCACCAGGAACAAATTGGTATTCCTTAAGGAAAAAAAAAAAGCAATGACATATCAATCATTTGCTGTTTGCAACTGAAAGTGGAAAATATTTCATTAAATAAGGCAGTAGAATTGTCTTTGAGAACTTTTATAAATCATAAAGATAAGTTGCAGAGACCAGTGTGTCAAACATACACAGTAATACAACACTGAGAAACATTGAAAAAAAGAGTTTATGTAAGTAGTGATAGTTGTTTGCCTCTTCCCACAGATATCCTTTATCAGAGCAAGATTGTTTCTCAAAAAACCTGAAGCCTGTTTGCAAATATTCTGTGGAAACATTTTCTGTATTAATTTTTCATCTACTTCTTTATAAACTGCTGAAACTTCTGACTTAATTCATGCTTATTAATCAAATCACATCCTTTTCATGAGAGTGTAGCATTGCTGGCTTCTTCTAAATATATGAAAAAAAACCAGAGGTGTTTGTCTGAAAAGAAGTTTCTGAAGATATTAACGAATTTCTGGAATCTATTTTAAAGCTAATGCAAAGAACAAATCAACTCTGAGTTCAATTAAAGAAAACTACTGAATTTTCACAAATTACTTTTTTTAAAATCTTTTCTTCAAAGAATTTTTTCAAAAAATCCAATATCCCACACATTAATCAGGTAAAAAAAATTAAATCTTTGCCACAGAATACAAGGGTGTTTGCCAATGATCTAAGTATTTTGACATAAAAGTTCTGTGGTAAAAAAACCCGCAGATATAGATTACTTTCACACTTTGTTTTCTTATTGTTTTACATGCATTAAATCAACAAACAACTGATGAGTGTTCTCATTTTATGTTAACCAAAATATCAATTGCAAAAGATATGACTTTATTATGAGCATACCTATGGTTATAAAAAATAGATAATCAATAGCCCTCACATTAAGAGGACTTCTAAAATGATATTGCATACATATATATGATGTATAAAAAACTTCAAAACTTTAGGAAGTGCCACGGTTAATTTTTACATGTTTGTTCTAATTATATGCAAACTATAAGGCTCCCACTTTCTATATGTTAAATATTTTAATAGCTTATGCATTGTAACCTTTGGGTGTTTCTTTAGGGCAGGATAGGTACTTGAGATGTATTTTGAGTTGAATAGTCCTTGCAGCAAACAAGTAAATCAATGAAAAGTTGTGTGGATATGTGACTCCTAATGCCAAGCATTGATTTTAATGTAAATTATTTTGTGCATGAGTGTAAGCAATGTATTTTCTGAACAGTAAAATTCCAAAGAAGTCAATCCTTCTCTGTAAAAATGTGTCACACAGCAGAAATACAACTACAGGAAGCTTGTTGTATTTTGATGTACAGAAGTGTAATTCTGTGTGCTAGTAAATAATATCACAACCAACAGCAACTAGTTTGGCTGACACAGATGTCATGGTATCTTCCCTTCTAAAAAGGTCGTTCTTTTCCTTTGGTTGTAGCCGTGGTACTGACAGGAAAGTAACCAGTTGTGTGTTTCATACCTGGATTGCAGAGAGAGCAAACTGCTTTAATTCCAAATTGTCAGCACTCACCTAGGAAGTGAGGTGTTCCAGGTGAGACTAAAAGTAAGATCTATTCATTTGTAGCTCAACAGTACATTTGTCTTTTCAGCCCTGTGCTATACATGCTTGTGCTCACTCAAACCCCTTCTTCCCCCTGACCCTGGTGGAATGGGGAGGATAATTAAAGCAAAACATGTATGTTGAGACAAGAATAGTTTAATAAATTAAAATGAAGTTAAATACAATAATAATAGTAAATAATAATAATTGTAATAAAAAGGGGAAAACCAAGTGGTCCACAATGCACTTGCTCATTACCCACTGACTGATGTCAGAATCCCCTTCCCAAACCGAGATCAGCCACATTCCCTGCTGATTCCTCCCAGTTTATACTGGGCATGATGTTCTGTGGTGTGAAATACCTGTTTGGTCGGTTCAGGTCACCTGCCTAGGTATGGTCCCTGCCAGTTTCTTTTGTGTTCCTCATTGGCAGAGCAAAAGACAAGGAAAAAAGTCCTTGATTTAGGATAAACAAGACTTAGCAAAAAACCAAAACATCAGTGTGTTATCATCATTCTCACTCTGAATCCAAAATACACAGCACTGTAACAGTTACTGGGAGGAGCCTACCATATCCTAGCTGGAATCAGGACAATGCTACACCTGCCTCCAGTAGAAATAACACTGGGATAAGTGCTCTGCCCTTCTCTTTGTTGCCTGCAAGACATATGGAGAGGCTGCACTGCAGGCCTGGAGCTGGGGTACCCTAGGAGGAGTAGGGAGCAGGATGGAAGCAGACAAAATGCTCCTGAAAAAGCCTGCCTCCAGCAGTCACCTGGCCAGGCAGGTAAAAGTGGAAGGATAAACTTTAACCTGCCAAGAACTGTCTGTGTCCACCACTGATGAAGAATAGCATGAGTCTTACCAACACAAACCTGCCCCACCCCAAAAATGGTGCTTTCTAAGTAAGGAAAAAATAAATTTCCACTGCTGCAGCAGGGTTTGCTCTGGCATGCAGTGCAGGTCTGTTCTAGCCAAATAATGGTATCTTTCAGTACAATCTGGGAGCTCCAGCTGTCGAGGTGAGCAAATATTTTCAATGTTTTGCCCTCTGTATTAACAATCTGAATTTCATGTTTTACAGCAAGCATATTGTTGGGTTTTCAACTGACACCAGTCATTATCCCTTGAGATTTCATTTGAAATAATATTATACAGTGGAATCCTCTTTCATTCTGACAAAAGGTGGATTTGAATCAAGAATTAAACTCTGCTAAACTTCTGAGGGGATTTTAACCTTTTTTAATTAAAAAAAACCAGCTATAAAATATTAAGATCACCGTCTAGCTTTTCTTTGAGATGAGTGCCAGTAATCTGTTCATTTCAGCACATAACATCACCAGAGGTATTAAAAGGAAAGTCTTTCTAAAGGTGTTTAGTGACTCATCTCCCAGTGGTGTTGTAAGAATTAATTAGCTAATGCCAGTACAGCATTATATAAATGCTAAGTACTATGTTGACAGATTAAGGTTATGAGTGCCAGGTGGCAACATGAGCTTTGTTACTGAGAATTGTCTCTCTCTTGAAGCAGAAGAGACCCCTCTCAGGAACGTCAAGGTAAATCACTCTTCCTGACTTTTCAGCCTTTCTCTCTCACAAAACTACTGGAGATGACACAAGTCATACTGGTGGGTTTTGTGACAGCAGTCCAGAAAGGAATTGCAATAAGCTAAAAGTCAATTAGGTAGAAGTTTCCTCTGCCATTAGCTGAATCATAGAGCAATATCCCACAGAGAGAACTGTCAAGTCCCATTTGTCTGCAGCTCAGCAACCATAAACTATGTAATCTAGGATCAATAAAACAAAACCTGGAAGGGGCACAAGGCACAACACTCATTTTTGCTGTACCAGCCGTTCAGAAACCTATGCATTTATGCTTCCAGCCCCCAGAAGGAGTCAATGCAAGCAGCTGTAAAAGTATATTCTGCTCATTTTCCATTAACACAAACAGCAATCGTCAATTTTAAATGACAAGTTTTAACCGTGACTGCTTAACTGCTCTGATTCAAGTAGCTGCTTTCCAGTGTGTTTATATCTTTATATTCTAGAATGTATGTGCAGAGCTGATTTTCTTCCATTTACATTATTTTAGCAAATAAAATCAGCAGAAGTGATGGATTGGTTAGTGAGGCAGTTAAAGAGGTTAAAGTCTGCAAAAAAATGTATGAATAGTCATGCGCACCTGAGTTATAAGCAATCTCTTTTTCTCCTCTTCCAGCGTACACGATGTGCTAAAACATAATTATTTGAAAACTTCCTGACTTTCAGTGGGAAAAAACAATGAGACTGAGCATCACGTAGAATTCAAACAATACAAACTCATCATAGGTTACTCTCTCTTTTATCCCTTTCTAAAAGTCTTAATTTTATGTATTTTCCACGCCTCCACCTAAAGTTGCCCTTTTACCAAACACGGAAAAATTATAGTATATGAAGCACATCAACATAGCTCACAACAAAAGAGTAATCAAGTTTTAATTTTTTGTCTGAAAAGACCCTTGTGAAAAAGTAAAGCGTTAACAAAACCATTGCTTAAAATTTCATTTTACAAAAATTTCATTTTACAAAAATTTCCACCATGTTTTACCTCTGCTAGTTCCCTGTCACAACAAAACAAAACCATAAACAAAAGCAAAACCAAACAGATAAAAATAAAAGCAAAAACAACAAAAAAAACCCCAGAGCTTGTTAGTCTAAGTGAAAGAAAACGCAGATCAGACTAAATTTTGCCTGACAAAATAGAAGTGCAGATCAGACCTTATCTCTATGATTACCACCTAATGGGCTGGTCAAAAAGGGCAACTCAGACAAGCAAACTGGATTAAAAGTGCATACATAATAAATGCTTTCATAGAAACAGGATGTTAAGGCATCATCTGTGATGAGATGAATAAAAAGGCTCTGAGCAGAAAAGAAGTCAGTCATTGCAAAAGTATTGACATTTTTCTGGTCATTTCAACATCAGGAACAAGTCAAATACTAACAAAAATTTATGAAAAAAAGATAAATTAGTGCTCTCCTTTGGAAAATTTTTCTGAAGGTAATCAGTTTCACTGTTTGCCAAAAAATCCAATTTAACATTTCTTGGGTTTGTCTTGCATTCCTGCTTTCTTATTATCTAGAATAAAAACCTCTCCAGTAACCACTATTTTCTCCCTACTTGCAGTACATACACTCTGTAATTAAATATTCTGTCGTCTTGTTTTAACAAGCTAAACACTGCATCTTTATGGTCTTTCCATTTTCTTCAGTTTTTGAATTATTTCTGAGGCTCTTCATTATGCCCTGCCCTGTGCAGTACAATACAATACAGAGGAGGAAAAGTTTTCCCCTGACTGCGTTAATATTTTGCTTAAAAGGGATTTATTTTACAACACATTCATATCATTACACATGTTTTGTACGACTGTCCCACCCTCTACCTTAATTGCCATGCTGTCCCCCCTTTTATCATTCCCAGTAGAAGAAGCATTGTATGGTGCTCTATGCAGAGTTTCTACAAAGCTTCAGAAAAAGCATCTCCAGTGAGAAGTAATGAGAACAATTCCTTCTAGGATTGTTTCGGTGGCCTGCAGTTAGTTCTTAACCTATGTGATGCAATATGCTTGATTTACCTTGTATAGCATTATTTTTTTAAAGAGAAAGCCAGGTAGTACTGACTCAAGTGTCCAGAATATGTCAGAGCAGACTATGAGTTTGGTAAATAAATGAGTTTTCATGGAAGTAACCCCCTCAGTGAAGAAAAGCATAGTTGTTTGACCATTTTCTATAAAATAATATGGAGTTGTGCAGATTATATTTATATTTTTCTATCAGTGGAGTACCAGCTTTCTTATTTATAGTGCCTGGGAATGAGGACATGCATAACTCTCCACATATCTTGGGGTCATCTTATTTACTTTTAAAAAACCATTACAATATTAGTACTCAGAATCCTTGGTTGTTCCTAGTATGCCAAAATTTACAATTTAGTAATCAGATCAGGGACTACCTCCAGCTCAGGCTAGGGAATGCAAGTTGACTGGCCCTACACAGTTGAATTGGCCCTATACAGTTGTATGTCCTATACAGCATCAAATTTGAATAAACACTGCTAATGCACCATGTCTCTGTGCCTCTTACCTTTGGTGTGCTGGTTACTTGATGTATTCCTGCAGAAAGTAACCCAGAGAGCTGTGCTCAAGTAATGAAGTGATACAACAATATTCATAATTTAATACTCAGTTCCCCAAGAATGTAAAGAATGCAAGAATGTAAAACTGCTGTTAGTCCACTGATTACTGAATTAGCTGTGCATATGAATGAGTGACTGAACATGAAAATACTCAGATTTACAGCTTTCCTAATGCTGTGCTTTTTTTTCCCCAAGAATTTAATACTATTTTTTTCTGCCACAATAGCATCCACTTTTGGAAAATGACACCTATTCCCTGATTTCTATTTAATCCCTGTGATCCCCATAATCCTGTATGGCATTTCCTTGGTGCCAGGTCAGCTGCAACACTCTCCACCCTCTTGATCTCCTTCAAAAATTCTCTTTGGACAAGGTCTCTTGTCCAAATTTCTATTTTAAAACTTGTATTCCTGGGTTGCTGTGCAGTTCAAAAATTGTGTATCGTGATTCTTATCTGCACATGATTCACCTCAATTCATTCAAACAAAGCTTTTTATTGCCATTTTTTCCTGGAATTTGTATGGCACATTAAACATGCTAGAATTAATTTAATTTAATTTAATTTAATTTAATTTAATTTAATTTAATTTAATTTAATTTAATTTAATTTAATTTAATTTAATTTAATTTACTATTTTGGTGAAAACTGGAGTGTTGCTATATGAGATTACTTGCTTCTGTGCAGCACAGTGACTGCCCAGCACTTCTTTAGTTGGAGGCTGGAAGTGAGGACCTCAGTGATACACAGCCAGGGGATGCAGGGTGAATGTTTCCAGGATGAGAGGAGGGAAACAATTTGAGGAATACTTCTGTATCACTCACAGTTAGCATGTAGGCTGCTGCCAAATGCTGGTTATTGTCTCTCTTCCTGAAGCACTAGTGAACACTGCAGCACAATGCTATTTTCAGCTCCTTGACAAGATGATTACAATGTAAAGTCATGCTGCGTGACCAGCATGCCAGGTGTTCCCTGTTCTAGCTCTGCTTTTATTACTTTGGGGATGAGAGAATGATGAAGGGAAGGATTGGAGTTACTTAGATTTTCCAACAGCAGGTCAGCTTAGATAGCTAGGCTATATTTACACGAGGCATTGGCATACTGTGTCTGTCATTTTCTTTGTTATACAAATAAAAATTAATTGGAACAAAATTAGCCAAAATAAAATGCCGTCTGTTAGGAATTTCCAAGGCAAAGTTTGCACTTCTGAGAGGTTAAATAGTGCCAAGCTTTCCCTGAGCAGAAAAGGTATTGAGAAGGCTGCATTTGAGTAAACTCCCCAAACCACACAACCTACATGCTCACAGGGAGGAACACAGGGGTTGGAAGGCAGAGGAGAGATGTAGCAGATACCTTTTCTTTCCAGGCCTTAAGTCCCCTGCTAAGTCTATAAAAACTAGAAAAATTACAGATGGCCCTTATAATTCTGTTTTTCAGTATGCTTTCTTTTTAGTAGGAATTTAAAAGAGATCAGATACACGACTTAAAAATCAAATAGCTGTAACAATTGGTAACTAACAACTAATACGTTTCCTCTGTATTTTTGTTTTGTATACTGTGATCAAAATACATAATTCCCATTCTGATTTCATAGCAGCAAAATTTTCCAAGGATGTCTTGCAACTAACTTAGAACTACAAATATATTTCAAGATATCTATTTAAATCCAAAAAGACTCAGGTCTGAATGTGTTGTTGGATCCAGATACATTTTAAGATATTTGGCTTAGATTAGCAATTTCCCTTTCTGATGGAAATGGGTCAAAGAACAGTATGAATGGGGCAGCAAGAGATCCTTACCGTGACTTTTTTCAGGCTTAGGAGGTTAAATATGTATAAGCAGCCCCAAAGGAAAGAAAGCACTGATGATGCTAACAAGGATGTCAAAGAGTCTTTCAAAACTTATCAGTCTAAAAGGAAAGTGATAAATGGCAAAATAGATGTATGACTCTACAGAAGATAAAGATACATATAGAAAATAAATTAGTCCCAAAGCCATTTGTGATAAAGTAAGAGATCAATTATTATTTTAAATTTGAGTCACAAATTTTGATTGCCTTTGAAAGAAATTCTAGGGAAGTTTACTCACAATTCTTAGCTTGAAAAGTCCTGTAGATCACAAAATTATCACACAAGTTAGGAAAAAGCCTTGTGTCGGTAAAGGCATCAGAGTAGAGATAAGCTCTATCATTATCAGACTATAACCTAATAAAACTACACCCACTTTTCCATCCAAAAAAGTGACCCACTTTTCATTGGCACAAAAAGCTTCTTTAGTTCAATTGTATGCATTCAAAAGAATGCATACACTGGCAGTGACCAAATCAGATCAGCAGCCTGAAACACCTCTATCTAGTCTTAGGCTCAGACTAGTCTGCTCTCAGTGCAGATTTATGGTCTTCTAATCTCCCTTAGCCATATTCAGCAATTAAAGTGGGAACTGTCTTTGTAAGGATTCAGAACTAAGGAAATTTTCACCAAAGCTACTAGAATTTATTTATTCACCTGTACAGTCATGGAGATCTTTCTTCTGACAGATTTATTCTGCAGTTACTTATGGTGAAAAAGAAAAGGCAGTCTGAGCTGCATGATGCCTCAATTCCCTGAGCCTCACTGAGGCGTGGACATGAACTGAGATTCTCAAGGTTAAAAAAAAAATAAAAAGCTACAATCTCAGTGAACCAGCCATCTTTTAAAATATCTCCCTTTTTTAATCAACTGTTTTCCTGTCCCAACATTTAGCCACCACTTACCATCTTGACATGTTTGTTTTCGTAGAAGAAACTGTGATTTGGGGCAGCTGAAGTGTCTCTGATGAAAGCCTGTGTATTTGCAAAGAATGTACACAAAGCTTCGTTTCCCTGAATGTGGTAGAAACAAACAGCAGAAGGTTATTTCCTTGCTCAGAAATCTAGCTCTCCATTTTCAGTAGGTACTCTACTTGACAGAAGCTTTTTGTTTTGTCTTTCTCCCTGGGCCACCCACATTGCCTATTTGTTTTATCACAGTTTTCTGATTATTTCTAAACACACAGCTCCTATCAGTTAATGTCTCAGTCAGTGAATATATAATAATTTCCCAGAAAGTTCTTTGTTCTTCACAAATTAGTTCATACTTCAGCTTGCCTTTGTAGGATAACTGCTTGGGTGGTGGCTTCTACCGCTTTCAGTAAATTTACTTCGTACAGGAGCATAGCTGCTGCTTCTTGTTTAGACTGAATGGAGGGTGCCCCCATAACCAGGGAATTAATGAGGCTTGGTATTTTCTGCAGATCAAAGACAAACTTTATGGCATCCATTAAGATCTCCCAGCACTTGAGCACAGCATTCTTGAGAAAAAAGAAAAGCCTATAATTATCAAGCCACAACATCACCTAATCACCCATTTCTCCTCCTTGCAGTATTTCCCTCAGGACATCATGTGATGTTACACTTCAGACAGAAAATTAAATGAAAAAGGGGAAAAAAATCTTTAAAAGATAACAGAAAAAGAAAGTTGAAGTACATATAGCATAAATAAACACACCTGAGAGGAAAGGGAGAGAAATAGTAGGATTGTAGATTTCCACAGATAAACTTCAGCATCTATAGGCTCTGATTTATACAGGGCAATAAATGAAAAATGGATGGCTACAGCATGCATTCTGATTTAGTTTTATGTCCAGCCTCTCTTTGACTATGATTACCTCTTAACAGCTCCTAAACTATGGTAGTTTTGGTCTTGCTGTCCTATAGTCAGTAGTCATTCCATGAAATATTCCAGCAATTCAGGAGCGGCTTATGATGAAATTAAGTCTTATCCTCTTCAGGGGAAACAGCCTCCATCAGATAGATGCAGTAATCATTCAACTTTAACCTTCTGGAGTGTTTCTATCAGAGTCTTAAGACAGACAGATAATCCTGGTGAAAGAACTGTGAACGGAACAATCTCAGCCACGGGAAAGAAATTAATAATCTCGGAACAGAAGTTTCCCTAGGTGGAAATGTAAATTATATTAACCAAATACTCCTTATTTGCATAAACATAACAGCAGCAAAGACTGCAATTACACTTCTGGATGTGCCAGTTTTCCCAGATCTTGAGCACAACAAGCACATATCTGTACTCCACGTGCACACACAGCTGGGCTTGCCATGTTTGCTCAGACATTCTGTGCCCCAGCAGCTGTCTATCAGGTTATGAAAGCTGGATGTCACACCAGGACCTGGGTCCTCAGAGTCCTGAATCCACGCTTTGTGCACAGCAGTGAGTGCGGGCACAAAACTGTAATGTGTTCTGAGGAACGCGCGTGTGCAAGCTGTCTCTATATACCTCCAGAAAAAAACCTGCAGGAGCAGAAAGACAGACTGGTTGCTCTGTGAGGTAATCACAATAAATTTCATCATTTTTCAACACAGATAATACAAAAGAAATAATAGCAAATTGGATCACTTATCCACTGTTACACTGATGACTTTTCTACTTAGCAAATTAGTCTGGACAAAGCCACAATGGTACAGAACTGTGTTCACACTAGCTCTAGTCCATAAGACAAGTAAATTATTCTTCTACCAAGCACTGCATTCATGTAGTGACAAGGCTTTCAGAGAACTTCCTGTCCAAAACGATAGGAACAGTCTAGATAGGCCTGTGAATAAAACTGGAAAACAGGCAGATTAAATTAAGTATTAGCATGCTTTACTTAGGCACTTTTGCTTAGTTTTGTACTGTTTTCTTTTCATTTAGCCAAGGTTTTGGTGCTTGTTTCTTTTTGATTAATTGCCTAGTTTCTCTTCATATTTGCAAAGAATTCAAATAAATAAAGGTAAAGTAACAGAAATAATTTTATTTTAAACATTATGGTGTAAATTCTTTCACTTTCAGATATAGAGACCAAATGGATAGGCAGAAACACAGATTCTAACTATTCACAGTGGGAGCAGTATATTAGGGCTTTTCTGACCCAGTTTAGTGCCAGATGTTTTGAAAACTAAAACTGAAACGAAAGCCATCTTCAAATATTAATAAATAAACAAAATAGCTAATTGAAAAATAAAAAAAAATAGCTCTTTAGATGAATAATTTTTTCTATAACAGGATAAAGAATATTCTCAATAAGATTATTTATCTTTTATTATAAATAAAAAAGACGTCTATGTCCAGCATTTTAGAAATTCAGTGAGAAGCTTCAAATTTCTGGTTTCAGGTGTCTTAAAGAAAAATAACTTTGATCTTTTCCATAATTTAGTCTTTTTGTATTATCTCAACTCCAAAGTAGGCCTATTTAAATGCCTTGGTAATAATTTTTTTACAAGATGTCTGAAATTACTAAGGCTCAGGAAGTATGAATTATATGGGAAAAGCAAGAACAAGAGCATCTAAAGTTGCCACCGTGTGGATCCTTAAGCTTCCTGAGTCTCAGGAGAATCTTTTAATGTTGACAGGGCAATGGTTTGGCTGACTGCCTGAGCAATAGGTAGGCAGAGCTGTAAGCATGCCAAAAAGGCATAACTGAGGCAGGAGTCATTTGCTGGCCAGGTACATTAGTGTTCATTCATTGACAGGTTTAGACATTGGATCAGAATGACAGTTTTATAGTCTCCTGTAGATGGGTGAGGAGTAAAAAGAAGTAATCAACTTGGGATGAAGGAGAAACATGACAAAACAAGTCCAGTTTGTTATGTCTCACAGCCAATAGAATAACAACTCTGTGCTCCTGGCTTTATTCATAAGTCCATGTGAAAGCCAGTCTTGAAAGTGTGCATTTCCCACTGGAGGGATGAGAGAGGAAAGGCAACACAGAGGAGGAGCAACATACTCAAGATGGGGCCTGCATGTCAGCAATTGAAAAGAAAATTTTACTTCTGCAAAGTGTCTGAAAGTCAACAAAATCTCTCAGGCTGAGGTAGTGAGAGACATGGAGTAAGTTTTAAAGATGCTTCAGAGAGCTGGAGCAATTTCTCTTTACTGATTGAACTGCTCAATAGACTGCCCAGAAAGCAGTACATACAAACTCATTCACTGCTTCTGCCAGTAGGCAACTCAGCTCCCTCATAACTTCTCCATGAACAGCTATGTTTGATGGCTGGTAGTCTCAAGCATTTCTTATTTTATCTGTTTCACTTTGCCTGGATTCTTTAAATTGTCACAGAAAGGATATGAATGAAACACTTGTCTTGGTCACATTTAGGGCTGTTAAAAGAGGTGGACATTTTCTTGAGTCAATCATTGCCGGCCCAGTTGAACAGTTTAACTCACTCCCTGAATCCAGAGAAAAAATTAAAAATATCACATGCCTCCATCTAATGGATTCTGCCCACCCAGAAGGCCTCTAAAGCTGGCTGCTGGGCAGCTTGGGTTGTACCTTGATGGCCTAATGCTAAGAGCATTTTCAGAAGAGTCTGGCTATATCTTCTCAGCAACCTCCTCATGTGTGCAACCTCCTCTTCTCAACTGCTGTTGAGATACTTTGAAGCCTCCTCTTCCCCAGCTGTTTTATAATTGTACCTTCAAAAATTATTTTTTAAATCAGAAACTATTCTTCAAATTTGAATCAAGATGACTGACAAATTTCATCAATCCTGCATTTTTAGCATGCATTTTGCACAGCAAACTCCTCAGCTGTGTTTAATCTGATCCAGGGCCATGCACAGTGATGGGGAAAAGATGGAGAGGTCTTGTTCCCCAGTGTTCACACTAAATATCTGGAAGAAGACCACTGCATGGACAATTTTTTCAGTCTAGTTCTCATTGTAACCTACAAGTAGGACCCCAGAAGTGTCTTTTGCCAGACTGCTGTCAGAGAAGATGTTGTAGGAATCGGACTTAAAAACCATGTTTCTTACATTTGTACGTGAAGTGGATGTCTGACAAAGACGTTCAGGCCAGTGGAAAATTAAAGTCTGAAACTGTAGCTGTTGGAGAAACCTGACAGTAGTTTTTGTTTAATGACCCATTTCAGGCCAACCATCCTATTATGCCTCAGAATATTAAAACTGGATTGTAATTTTCCAGAGTGTTTGAAGGGCATAAGTCCTGTTTTTCTCGAGGACTTTAGGCTGCATGCAGCTTACCTATTTTTATCGCCTCATTCGGGCATTAAGTTAATTGATATAAACATATAAAGCCCTAGAGACTCAGCTAGAAGATGATGGAAGGTTCCCAACACATAGGAATTTTTTAATTTTCTTTTTGCTGACTGATGTTTTTAGGTAGTCTAAGAACAAAACTTACTTTGCCAAAGTAGTGACTAAGTTATTTAATGTATATAAAAGTGTTTTTCTTGATGCTTACACCATTGATTCTCTTTCATATAGTCTTCAGTCAAACAGAATCTGGAATTCCTGTGATTATTGAATCATTTAATAACATACTTCTATTAAGACTAATCTGACAGTTAGAAGTAATGCAATATGAAACCTGTCATGCATCTAAAAATCACTTCAGAAATTCTTTATTGTGGTTATCTTTTTTCCAGAAGCTTCAGGTGTGGGGAGGAATCAGGGGAATTTATCTCCTGTGTTGAGGACATAGATTGCCTTGCTCCACTGCATGTCCCTGTGGCCCTGAGTAATACTGTTTTCTCTGAAGAGTCTGAAAGTTGATAGGAGCAGCATTAATTGGATGGTGTAGATAGAAGGATTAGGTCCAAGAGAGCCTGAAATCTTTGTGGCTTGAAAACTCAACTTATGCATATTTAGGCAATGCAGTAATCCCAGACAGTTCTTAGGAGCAAATAAAACAGGATGGCACATTATAAAAAGCTCTATAAATCCATTTTTTTCCTTGGTTTTGTGCATTTTTTTTGGGAATCCACTGAAAGACAAACATCTATTGGAAAAGCAGGGAAGTAAATCTATCTCTGTAAGAATTAAGCCCAACCAAGTAGCTTATGATTGTTTATTACTTTTCTTTTGAGAGTTGTTTGAAGATGAGAAAGCTGTGTCTCCTACTGTAAGGCAGAAGAACACATTACCTCAATAACTGGTAGCTAATAATAGTGGTACACAATTAAGTCTTCAACCAGGCACATGTGCTAGCCAGTAAACACTTAGCTGCCAGGTAGCAGACACATGGCCTTACACATAACAAGCAAAAACAGCTGCTCTCTGGGCCTTTTTTCTCCATTTGCTTGGTAGCATGTGTCACTGCACACTGGTGCTGTTGGGAGGAACCAGACATGGACAGACAGCGTGTGGGCTTGCCATTGGAATCATTGGCAATGAATACCCCCAGCAGGAAGCTCAGGGATTCCAAGAACCCATTGCAGCTGAAATCATCATCAGTGTGAGGTTAGAAATGCCTGGAATGAGAAGGTTATCCTTGGACAAAATACTTTCATGTCAATCCTTTTTTAAGCCACTACAAAAGCCCAAGTTAGGATGATTAATCAACAAGTTACAAAAAGCCAGTGGGGAAGAAGGTTGCAATTCCCATTGAGATCTTTTAAGCAGTCTGCTGTTTCCTAACAATCCAGAGGAAAAATCAAATGCAAAGCTCTTTGTTGTGTTTCAGTCACATAGCTCCTGCTTTTTTCATGGGCTATGACACACACATCAGACAGAGGAACAGGGAGATCTGAGGTGCAGGAAGAAGCTGAGTGGCCAGTTGAAAAAATATGACATGCATTAACAACTGTGCTTCATATGGCAGAGTAAAAGCAGGAGGACTTCAAGAAAAAATTATTAATTGCTCTCCCTTTAGATTTGCTCAATTTTCAATATTTTTTTAGACCCGGATAACAAACTTTCCTGGCTGGATGTGTAATATGATGGAGCAGGGTGTCCTGCATGCACCCTATTGTGTCTCCAGTTCTCCTTGAAGCAACAAACCCTACCATCCATGCTTGCTAGCTATTTTACTTCAAGGGATTTATTCTGCATAGATGTATTTCCTACCCGCATTCCCCTGTCTGCATCCAAGAAGTACTCAGGAAAGAGAGAGAGCCAAGAACAGGCTGCTGTACCTGCCAAAGTAATTTTTGCAAGATAAGAGGACCTGTCTTACATAATTATACTACCAAGGGATCCCAGCACAGACTGATGTCCCATGGACTAGGCACCATAAAATCTGCAAGGAGAAGAAGGCCCTTTATCCAAGACTTATAAATGTAAAAAAAAATAATACAAAGCGGTTGGGAGAAGTCAAAAAAGCTTGATGTTCTGCAGGTCACCTCTTTTTAAATTTTCCACAGGTTATACAGAATATCTCACTCTGCAGCTCTGTTGTGCCACACAGAGAAGAGTTTTGCTTTAGAGCATTAATTCATTTTGTTGTGAACTTCAGGTCTTAACTACAGCCCAGAACAGGTCAGAAATCTAATCATAAATCTGGTCTCCAAAAGTGAGCTAAGCTCAAAATTCCTCATTGAAAAGGCATAAAAGCCGCTGGCTTGCTCAAAGTTTATCACTCATTTCTTACTTTGTAAACATAAGCAGAAAGTCTTATTGTGCTCTCTTCTGTATTAGGGTAAATCCAAAGTGTCTTTACTGCAATCATCTTTGTTCTTCTGCTGACCTCCTGGAATGCAGAAACATGGTAATAATCATAACAAAACTCATTAAGCTACCTCAGAAAGATGCATATAAAATGACACCCTAACTAAAATCTCTCCAGAACAAAGTTACATTGACAACAAGAAAAAAATTACAAAAGAAAAGTAAGATTCTCTAAAGAGTGTCTCGTAAGGAGATAATAAGCTTCTGCTGGTGTCAAGACCACAGGAATCATTTAAATAGAAAGAGGGAGAGGCTGCATGTTCAAGAAGTGTGCAGATGGATTCTGTGTGTGTTTCTTATAGAAGTCATTCTGTGATTCAATCCTACCAAGCCTTCCAAAAAAAGCAACTGTAATCAAAGTTCATGGTAGAAGTGTCTTAACATCACAAAAACCAAAACCAAACCAAACCAAAACAAAACAAAAGAAAAAAAAAAAAACCACAACAAAAAAAACCAAAAAGGAAACAAAAAACAAAAACAACAAGAAAAAAAAATAAAAAA
This sequence comes from Trochalopteron elliotii, assembly GCA_024734555.1. Classification (NCBI taxonomy): domain Eukaryota; kingdom Metazoa; phylum Chordata; class Aves; order Passeriformes; family Leiothrichidae; genus Trochalopteron; species Trochalopteron elliotii. Next base: position 803,595 of record JANPWX010000014.1, read on the forward strand.
TAGAAAAGAAAAAAATTTAACAGCATTTATTCTGTTGTTTCCTACTCCACATTGCTGAGCCTATCTGGTATGCCTGTAAAGTGAAATGTTGTCCAGGAGAAATTATTTCCAGGGAGCCTTAATTTCTAAATCTGAAACAAGGTTTCCTCAATGAGCAGAGGCAATCTCAATCCCCAATACCACCACGAATATCTTTCAGCAAAGATGCAACCACCAGATGGTGGCATTTCCACTGTATAAGGTACTACGGTGACACTTGAGTTGGCATGTAATTAGGGTGATTCACAGCACATGTGTAATTTTCTATGTAAGAGCAGCCGTGTTTTAAAAGGATCTGTAACCATAACCAAAGGACAACAGTTTTTCAGGGCAGGCTCAAATTGTTTATTAATCATTTCCACAAGACCTATCAATACTAGGAAGGCAGAAATTTTGAAAATTAGAGAAAACTGACTCTAAGAACTAGCAATGACAGGCAGAGGGGAGCATTTTCTCCTAAATTACTTGGTAAAACCTGGGTCGTTCCTACTCCTGCAGATATCTTCCACTTCATCAGCAGTAAGTTTACGTGCAGCTTAGGAAGAACAGTTGCTTAGGATACAAGAACTATAGCTCAGCAGTGGGAACAAGGAAGAAACTATACACCTGCAGTTGCTTTTGTTTCTTTCTCCTGAGAAGTCCATCAGTAGATGTGATCCAGCAGTTGGGTACTGCTCCCTCTACAGTGTTTTGAAAACTGCCACAGGTTTTCCCTTAAAAAGTAACTTTATACAAGTGATTTCAAGCTAATTTCTTGCATTGGTCTTAAACAACATCGGGGCCCAAAAAGCTGTAGCCAGCAGTAACAGTATGAAGTAGCATTCTTCACCTAGACATCTTTTGGAGCTGAAACTTCTTTGCATTTGACATCCAGGAAAGAGTACTTCTGTCTGTTGAAAATTTTGCTGTCTTCTATTGTAACTACTACAGTGGTTTTGTAAACTTAAGGCCGGAAGGGTCCTCCTGGGTCATCAAGTGCATTGGTAAACAGTAATTTACTGTCTCTCAATAGCTGACAGTTCTTGCCACTACAATTTCTCTACTGGGAAGCAATTACAGGATGTTACTCCTCTACTGGTTAGTAATATTTCTATGTTTTTCAGACTAAATTTTGTAGTGACGCGAGTTTCAGGGTTTTGAATTTGTATTTGTAATTTGTGTTTGTATTAGGTCTGTACTTGGTATGTTCCTTCCACCCCCCCCATTCCTACCCCTGTGGTTCCTCCTGATGTAACCCCTCCCCCTTCCCATTGGCTCAGTGTTTCCCCGCCCAGGCCCGAGCTGGGAAAAAGGAGACACCAGGCCCACATTCTCTCTCTCTCTCTCTCCACTCTTTCTCCATGCTTCCCCCATGCTGAGAAGGGGCTCTGGCAAAGCCTCTTCCACATGGCTGCACTGAATAAACACCTTCGTTAACAAGAGAGAGCACGCTTCCTTCCAAGCCTGAACGATGCACAGCCTGCTGAGCTGAAGGACCCACACAAACTGTTTCTGTGGTCTGGGGAATCGGCTAGCCGGCACCCCACCACAAAAGAAACTTCTACAAAATTTGTCCCCAGTTTGTACCCAGTTGTTCTTGTGCTTCTGTCACTCACTCCTTCCTGATTTTTCCCTCCTAGATTATTCCACGGGATGATACAATTCTGTCTCTACACAAAATATAAATTGGCAGTAATTCATATAAAGTAAATTCCAGATCTCTAAGAACTCCTAAAGGACAACTTTTATTGCTCTCTAATTGTTACCACCCTTCCACTTCTTTTCCTCACACATGTATTTACTCAGGAACTTGTAATTCAAGTTACAGTTCACTCTGCACAGTAATATTGAAGGAGTATTTTGCAGTTTTCAGTTCCTGTTACCTCTGCCCCAACATAGCTGCACTGTCAGGACTCTCCAATTCAAAAGGAGTTAAGCCAGAAAAAAGAATTGTTTTACTTCAACTGTATCACTGGTGATGGATGCCTTTCCACAGTTCTGCTATTGTAGTCTGCAATTGCATGAAAACCTTTTGCCAACAGAGTATGCCAGTGTTCTCCTATCAGCAAAGAACTTCTTGTGTAAATACAACCTTGTTCAACATCCTGGCAACCCTGGCACAGAATGAATAGAGCAAACAACCTGCTTCCTCACCCCTGAAAATGTATCTGAGCACATTAGTTGGTGCTGTTGGGCAGCTGGAACAGACCTTTCTTGTCTGGTACTTCCTGTGTCATTAGTAGGTAATTTCAAACTCCAGGGCCGGAATGTTACTGTGCATTCTGCAGAATGGATTGGACAATTACAAAAAGGCTAAACTTTCTTCCCCTTCTTCATCTAGTGTAGAAGAGAAAAGTACTCTTAAGACACTCAAGAAAATTAAAACTTAACCCTTCTGGAGTCAATATATATATATTGCAGTGCAGAACTTATTTTGCTTTCCAAGTGGTAAAATATCACAACATCTTGGTAGGTCATTACTCTCAAATATTATTTCTGTTGCACTGGGTTTAAGTCTGCACTTCAGATTATCACTTACCCTTCCTCTGTCTCTTCTCATGGACACATGATATGCATTCCCTACCTCATTATAATGGATATCCAAGCTTTACAACAAGTGTTGAAGCCACTTGTGTTTATCTTTTATGTTTTGCCTCTTGACCCGGAAAACCACTGTACATGAAAAAGGGCCTGTTTTGTATCACACACTCCAATGAAACAGTAAAATTATACATGAGCAAAATTCAAGTCACAGGAAATCATGTCATTGTCTTCAGTGGGACAGGATTTCTTCTTAAAAGATTTGGCAGTTATCTAATTTTCTCTATTTTATTACAATGGGATTAGAAATAAAATATCCATTATTTCCCACTTTTCAAACAAATTATAGTAACACCTGTCTCCTTCATTTTGCTGCAGCCTGACATGTAAAGTATTTAAGTTCTCCAAAGCAGTCAGTAGATTCAAGCTCTGGGTTTGAGTTGCTTTAGAACTTTAAAGGAAAACTATCAAAAAGTGACAAATGTTCCTTATTTGAAGCAAAACCAGAGGGCAAACCACCTCAGGGGTGTCTACAGCTCTTGTGGACTCATCCTGAAAATCCTGAATGCTCTAATGCCCACCTGAACTGCCTGTACAGCAACACATATGTTGTGGGGAATAGGAGGAATTAGACATTTGTGTGTGGATCACAATTTACTGGGATTATAGAGACATGGTGGGATAGCACACATGACTGGAATGTTGTCATGGATGGCTGTGTACTTTTTAGGAAAGACAGGCAGCAAATCAAGGTGGTTGAGCTGCTCTTTATGTGAGGGAGGGCAGCTGGAATTTTTCGTGCTCTACTTTAGGGCTGGATGAAGAACATGTTGAGAGCTTGTGGGTAAGAAATAAGGGGCAGGATAACGTGGTGATGCTGTTGTGGGTGTTTAGTAGAGGCCACCTGGACAAGTGAAAAAAATCAACAAGGCCTTCTACAGGCAGCTGGATGTAGCCTAGTGAAGCTCCCCAGGGGCTGGTACTGGCTTCAGTCTTGTTTAACTCATTCATCGATGAGGTGAGTCAAGGGCCAGAGTGTGAGCTTGTTGACAATACAAAACTGGGAGCAGTGGCTGATATACCAGAAGTCTGTGCTGCTGTTCAGAAAGATCTGGACACATTGGAGACTTGGTGGGAAAGGAACTTAATGGAGTTTAACAAAGGCAGATGCAGGGTCCTTCACCTGGAGAGAAATAACCCCATGTAAAAGCACAGGCTGGGGGCTGACCTGCTGGAAAGCAGCTCTGTGAAAAAGAACCCGGGGGTCCTCGTGGACAACAAGCTGTCCATGAGCCACCAGTGCCTTTGTGGCCAAGAAGACCAGTGAGATTCTGGCGTACATTATGAAGTGCATTGCCAGCAAGTGGCAGTAGGTGATCCTGCCCCTCTACTCAGTCCTGGTGAGGCACGTCTGGAGTGCAGTGTCCAGTTCTAGGCTCCTCACGACAAGACAGACAAGGAACTACTGGAGAAGGTCCAGTGGAAGGCTATGATGAGGGGACTGGAACATCTCTCTTATGAGGATAGGCCAACGGAACCGGACCTGTTTAGTCTAGAGAGGAGACGAGTGAGAGGGGATAGAATCAATGCACAAAAATATCTTAACAGCAGGCATCAATAGAATGGCACTGGACTCTTTTCAGTGGTTCCCAGCAATAGGACACGGGGAAGCAGGCAGAAACTGATGCACAGGAAGTTCCACTTGAACTTAAGGAACAACTCCTTTACTGTGGAGAGCACTGACAGAGTCTGCCCAGAAAGGCTGTAGACGCTCCTTCTCTGGAGATAGTTAAAACCTGACCGGACATGATCCTATGTAGCCTGCTCCAGGTGAACCTGCTTTGAAGGGGAAAGAGGATTGGATTAGATGATCTCCAGGGGTCACTTCCAAGCCCAACGATTCTGTGATTCTGTGATAATCTGTACCTACCTTTAAAAATTGTCTTGGAAATTATTAAACAATTAAAATTCTCTTGAGACTTAGCAAGAAAATCTGTCTGGGATGGAAACTAGATAAAGCTCGTGAAAATAAAGATTTTACTAAATTTTTAATAGAAAATAACTAGTATTCTAGAATATAATTACTGTAGACACATTTACTGACAAAAGCTAAGTAATATCTCTCAAAGACAAAGAAAAGCAATCTGTAGCCAAACCCAGAGGTCCAACTTTTCAGGTGAACCTTTACTGAGCAATAAATTAGATAAAGCTGGAAGAAAATGAGGCTTCCTTTACTGTTTAACGTGAAAGTAGAAAATCCAGCTTAATTGCCTCATTTAAGAACACAGGGGGTATAGATCAAGAAATGTCACAGAATCACTCACTAGGCATCTGGGTGGGGATAGAGGAGCATATTTTTACAGCAGCTGGAGGATTGTGTTCAATTTGGCGATGAGAAATGAACAAACAGGTCAGTAGGCAGCAGAGAGGAAGAGATGCCTCATGACTTGGCAGAAAGATAAGAAAGAGGGACACAGAGACCCAAAACCCAAACAAAATTCTGCTAACAGAGAATAGAAGAAAAAGTGCTTCTGAGTTTCAGCACATTATTTTCCCCCCTAGGTCAGCATATTTTCCATGTTAGTAAAACAAAAAGTAATACATTGTTTAATGTCATGTAAAATGTATGTGTGTGTGTACACCTGCACACACATCCTTGAGAAGTGAGATCATGGAGCATGGAGTGGTTCAGGGAAAGGTGTGCCTGGGACCCAGGGCAGCCACAGCTGTTTGCAGGAGTGCAATCAGAGCTTTCCTCCCATGAAGGCATAGCCTTGGGATCCAGGTTACAGGAAACAGCATTACTGCTGTCTACCTAAGTGAATGAAAGCTGAAGATCAGGCAGGTGGGGTGTAGTGACACCTGTGTGGCAGTCTGGAAAGGTTCCAGCTGAAAGGACGAAATCTTTACCTAAGGTGATTAAGCAGAGTCCCCTTTACTTCAGCAGAGCTGTGACATTTTACACTAAGGGAGGATGTGGCCCCATCTTCTTCCTTTGTGTCGTGTTCTTATTCGCGGTGCTCAGGAAGGCAGAGATTGCAATCACATTATACCTCACTCAAGACATGAAGACCTGTACACCTGCTATTACCCACTGAACACCTTCCTTTCTAGTTCACTGGGAATTCAACTGTGTGCTTTCATTTCATGCTCATGCAAGCACAAACATGTCTCTTTAATTCTACCTATTAGCATTGTCCTCTAATCCTACCCTTAAAATAGCAGAACAAAGGTAGTAAGTAAAATCTGTTTTGCTTCAATGTATTTTTTTCAAGGCAAAACACCAGATTTTCATTAGCAAAGCTGTGAGTCACCCTATCAACTGTACCCAGAACAAATAAGAACTGCATTTGTTGAGATTGAAACTGTGTGCTTTCCCTTAATGAGCAAGTGTCTCTGAGGAGAACCTGGTAGGAGAAAGTTATCCAGCTTTTTGGGATGTTGTTCCTCTCTCTTCAGCTGTGAAAATGATTTTTTTGTAGTTCCTGAGAACACAAAAGGTACATACAATGCAAAACAGTACTCTCTGTTCTTAGTTGCTAGCAATAAAGGTCTCAATCACAAAAATGTTCATAATAAGGGCATTTCTACAGTCATGTCTGATATCACATCATTTATTATCCTTTTTGTTATTGACAGTATTTTTTGTAGTGCAGCAGTTTCACCAAGAAACACTATGCATGAACACATAGAATGAGACGATAAAGACAATTAAAACATGAAAGCAAAATAGGAAAACACACCAGCAAAGACATAGTCTCACACACTTGATTTACTTTAATTGTCATATTCCTACAATAGTCCCACTTACCTCATAGATAAATGAGGACTTAAAACTTGTGAGCAGAACAGAATTTGGCCTAAACTCCAGATTAAAATAAAATGATAGAACATAAAGTGGCTCTTTCGTGGGGGCTGCTATTGCTGGCTAGCCAATCCCCCAGGCCAATTTATAGAAGTTTGTGGGTCTTCCAAACAGCTGGCTGAAGCATGGATTCAGGCTTGGAAGAAGGAAGCGTGCTCTCTCTTGTTAGGGAAGATGTTTATTCAGTGCAGTCCATGTGGCAGGGACTGTGCCAGCGCCCCTGTCCCATCATGGAGGAAGCATGGAGAGAGCGAGTGGGCCTCATGTGTCCTTTTTCCCAGGTCGGGCCTGGGCAGGGAAACACTCTGACCCAATGGGGAAGGGAAGGGGGTGGGGTTACATCAGGAGAAACCACAAGGGTCATCAGGGGTAGGGGGGTGAAAGGGACACACGAAGTACAAACAAATAACAAATACAAATGCAAATTCAAACCCTAAAATTCGCGCTGCTACAAGAACACCGCTCTGCATCAGTTGCCTATGAGGGATCAAGGCTACCAAGCAATCATAACAGTTCTCCAGAACCAGGTTTTGTCTGTCCTTTGATGATATTTTCACTAATCCATGTGGTGTATTATAAGCATTTGGGATGTGATTTAACTGAAAGAAGTGACAAAACAATAGTTTTGTGTCATTATCTACTACCCCTTTTGATATCTGCTTGTGTCCTTCAGAAAACAAAGCCCTGTGAAGTTACTTACACACTTGCAAAATTCTGGGCTTTCTCTGTTGGATGACCATTCCAAATTATTTACCTAAGATCCGGTAAGGTTCTTTAAAATATCCTTCTAGGAAGCCCAGCAGCTTCTGACAATTTGTGTATGCACTTGCTGTCATAAGAAACCTTGCTGGCTGCCAGGTACTGTATCAATTCCTTGGAACAGCCGTCAGACAGGAAAATCTAGGGCAGTCAAAAGGTTGCTCTGGAAAATGGGACACTTACTTGGCAAACAACTCCCTTACTCAGTGCTTGCTCTTCTTTGCTCTGAGTTTGCCACAGCAAAGGAATATCACCACCCCTTTAGAGGTGGGGAGTCACATTAGAACCTTATTTTAACATAGAATTAATCTTACCTGTTTATTTCTAGAGTTCCAGTCACTCTTATGAACATCTTAAATGACAGCACCTGCAAATATTCCAGGGGGAAGTACTCCACTGCCTGGTATGTTCCCTTTATTAGAGGAGGAACTTCTGTTCATTTACTCCATGTAAAATTTAATCCCCTTCTCTATACAACAAGACTTCTTAGGAGGGCTCTGAAAGTTTAGGATTCTCTTTATGGTCTGAATTATGTGGGAAGGCCGGATTCTTCTAGGGCTTTTGAAAAAAGAGCCCCTCAGCACTGAAATTTCCTTCATTTATAGATAGCTATCACTCAATGAATAAGCACACTAATCACACACAAACTCTGATCACACCAATTACACAAATCACACACAAAGTAGGTATACTAAAGCTTTAGCCATCCAGAAACGTTTACAGCATGCATGCATGCATAAATAGATGTGTCTGTGCTGAGAAATCATAAATTTCTTTTTCAGAACTGCAAGCTATCAACACCACAACCATAAAGGTAAGTGGTCAGCACCTGTGTAAGCCAGACACTTGCTGCACGTCAGGCTGTATCCTCATAACCTGGAGCAGGGAACAAGTATATGTATATTTGGAAATGGCAGACTTTCTTCTGTTCTGCTAGCAACAAAATTTTTCTGACAGCCGTTTCCTTCTCCATCATCTGTGAAGTTCTCCCCAACATTCCTTCTAACCTAGTTAGGGTTTGTGGCACAGATCACTGGGAATTCAATGCAACAGTCACCTCTCAATAGCAACCCAAAAAATAATCCCTTCAGGCCAAGTGTTCCCACAGGTATGTAGGCTCAAATCCCTCTAAAGCCCTCTAAGCCTAAAGGGAAATATTTCAAGTGACAGAAGGAGGGAAGCTTTCATGTTCTGCCCCTCACAGTCATCATCTGAGACCTAGAAATTGCAGAGTATATTTCTCCATTTCAGAGTAATTCTTACAAATGTTTCATCATAATCTAAACTTCAGCAAAAGTGGACTATGGCAGAAGAACTTGATGATGAGATTCACATTGGGATCTCCATGTTTTAATTGTAGTTCACTGTCTCTTAACATATTTATTAGTGACATTTTGCAATAGCTTATGTCACTTGTGACTGCAAGCCAAGACATTATGTGACTAACAGAAAAGGGAAATCACACATAATGATATGCAGCTAAGTATAAATACCCACCTTACTTCAAACAAAAAAAAAGAGAAGAGGAAAAAGGGGGAATGAAATTCTCTGTGACATATATTTTTAGACAGATTCATGAAAAAATCCTTTTTGGAATGGTTTTGATTACTCATTTTAGTCTTTCAGAACTTCAAGTACATTGTTACAAGCTGTCTCCATCTGTCAAATCTCTCTTCAGTGAGGCAGAAGTCTATGCAGAGAGAAGAAAAAACCACCGTATTTCCTTTAAAAAGCTCTGGGTTGCAAGCTAACTATTTTTAAGGGGCTTGTAAGGGGTTTGATTTGGGGGTTGGGGTTTATTTCTGTTGGTGAGGTTTTGATTTGGGTTTTTTCTTTTTGGACAGACACTGGTAATACAGATAAATTTTCCTGTATCCTGACACAAAAAAAGAAATGCCACCAGAAAAGCTTTACATTATAGGCAAATCACCTCTCCTGTATTTGCATGTCTTTCTTAACTTGCTCATGTTTGCTAAAAGCCAGTAGCCTTGCTTTCATTGCTAAAAGAAAATCTGGTTTAAAGGTGAAGGCAGAGATAGCTACTGGGTCATTCCAGGTTGGACAAAATAAATACACAAAATGTTTCTGTATATAGCTCCTGTGTCTTTGATTGGCCTTTTTTTTCTTTTTTTTTTCTTTTTTTTTTTTTAATAAAAGGATCAATAAATTAGAAAATTAGAAATAGAAATATTTTTCCAAGTTTTATTGAATTTTCTGGTGCTGCCTACTTTCAAGCCTTCTATCCTGACACTGATTTCTGACAGCATTCATATGCAAGAGATATGTGCACTTCTCTGCATGAGTCAGTCGACAAGAGAAAGAAATTCCAGCAGTGGTGGGAATCCTGACTCCCACCCCATGCCTATGCACTAGCTGCTGAATACATTTGCAGATTGCTGTTATGTCTCATGGCATAGCAAAAAAAGCTCCAAAAGCAAAAACAATCAAATGCTCTTTGGGAAGCCATTGCTAAGAGGTGTTTTCACATTCTTTGATTAACATCCACAGTATTAGTAGAAAAACAGCCTCTAAAAATATGTGCATGAGGTCATGCTATAGAGGTGTTTAACTTGAATCTGAAAATGCCAAGCATCCAGTACAATGCACCGATACTCTTCCCTTACTGTTTAATAACCCAAGGCTGTCACTACTGCCTGCTACTAGGTATCTCCTTCCTTTTCCTTTTTCTTTTTATTTTCCTTTTCCTTTTCCTATCTCTTTCAAGTCTTATATTCTGCATATCTCTATCTGAACAATGACTGCAAGAAATGTCAGCAGCTACTGCTGATCCATTCAGCATCTCTGTAATAACTTCTCTGCTCCAAGACTGACTGTGGAAACAATTTTTCTGACCACGTAAAACTCTTTGTATTTTTTACTGAGAGCATCTATTCATTCAAAGAAAATAGTATGTATATCAATGGAGAAAACAGTATAAATACCAAGGGATGAAGTCTAGACAATTCTAAGAAGAAAGAGCATCAAAACCTTTCTGTTAAGGTGCGGTCCTCTGGGTGATATAGTGACCCTCAACATCCACTAAAATTTGGTATTCAGCAAACATCGAGAAAATGTTTCTAAATGATTACAAGGAAACTAACAGTCAGGATGTCAATTCCTGAAAGAGAAGTGATGTGTATTTATTCATTATCAAGAGCTTTTTGCATAGAAGTCTCTTTCATATATCAAAATTAATATAATTTTGCTCTGGCTTCCTCTATCTCAATAAATAATTTTGGAAGCGCTGTAATTCCTCAGCCGCATTTAAAACATTTGATGAGGAGCCATTTTCATGTACTGATAAACGATTTATATGTCTGAAATGTTCCTTCAACACAAATCAGAAGTGAAGGGATCAAATAAGACTCTGATATAATTACAAGGCTTCCAAGTGAGCTAAAGTAAGATGAATTTCACTCCAGGCTTTATATTTAGCCTGGAAACAACCAGCCCGGGCATCTTCAGTCAGACAGACCCAGCACACGTGCGAACGCTACAGCTGCCACCGTGATGCAGGTGCTAATAATTCAGCAGCTTTGTACCCTGTGATTATGCATGTGCTGTCTAGTGGTTCAGATTAAAGAGTGAAACGAAGTGCTTCTTCCTCCCCTCTTGGCGGAAGATAATCCAATCCCATCTGATATTCACAGACAGTTGGACAGCAGCTGAGGTTTCATTAGGAATCCCACGTATGGCCAGAAGCAACATACACCTCGGTGTTTCCGGGAGCCACAGGCAGCCAGAACAGATGGTAGAAATCATCATCCCCAGACAGTCATCAGGGGAACCTCAGGCCACATGCTTGATTTTTTCTCAATGAAGCGCATAGAAGGCAGGCATTCGATCCATGTGACGGCAGCTGCCGCGTCCTGGGGGAGCGGGAGGCAGCAGAGTGGAGGAAGGCTCTCGCAGGTTATTAACAGGTCACGCTGTGACATTAGCAGTCCGGAAATATCGCCTCTCCCAGGGGGCTGAAACAAAAGCAAGGGAGAAGTTCCTTGTAATTCAAACACAGTTCAGTGCTTACAGATTACAGCACATAATCTTCTTGGCAACAACACAGCACACGGGGACACTGCTGTCTGACTTCCCTCTTTCTTCTAGCTGCTTCCACTAGAAATGTCAGAAAGAATCCTTGATGCAGCAAGTGTCCTATGCAAATCTCGAGGGAGGAAGAGCACAACCTCTCTGCAATTTTCAGAATGAAACCCGGAGACAAGGCTGATGGTGACAGCTCAACTCCCTCATTCAAATCTCTCTAACCTTTCTGTTCCATTTGTGACATGCTACATGAAGCATTCCTCATTGATCATCACTGCCTGTCTGAATCACCCAGTCCCTTCTGTGAGCAGTGAGACTTGCTACAATTGTCAGCCTCGTTAGAGGAGAAATTTCCTTGGCGACATTTTGGAGGAAACAAGGTATTTGGAGGAACAGTCTTAAAATATTGCATTTGACAAAGTGGATGGTTTTAAAAATCATTGTCCCAGCCCTACAATTGCCTACCTCTTCAGTCACACCACAGCTGTCCTGTGCATAGCCAGCCATGCAAAGCCAGTCTGCAGATGGAAACTCTCCAAACCCCAGGCCTGCCTTAAACCTTCTTTGCTGACAGGTCAGGACCGTGGTGCTCAGCCAAGCACTCCAGAATTGCATCCTCGAGAGCACAATAATATAAATATACATATGTTGTGGGCTTGTGTGTACAGAAATAAATGGGTGAAGGTGCTTGTGTGCATGCATTTGTAAATACAAATAAAATTACTTCATTTCCAGAAGCTACTTCCTTTTTGATTGCTTACACATTCTTAGTATAAATTGAAGTTTAGCAGGATCACAAGTGGACAGATTTTGAAATTAAATATGCTTTAAGATTTTTCTTATGCTAAGTGAAGTCACCTTTTTTTTACCAGTCACCTTTTTCTCTTGAAAAACTTAGTTATCTACCTTCTTGGCAGTACTTTCTAATTTTAGGGAGTTTCACTGTTGCCTTGTAGAATAGAAAGCCCCAGTCACACTTCTGGTCTTTTTTTCCTACTGTGCTGGATACTCCATTTCCCAGTCTCTTGCTTGCCTATTCATTCCTGGTAGCCCCTCTGGAGATAATCTCTGCTGATGCTTCCCAGCTTCTCCAATAAAATTCAGTGCTCACTGGACTGTTGGTTAAAATAAAAAATCCTTAGTCCTGTCCAAAGGATCCTTTGCATTCTTTGTGTTGTACGGGGATACCATGAGTGTGGACTGTGCAGTGTCTGGAGCTTTCCAGTAGCCATTGAATATGACCTTTTGCCATTACCTGACCAAACAGCAGAAACCTGGATTTCCCATGCAAACACTGACCATTTGTTCAGGACTTCCAGGAGCCAAGAAGACTGGCTAGGAACTAAGAGAACTGAAGCTGTACTTAATACTGCAAACTGATTAGAGTATTCAGCAGCCTATTAAACCCTAGGAAAAGAGTCAGGAAACTGACTTAAGGCCATTCAGTCATTGATCATCAATTTTTATTCCATCACCGTGTATCCATTACCTTCCTAAAATATTTCTAGTTTTACATGGAAAACCCTTAAATGAAATCCTCATTTCATGAAAGGATTTCCAGAGTCATAAATATTTTGTGTTGTTTCTTTTTAAGTTTTGAAGTTTTGCTTTAGAAACTGGGAAAAGAAGCAATTACTCTTTCCAAGGAAACATTGCACCACTGACCTTTACAAGATGTGAAGATGTGCAGTTATGTCTGTTTTCATCCTCTGATTCAAGCTGACAGCTCAGTTCCTTGTCCACCCATTTCCTGCAGGGTATAGAGGCAATATTGGTCAACAATGTATCAATGGAAATTGATGTATCCATAGGAATCAACAAGGCTGCACCGCAAATTTTACTGTATGCCACAGCCTCTCAGGCACAACAGCACGGTATGTCTTTCCTACTAATATAAGCCAAATGTCCATGTTTTATTCCTAGAAAAGCTCATACAAAATCAGTAACAGCAAGGGTAAAAATCTTAGCTTTATAAATAATACCCACATGAGGTTTTGAGCCCCACAAAATGGTAAGAAAACTTGTATTATGGAGGCTGAGATGTTGAATCACATCAGAAGTATGTTACCACATACCATATATTAAGGTAATAGTCTGTGCCAGTCCTGTGACATTAGCACAATATGAACATCCTCAAGCAGAGTCACGACCAGCACATTCCCCTTGGCTCACTGTGGAGCATAAGGACAGGGCTTCACCAAAAATGTATGGGCTCATTTGCAGACAAAGCAGGGAGGATATTACAGCTTCTGGCAAGGCGATGAAATATGCAAGACTGAGAAGGAGCAAATTAGACCACAGCAGAGAGAGCAACTATCTCAGAGCAAGCTTATGCTATTTTCTTACCCTGGCACAGTCGTACAACAAATCCTCAGAGTGTCAGAAAGAAGCAGGCTGAGAAAGGTGATGGGAGGATACTGGAGATGCAGCATTAATTCAGTGTGATGAGTCACTCAATCGCTGAGTTACTGATTGCCAAACATAACCCTGCACTTTCAGAGAACACAAGCACACAGAAAGATTTAAGAAAAGAAAAGGTACATTAAAAGCATGCATGCGAAAGGCAAATACTGAGAAAATAGTAAGGACTGAAAATGACAAACAGAAAAGGAAGCACAGAAATAAAGGCAAATGTGCACAGAACAAGCAATGGACAGAAAGAAAGGTAAAGACCTGAGTAAAAGTAGTGATTAAAAGAAAGGTTATCCCACAAATCTTTCTGCAGGTTTTTAGTCTCTGAAGAAGGAATTCAGTTGTAACAATTATTTTTCCAGAAAGGAAATGAAGATCTGCTTTCACTAACAGCTATACAAAATTTATAGTTGTCAATCATAGACTTCTCTTCTTATACTGATGTATTTCACAGCTGCTGTAAAAAAATCTGAAAATGCAAATGACAAAGCATCAAAACCTATCAAGCGAGTAAAAAACCTGGAAAGGATACATCTTTTTTTTATTTTAATGAAATTTGTGTGGTGGCAACAGTGAAAATTCTGTAACATTGCTTTGTTATCACTATATCAACTGTGTCATCTTTTCATATATGCAAATACTTGTGCATTACTGATTGCCTGATGTGAAAGCAGGAGTGAAACTCAGTCCTTTGAAGTTTTCTCTCAGTTTAGGATTTCGGGGTTACAGTCAAGATTTAGAACAGCAGGATTTCCCTGTGCAAAAGGCTGCAGTATGAACCAGTATTTCTTGTTGCCATTGAAATGAATTTCAGATAGCATAACCCAAATGTCAAAGAAAAACAGTTTCTGTATTTTCTTAACACAGTGTCAACCTGAAACATTAATGGTGTCTGAAGAAAAATCGTGTTGCACTTCTGAAGGACCTCCCACACATATCTGTAAGTAGTTTCTGTTATGAAAAAAAGGCCATCTGAATCGGCCCAACAAACTTCTAAGTCAGAATTCAAATTAATACCTCAAAAAATACTCTTGGCAATAACAAATACATACAGTTGCTTTGTTGCATCTTTAAAAAGAGTAATAAAGCACCAGGTAACTAGCTGTGCCATTGAACAGCTGGCTTTGACAGGAGATTACTTTCCAGAAGTGTTAGTTAGTTAAAGATCTCTTTCAAAATTCCCTTGGGATTATTTCTATGGACTTAGAAAGTTACAAATGATTCTCCATCTCCTCACTCAGTGTTCACAGTAGAGTTTAGAGTCAGAAGAACTGGAAAAGACTTCCCTGAAACAAATGAGGGCATACGCCACTCATTAAAGGATTGCACCAGGTAAATCTTTATAGGCAAACACTGTGAGACTTAATGAGTTCTAGCAAACAAGACAATATCAAAATACCAAATACATGTCTTTTTCTAATAACTAAGCTAGGAACCTACCATAAATGATAGAACTACTTCAAAATAAAAGCAGACAAGCTGCCCTTCTTCTTCCCAACAATAAAGTCTTTGAGACATGAACTATAATCAAACCCAGCTTATGTGTCATATTGCAGATTTTTATTAACTCAGCATAGAATCTCTTCCTACTACACAACATCTTGTGCTACTGATTCTCCTGTCAGAACCATTGACTATGATACACCAAGGTCATGACTGTTGCTCTGAGTATGCTGTGGTGCAAAGTGGAATATCTCAGAAAAAAACAAGTGGCATACTTTTTTTTCTCTGAACTTGTAAGAACTCCACTGCAGCAACAAAAACAGCTTCCAGCTAAAACCAAAATACACCTTTAGCCTCAAACATCAGTTTTCTAGCAGCCTGAATGACACATAACAATGTAAGGAACATAACTTCAATGGGGTAGAAGTGAAACAAAGATGAGGTTAATCTCCAACAGAGGTGATTAAGAGAGAAATATCCTAAGTTCTTGCAGAGAGCAGAGGAATGCCACTCCACTGGCACCTTTACTTCCTTCCTTCCTTCCTTCCTGAATGACTGAGTGATGTAAACCATTTTAATTCAAAAATTCTAATTAGCATATTCTGTACAGCAGGTGTTCTTACAAAATCATAGGCATCTGAATTAAAGCTTAAAGGCCTTGGATTATCTTTTAACACCAGAAGACTTTAATCAGGTCTGCTACGTCTGGCATATACTGAGAGTTAATTAGGTTTAGCAGTAGTAATCACAATAGAAATGCTTGAATTTTTGGGGTCTGGGATTTTTATTTTTTTTTTCTGTTTTACATCAGTAGCAAGACATGAGGAGAACTCAGCTTATTCTTTCAAGGTGATTTCTGTGCTACCTTGGGGCTCTGAGAATTTATCTTCCTCTGGTGTATTCCAGTGGCTAAATTCCAGACTGCGTTGCTATCGCTGACTCTGCCTTCCAGATAATTACTTAAATGCATGGCTGTATCAAATCTGGAACATGCTACCAGGTTAAAACCAAAACACAAGACATATGCTGCTGTAAATTAACATGCAAAGCACTCATTTTGCTTCCAGGAAAGAAAATATTTAAGAAGTGGCACCTAAGAAAAGACGTGTCTCTGACATTAATTCTTAGTTAACCCAAAAAACCCTTCTATTCTGAGAAGCATGTTTTGTATTTCTTTATTTCTTGACAGTTGATACATGACCGAGTCCCAGAGACTTAAATCTTCTTAGTTTGAATAAGGATTGCAGAATTGTTCCCTTAGCTTGCATGTTGTTGTCCTGAAAAATCATTAAAACTATTGATTATCTGAGGTATTAACTTAGCTTCTTCACATTTCTGGTAAACTAGTTTGCAATGTATTATAGGAAGCATTGCAGCTCAAGCCAAAGAACTTCATTTTCTTTCCGTTATTATCCTTCTGTATTGTAGAGTCACAACTTACCAACTTCTCTATGAAAAATTTATTTATGCTTCATCACAGTAGCATCAGAAGCAACCAGCCAAACAAAAATGACAAAGGAAAAAAAAAGCATAGGGGCCTTAAAAAAATAATGCAGGGGGGTTGAGCAGAAGGAGCTAAGCTACTTCCACACTAAGAACTGGCCTCCCAGAAGAGACATTGAGTACTTGCATGATTAGACCAATGAAAGTGATTTCTCTTTGGAATGAATTTATGACCCACTTTCAAATCCCTGAAGAAAGCAGGGATTTAAAATGAGAAAGCTGAAAAGCCACAACAGCAGCTATGCAAACGTCTGTTCTTTTTCTCAGTTTTATAATAGTGTCATGGCCCTGATGTTAAAAAATAAACCTAACAGTGTGTCAGCAATGTGCTGGAGGCAATGAAAGTTATCAATCAGTAATATGAAGGGGATTTAAGCAGCTTAATTGAGGGCAAAATTCAATTGATTAATGGTTAGGGAAGTACTCACTGACATGGAGGTTTCAAGGAATTACAATCTGATTAAAATTCCATTTTAGAAATGAAGGGATATCGGATGCTAATCAGTTCTAAACCACAGATTATTAGTGCCAGCTATTTGAAACAGCTGGGACCATTGTGATAAAAACAAAACATGAGTCAATTTTTGTGAGGGGGGATAATTTATTTATTTTGAGAACTGGAACACATCAGAGTAAACAACACCCATGCACTAAGCTTGCTGATATCTGGCTGTCATTTCACACCTGAAAACCTAATTGTCTTTTGGACAGCTTTGGTTAGAAAGGGAAAATCTGGATCTCTTCATTCATCTACAGCACAACAATGTTCTGTACATTCACAGGGCCACCTCATGAGGCTCCAGAGTCTTCTGCAAAGCACTTCAGACTAGGGTGCTTTTGGAACAAATGTGGATTTAGAGACCCTGCCAGAAAAACAAGGGTCTGTAAGAATGTTTCTTTTAGACATGTTATGGTAAGATAAAATCAGTGTCTATAGTCCTAAAGGAGTTGTTTTTGTTTTTTTTTTTTCTCCTTATTTTAGGATGAACATCTATTTGGGCTAGGAATTCAAAAACTCAAAGAAACCTTTTGGTAAAACTAGCTGAGATCTACCTCATCACTCTTCTGTCCCCAGAAAGTGGCAATCTCATGGGATTGCTTGAGAAAGAAAGATTTAAGACTATTTCTCATCAGTTCCTAAATTAAGCAGACCATGACTGCACTGCGGGATTTATGTCATGGTTTTAGTGGCTTCAAATTTGAGCTTTTCCAAACCACACTTGTACTGTTTCTGGAATGCACTGTCTTGTGCTTTGTGTGTTTTCTTTCAGCTCTGCTATTGACAGCATTGGTTTGCTCTGGCATGGCTTCTAGTTGTGAATACAAAGAGCTGTGACATTTCAAAAGATGTGTAAAGTCATGCTCCTTTCACTGGAGCCAAACATCTGTTATCAATTGAAGTAGGGAGCACTGGTCTTAATTTGGAGTCATTCTGGCAAATTAAGACAATTTCTAAAGATTTATCAAGACAATGTTTAAGTAAGGAGATTTGGTCTGGGTAAGAAATGGAGAATACATGAATAATTCCTATATAATTCCCATGAATAATTGCCACATATCTGATTGTCCAGACAAGAACGGTATTTGGCCCTGGGGGAAAAAAAAATTCTAAACTATTTCTAAGTACATACCTACAGCATTAAACTAGACAAAAATATTCATCAATTATGGTTCTTTACTTGTTTTAAAAAAAACATTTCCCTGATCTTAATGAACATAAGTTCATTTGGGGGTGATATCATCAATACAAAGAGACAGTAAAAAGACCAAAGAAATTTTTAAAAACCCAAACAAACAAACAAAAAACAAAAAACCAAAACCAAAACCAAAACCAAACCAAAACAAAAAGCCAAATACATTTTCATCCAGCAAAGACCCCTACCATTCAGACTTCTATGGCCTAATTTACGCAATTTTTCACTTCTGGAGATTACCTCATACTATGAAGAAAATACCTGGGGCAAAATGAACATCTGGTAGACTTGAAAAGACTGCATTTTCCTCACAGGCTTGTTGTTTCCTGCCTAAAATTAAGAATGTGGATAACATTCTAAATAGAGCTAACAAATCACTGGGAGAAGGTCAGCAGCTCTTCAGATGTGCCTAGCTTTGTAGCTTACCTTTCCAGGTAAGGAACAGTCCTTTTATGTGAGAGACAAATTACATTCACCTTAATGCCACCAGAGAGCTTCTGAATGGACACTGCTCCTGACTTCCATTCTTCTCTCTGTGACCCACTGATAGAGGCACGTTCCTGACCTGAAAGGCCAACTGGAAGGAAAAGTACATGGTAGAGGTGTTTCAGTAGTTAGGGTGAAACTTGGGGCTTAGCAGACATTATTCAGTGACACTAGATGGCAGAGCAGCTGTTTTGAATTTGTTAAAATGGCATCTTCCTGAGAGCTTTGCTGTTACTTTGTTTTATGTCATTACAGTTTGAAACTGTTGCCTTAGATATCTACACTGGCTTTTGATTTTTAGGAGTTTCTTGGTTGAAGACTGAAGTCAAAAGAATAAGAGGATCAAAATAAGTTTTATCATTTAACCTAAGGATGACAAAAGATTAAGAAAGGGGAACAGAAAGGACAGTCCATCAGCCTTTGGGTCGCATCAGCTAAATCTGTTCTTTTGATAAAGGAGGATATAAAAGTTTGGGGTCTGAGAGAAGTTGTTGAATTGTGGAACTAAAAGATTTTGGACAATTCTCTGAAAGAATTGTTCAGAGCTTTGATGTCAGAAGTTTGGGATAAGCAGACTGCTGGTTCTGGGCTTCAAGAAATAGAGAATGATTTCTCTTTCTTCCAGGGCCTGATGGGGGCATGGACCCCCCAGATAAATGGGAGCCTTGTCTCACAGCTACTCACAGGGACGACTGCAGACCTTTCACTGGCAGCATCTTCCCACCACCAGTACTGCCAGCAAGTTGGTTTTCACCTTGTAGTTTTCACTGTGCCGGATAACTACACCTCACACAAATCTAAATCAAGCCTAAGACATTTGCTCACCGTAGCCTTTGGACATACTGCAGCTGTTTGAACCCTCCATATCCCAGAGAAGCACAAGATGTGCTAACAAGATGTCCTAGGGTGACTGTGATGCCTGTATCCCCAAATCGTCTGTTCCGTGTTCTGTACCTTTAAGACTGGTTCTGAGAGTGAGCAGGGAAAGAAGAAGCGCGCAGTTTGTTTTGAGAAACAAACTCACTCCTCTGAATCTGCTCTCGTCCTTAGGACTGTGTGGTTTTTTTTTCCTCTCCTTCGTCGGATGCACGGAGGGCAGCCAGAGAGAGGGTTTTTTTCCCCTTTGTTAGTCTAGCTAGCTGAGGCAAAGAAGCTTTCCTGGACTGTTTTTTTTTTACTATTTTATTTTTCTTTGAGACTGTTTAAATCTGCTCTGGACTGAAAAACCCAGGGGAGCACAGGGATCTTGCACCCGTGGCCCACCGGGCCGGGACTCAGCATCTCCCAGCACTGAAGGGACTGATAAACAGACTCCTGGCACGGACTCTCAGTTTTGCCATCTCTCTTCAGAGCAGCGAGAGGTTTTATTGCTTCATATTATTATTATTATTATTATTATTATTATTATTATTATTATTATTCATTCATTCATTCATTCATTCATTCATTCATTCATTCATTCATTCATTCATTCTTTATGCTTGTGGGCATTTTGTTTGTTAAATAAATAGGGTTTTTTCCACTCTTCTTTGAGGGAGTTCTTTCCCTGGACCTGCTGGGGGAGGGGCTGTTTGGATTTGCTTTTCAGAGGAACCCCATTCAGAGATTTCCTCCCAAATTTGCCCTAAACCAGGACACAAGACCAATTGCTCACTCGGCACTGCTTCACCTCCCAACACAGAAGGTTTAAAAGCCTCCTTGTAGGGATGAAATTGCTATTGACCCGCAATGAATTTCCAGGAATGCCCACACTTCCTCTAAAATAATAAAATTCCTCTGAAAATATGAAAAACAAAATTATGGAGAGCAATAAAACCTGTCTTGCTACATCACTTTTCACTCAAGTCTCTGCTTATAAAGAAGAAAATGTACTGTATTCTTGCTGCCATCAGACACAAGGCAGAAGCATTTGCAAGCATAAATTTCAGAATTGCACCTTTGTATCACAGAACAGATAGAGATAAAATGATAGCAAGACAGCTTTTACAACAGTGTACCATGAGATGAGAGTTGTCAGGGCCTTATTTCTGATGTTCTTGGGTCAGCCAGAGCATGAGTCGGAGTGCAAAGAAGAGAGCAGTTTGCAAGAGGACAATTGCTGTCCTTTGACTCTTGTGTGTGATAAGGGCCATCACCCTTTCCTCTATCAAGTGTTGTTCCCAGCAGAAAATCACAGAACCATGGGATGGTTTGGGTTGGAACTGACCTTAAATATCACCTAGTTCCAATAGCCATGCTATGGACAGGGATGCCTTTCACTAGACCAGGCTGCTCAGGGCCCCATCCAACCTGGCCTTGAACACTGCCAAGGATGGCCCATCTCCAGCTTCTCTGGGCAATCTGTTCTAGTGTCTCACTGCCATCTGAGTTAAAAAAAAAAAAAAAAAAAAATCTTAACATCTAATTCTCTTGCATTTTAGTTTAAAGCCATTCCCCCTAGTGCTGTCGCTATCTATCCATGTAAGAAGTTGCTCTTCCTTTTTCATAAGCCCCCCTGAAGTCTTGGCAGACTGCAGGGATGTGTCCCTGGAGGTGTAGGATGTACCCCGCTGCCAGAACAGACTGCAGGCACACATCTGTGAACACAGGCGAAAAGATCATTTTGCAACTCTGCAAACCGGACAAAGCCCATAAAGAGAGCTGAAAGAACGAGTTAACGAATTCAAAGACATGCCAGCATGGGAGTTGCTATGGAAGCAAAAAGAAATATTTATAGATTGTTCTTGCATCACATATTCTCCCACACAGAGACTCCCATTCCCTCAAATTACCTTTGATGAGAAGAGAAAGAGGAGCATCTCTTCACCTCATCATCCATTCTGCCTGTTTCTGAGCTGGTAGTGAGCCCATGTTGGACTTACACAACAATCGCTTAAAAATCTGACAGTTGGTAAAAGACAAAAATATGTATGTGTCTGCTATATAGAGAAGGCATGCAAAATTTTTTGTCATTTGAAATCCATAGTGACTTCTCTGCATTCCTGTAATGAGCATTCATTTGTTTCTCTTTTCTGCAACTTCTGGAAGTGCAGCTTCCATAATATTAACTCAGATACCCATATCTGCTGTGCAAGAAACAGAAAAGGTGCCTTAGTTATGTTATATGCATTATGCAGAGGACATAAACAGGCCCATGTTTCTGCATAACTGGATGATTCCCTAGGGAGTAATCAGTATTTTGGCAGAGAAGCTTCCAACTGTTTCTGTTCTTCTGCCAGGGAAATTTGATGGGGAGAATCCTGGTTTAGGTTACTAAAAAACAATTTATTGTATAATATTTTACTGTAGCTACGAGACATACTTCAAGGTAGGTAAGGTAGCAAACTTTGCTATTATCTGTTTGCCAGTGACCTTCTCCCTCATATTCTCTTGCCAGCTTTAATGACAATTTTAAGATGAAATATAAACTGGAAAGAAAGAGAAGTGCTAAAGGATGGTCTTTCAGAAGTACTGCCCCAATCTTAAACAAACTACAGTTTTTAACAAATGTATTATTAGGTTGTTATGCCATAAAATTGATTCAAAGTAGCATTAAGGAAGACATTCTTTCAGGACCAGCAGATATATTACCCAGAGGAAAGGACTCCTACAGCATCTACAAGCCAGTGTGCTGTGGAGTTGTACAAAGACCTATAAAGAATTGCCACACTGCAGATAAGAATCACTTTCACAGAGCCTCTTTAGCAAGTGGCAGGATGGTGGGGAGAGAGCCCGAGACATCCGGTCCACACAAGTTCCTCTTTATAGTCACGCTAAGAAATGCTACACCTCAGATAAACCTTCCCACAGCAGACGTTTCTTCCTAAATCCAGAGCAGTGCTTTAAGAGGGTGTCACTAAGCCCCCCAGTGCAGCTGAGGGTAGGCGTTCTCAAAGCCTTAATGTTTGTTTCTACAATAGACTTCTTTAGATGAAGAGGGGAGTAATGCTCCCCTCTTTGGCTAAATGTCATATGCTGTGAAACAAATGGGGGATCCCACACTTGTTCCTTTCACCCTGCAGCTCTCCGTCATAACCAGTCCTTTTTCCCCATCCCACGGGAGAAAAAGAAGATGCTGAAGCAGCACACAGGTGCCTACAAATTCTGTGTTTCCTAAGAGCTTGAGAAGGCTTCTGACAGCCTTTCCATACTGACAGAAGTACTATCGCCCACTCTGCCAAAGGCAGTGAGATACACCAGAACAGTAGGCTGCAAATGGAGGATTTGTTCCAGCAGCAAACAGGCAGAAGCTGAAAGGAAACTCCTGGGAAGGAGGAAGGAACTCTGTGATGAGGGGAAGTGAGGCTCAGAAAGAGAGCTGATGATAGATGTCCAGTGAAACCAACCTCATCCATTCTGCTGTCAGGAGACTTCATTTGTTTATTATGGCCTCATCCTCATCATGTCAACCACTGTGCTTTATTAACAGAGTGAATTATCTTGCAGCTCTCAATAAATTACTGGGTAACATTATGTTTTGGCTGCTTTTGATTTGATGTAAGGAAGGACTTGCAACAGAAATCACCAAAAGGAATGGATATCACAATCCATCACATGATAGGGTGATTAATGATACTACTGCTTTGACCTCTTCCAGTTAGCTCCAACCAGGAAATTGAAAAGCAGCTTCTCTCTGTAGCCGTCCTCGGACACACCTTCCCTAGAACTAACTCGATGCCTGAGGGGAATGACATCTGATATGGCCTCCATCACTGGGAGGATGAGAACTGATGGGCCATACCCATCAAAAAAGTGCAGCCCGGAGCAGAAGTCCATAAAGCTTTCCTGTGACATGGTAGGAAGAAGAAATGCTTAGAGAGGGGTACTTTGAATCTGGTGCCACTCATACTTTACTGCTCTGAAGCATGGTGTGCAGAGCTGGGGTTAAGATTTTTAAGTGCAAATGACTTCCAGTTTGAAAACAGGGTTTAAAGTTACCCCATGCTGCCTCTCCAAGGATAATTTGCTGAAATATATCAGAACAGAAATTTATGGAAAACTTTGTACAGGCTCTCCCTGCAGATTACTAAAAATGTGTTCCTCTCACTTTTTGTGAGTCCTGTTTTTCATTGGGCTGTTTACTTACTGCCTCAAGTTCTAAAGTTTATACCTTCCCACACTGCTTTGTGAATCTTAATCATTATTTTCTCCTCCAATTGTGCCTTCAAAACAGAGTCAGATTCCTTTTATGCAGCTCAGCAAAAGCCCATGCTGCTGGCTTTGGACAGGGAGAGTTCCCACCAAGCTGTGCCATGTCTGAAGAAAATATCAAAGAGACCATCTCCACTCAATGAAGGTGGAAAGCGTGAAATGCTGATAGACAAAACCAATTTGTTTGTAGCAACTTAAATATAATTTGAGACAATTGTCAGTCCAAAATTAAGATGGGAATGGGCAAGGTGATTCTAGACTTGTTGGTAGGCCAGTGGGAGGAAGACAAGAAATGGAACAAAACTACAGCACACCGTTCTTCAGCATGACAAAATTGGATTGATTGATGGGAAAAACTGAGATCTGCAGCAGTGACACTGATCTGGAGAACAGGTTTAACTAAGTGGTTTAGCAGTGACTGGGAAATGAACATCCAACAAAAAAAAGGTTTTATCAAAACCCTCAAAAATTTGCAGCAGGAAAGAACATCAGTGACTGCAGCAAGTGATGATATTTTATTCTGCAGAGACACCTGGGTTGGACAAGGCCACTGGAGTTATTAATCAGGTGAGAAACCTAATCTACCTTCCTAGACAGTGGAAGCTGGGAACTCTATAGTACTGCCAAGGATAGTATTGCTGGGTAAAGTGTTTGCTCAAGTCAGAAAAAGGCTGCATTGTTCTAGAAACAAAGAGCGTGTTGTCCAGCTCTCCTATTGCAGTGGTCTGCTACACCTTTCTCACACCCATATCATGGATCCTGTCTGGGAGGTATTCGTCCTCTAAACAGCCCAGAAAAAAATGGGAGAATCTCCTTGAAACACGAGATATGTTTATTCCTGGGGCTGAGATCTTGCTCCCTTGGCAAGGTATTTTTGCTGGCAAGGGGCAAGAAATCACTTCAGGTAAATAAAATAGGAAATGGTTTTGGATCCACTAACCATATCACATCTGTTTAGTCAGTTCCTTCTGGGTTCCTCCCCCAATAGGACAAAACTTCAACAAAACTGCCCTGAAGAAGCATAATGTGGATGAAGCCATATGGTGCTACTGCATGTGATGCAAGCACTGCAGCTCTGCTGCTGAAGGACAAGGTTGCAGTGATGTGGGAGGCACACAGAGCTCTGCCTGTGCTCCACTGGCACATACCTACACAGGGACAACATGCACTGCAGCAATAATGGCAAGAGGGGTAAGGCAGCAAACCAAGGACTCGTCCTCACTGTAGCATGGGCCAAATAAATCTACTTTTGTTACACTTTTTTCAACAATATTTTTCTTCACTGGGGCTTTCATTGTGGATAGAACTGATTGAGCTGGGATATGTATTTCACAAAGAATTTTAGCAGAGCAGGATGAGCTGTGCCAGTGAACGCAGAAAAGAAAGGAGTTAGCAGGTAGGATATTAGAAATGCTAATTTTCTGGCTTAAAATTATTGCCATTTTTCCTTCTTGTTTTCTGCTAGCTCTCTTCCCAGCTGGCTTTGTGACAATTGTTTTCTCTGTTCACTTCATCAGTCACTGTGTAATAGATATTATATCAAATAAAACTGTCTGCAGTGGGAGACACACACTCTTCGGTTTTTATTGTTGTGAGAAAGTTAGTGTCAGTAAACATTCCTTAGCCAGTTTATCGGCCTCACTGATCCTTCCTTGACTGAAGTGAAAACTTTTGTTGCAAACTTTCAATTCTATTCTCTCACCTTGGTATAGTGATGAAAAGGGCTCTATAGTTGTTACAGACGTTCAAAAGTAGTTCTCATTAAAGATACTGTTAGGCATTCTTAAGAGTAGGACAGTGACTGAAAAAACTTTCCTTTGCCTTACAGGGTTTGAAAGAAATCTCTGTTCTTCATTAGTGGTAGAAATGGTTTCCTCCCCATCATAGATGATGGTCTTAACATTGGTTTGTTGCCTGTTATATGTATATTCTTAGTTAAGCCACACCATACATATATTTTTATATAATGGCAAAGTGATAAATAAGACTTTTAGGACAAGATTCAAATGATCCACACTAGAATGGCAGAATAGTTTAGGCATATTGACCCTTAACAGCAGTTTTGGAAAGTCTTCCTGATGGCACTGATTTACACCAGTCATGTTTACAACTCTTAGGGAAGCTCCAGTCCAAACTTTGGGGCTCTTATAAGGTCCTTGGGTGCAGTCACACACACGTGATGAGCCTGGCATTCAGTCTAGCATCTAGGCAAAACCTGAGACCCCTGAGGAGGTACATGCTGCAAGGACTTAAACCAATGATCACAACATGGAGCACAAGGACTATAGTTACTCTGAATAACATTCAGCTTCAGATTAAGACCCAGAAATGCAGGTGCCTATTTGTGGATCAAAACTCCCATCACACTCATCAGACATCTAGATAGGCTGGAGAGTGACGCCCTGGGATGGACTGAGCTGCCCAGATATAGAAATCTGATGCTATTTTGGTTGTTGTGGGATATCTTTCCTGGCCCCTAACTGCCACACCAGGAGATGAGGATGTCTTATAAGTCATAGGTCATTTCTACCAGCCTTCTGCAGATATTCAGGTGCTCTGAGGATCCTAAATGGCTTTTTGTGGGCAATTGAATTGCATCCCTAATGGCTGGTAAACTGAATATCACTCTCACCTCCAGTGAGACTGTGCTGATTAGATGTACCCTGACTGTAAAGGTACAGAGACAGGTACTTTAATCTCAACCTGGAACTCACCACTTCATTAAAAAAAAAAAAAATTAAAAAAAAAAAAGTGATAGCAATATCCATTTGTATGTAATTACTTATTGGTCAGTACAGTCATTCAGGGAACCAAGAACTTGATGTGAAGCTTTGTCTGAACCCGGGACTCAGACATCTGTACTTGCCTCTGTATCTTAGAGTGTATCTAGACTACTATGCTATGTACTACCCAGAGGACAAGGATGACATGTTCCTCCCTTCAGGATGAAGAGCCCTGTGCAATGTGGGGAAACAGTAGAAAAGTCTAAAAAGAGGAACTTGTCTGTAGATCTAGCAGCCACAGCTTACATCTAGGTAGGATCTTTCTTCTGTACTTCTCTGTCCTCAGGACCTGCTAATGTAAAAGACACAGAGAGGAACAAGGTCCATCTCCCAAAGCCATCTAGCAGGTTATACAGCCAAGATCCTGCCTCACTGATTAACTTCTTGGGCCCAGGAATCCATCACTTAATCACAGACTCATATGACGTTTTTAATCATGTGTCTGGTGTTAGGCAGAATTTCAGGGTCACATATCACAGGCCATTATATTTCACCTTTACCTAGGTCAATAATTTGGGCTTGATTAAAATTTGATCTTCCAGAAAGACATCCAGAGTACATAACTTATTGCTTCTCCTGGAAGGAGAATCTCTTTTGAAGGTTAACTTCATACACATGGTTAAAAAATGTGCTCTCTTTTTATGCTGAATTTGTTTAGCTCAAGCTGAACATCCATTCATGTTGCGTTTTTATCTAGTGAGTTGAACAATATTATTCCAAACAATTTTTTCATGCCGGTTCTAATAGTCAGTAACTCAGACATCTCTTAATCTTCTTTTTAGAAAACTTTGATTTGTCCTTCCTCTTTCTCACTACAACTCAACCTTTCTAGCTCTGAATGGTTCTTTCACCCTCTTCCAACATGGCTGGCTCATTTTTAAACTGCTGTGAACTGACTTGCATCTGTTCTGACCAAGGGTGTATGAAAAGGTTAAACCATGACAGGTCTTTGATGCATCAAACATTGGCCAAAGGGTTGCACAGGTTGCTCATCTGGAACAACTTGTTGCTTTCTTTTTCCTCTCTGATACTCTTGTCCTTTCCCAGGAGTGGAGACTTACAAGCCTGTACCTAACACAGAAGAGAGAAGAAAAAAAAGGAAGAAAAGCCCTCTAGAATGGGAGGGTGATCCACATGACTCTTAAGGAAAGGAGCAACAAGGGCTGGTCGTGGTGGACACTGAGCAGTTGGAGTCCAGGAGAACTAGTGACAAAACCAAGAAAATAGCTTTGTTTCAGAGCTGATTATAATTTGAAAAGCTGGTGGAACTGAATGGTTTCTGCCTCCTTATTCCTCTAGTTTTAAGCTAAAGAATAAGTAGTATTACAGAGTGGAATTGCCACGACCAACCTCCATGCTACGGCTGCTAACAGGGAGTTAGCTGATGAAGTGCACTGGATGTACTTGATGAGGTGGTAGCACAGGCTAATGAAATTGTTGTTCACTCAGGCATGTGAAGATTTTGACTATAATCACAGCTCTGACTGTTCTTCTGCTTCCAAAAGGAACTTAATCATAATGCATTTCAGTTTCCTCAATATCTTTCCCTCCCACATTTATCTACTCCCATAAAACCAGGACTTAAAATTATCTTATCTTTTAATAAAGAACCCTGAACCCACTTGTAATCTCTAGGCATTACTTTTGTCTCTTTCCTATTCTCTCAGATCAGCAGTGACAATGGAATTAGGTGCAGTGTTTCTGCCTAATTCCTGTGGATAAATATTCATGCTATATCCAGTTTTCCTCATGATCTCCCATCCAAGTATTGAATGGACCTGTAATTTCCTACCTTCTGGCTACATGTCTCTAGGAATAGCTGTAGTTAGTAAATGTACTGTACTCACCCTGACACCCAAAATGCCACCAGCATCTTTGATGTGATACTGTGGGGACAAAAATGGCAGGAATGTAAGAATCATTAGAGTGTAAGTTAAATGTTGTGCTTTCTAGAATAGACACTTCATGCAGCTGCCAAAATAACTCTGCTGAAAAGCAGACTAGCATACCAATTTTCAGATTTTCAGATCTTACACTGTGCATACCAATTGCATTTGTAAATAATTTTTCACTTCTACAACTGTACTACTATACATGCAAAATCTGAATTTATTTCAGGAAAAGACACCTAAATCTAAAATAAACATGACTGTAAATAATTCAGTCATGTAACCCTACAGGAAGGTTACTGAGATCATAAAGTTTACTGATTTTAACTTTTGCCTGTATGAAACAGAATAAACATTTTGTGTTTTACACTATGCACTATGAACAAATTTAATTTTCTCAAGGAAAATGATATCAGACCTGAGTTTCACTCCTTACTATGTCTAAGTAAAACATCAGCTTCAGGTCTCATTATGTCTACTAAAACCAACAGGGTTGTTTTTTCTAGATTCAAGTCACCAACTTGGTCTCACACCAACATCCATAATCACACTTTGGAATGGGTCTTAAAGTTTTGCACCTCTCAATTTTTCATCATAAAAATACAGACAGTATTAATAGCTACAAGTATTTCCAGCATCATACTTGACTTCTGGAAGGGGATCCCCAGCAACATTCCAGAATTGATCTGCTGAGGACAGCCGTCCTTGTAAGTGCCAACTGAGTTCCTGCAGGGAAAGGCTCAAATCCAACATCCCATCTATCAAGCAGAAGGCAGACAGAATTAGCAGTAGGATAGGGAATATATGTCAAAAAACCTTGAAATCAGCATGGCATTCCATTGATGAAAGAGAAGGAAGATACGGAAAGAAAAAAATCAAACAGGTCTTGGCTTGTATGTAAACAATAATTTTGTCATTTTACATGTTTTTATTTTTGAAATGTAATGAAGATTCAAAATTAGAGAAAAAAAATACACATATTTAAATGTGTTCTGCTTTTGCCTGCTGAAGTAATTCTCCTCATTCCTTTTCAAGTCTTGCATGTTTGTAATTTTACACATCTATTTATGGGTAGAGCAATCTAATGCAACATCCAAAGAATTAATCTTATCACCACTGAGGAAGTACTAGAAGATAAAATCAGGATTGCTCTTTGATCATTAAATGGCTTTAGAATTCTGCACACAAACAGATCTCTTTCTCTCCCTTATCAAATGTCAGAGACACAGTTTGTTTTTTTTTTAATCTTTCACAGGCTGCTTGTGAAAGATATCTTTTTTCCTGCTCACACATAATACAGAGATCTTCAGATGGGACACATGCCGTTTTATTTTTAAGTCTTTATCAGCTAAATAAATTGGTTTTATTTGTAAGCAGCAGGATGGAAATTTTTGTGTTTGTTTTCTGTGGGGGAGAGAAGAAAGAAGTCATATAGGGCAAAGTAAAAGAAGGGTCTGTGTTTCATATGAAGGTGCTTGTAATCTTGGAGCACAGCTACCCAGCTGCAGGAACATAATCTCACATCCAGAGTATGCACCATGTTCAAATATGTGGGGAAAAAGCCCAGTAAAGTATTACCATAATGATTTGCAAGTAAATCCCTAAACTAACATGGAAATGTTTTGGGTGGTGTTGATATGCATAATGAAAGTGCCAGTTAGGATGCATTTTAGGACATAATACACATGTTCACTATGTACGTGTGCTCATACTAAAGTGAGGCATCTTTATGATTCACTGTGAGCAGTCCCAGACTGGGGCTAGGCCATGGTCTGGGCAACATCCCCGTGGACAGTGGCAGAGGAGGCTGGAAGAGCAGGGGCTCAGCACCCTGTGGAGGAAGGAAACTGGGGCACGAGCCAGGGAAGGGAGTCTCAAAGTAGAAGGTTAATGCATCAACATAACCAGTGGGTTGGGGTTTTTTTTATTATTCAATTATCAGCAGCAGTTAGGATCTGGTATTAATAATCTCATTAGAAATCTGGAAAATTGGCTTGGATTGAGTGGTAGAAGGTCAAATAGAAAAGAGGGTAGAGTCCTCTTCTGCATGAACCCTTGTGTTTACTGATCTCTACTGCTCACTGCCATGCACTGGAAAATAGGAGAAGAGCTCATTTTACTGAATGAGAAAAAACATTTTGGATGAAATGTACATTTAAAAAAATGATTTATTGCTTTTCTATCAATCTGTGCTTTTCCCAAAGCCCAACATTTTCCTCACCCCCTCCTCAGCCTTTCAACAGACATGTTTCCTGTGTCTGTTTTGCAATGGAATGTTTCAGAATTTGATCACAGTCTCTATGGTGTGCTGAGAAACACCCAGTCCTAATATGCCCTAACAGAAGGATACAAAAAAGCAAATTGTTGGTCATTCTTTGAGGCAGCTTAAACAAATTATTAACTAACATTAAACTAAGTACTAGGTATATTAGATACTTGCTTTAAATGCCTTTTCTTTTCTTTTTTTTCTGCTAGGAAAATGTTTTCATTGAGTGCATTTGACTAGATAAAACAGATAAATACAGTTAAGCAGACCACTTGAGTGAATAGATTAATCAATGAGAGGAAATGCTGTCAGAGTTAATGTCTAAATATACCTTGGTATGCACATACAGATACCTACATGCACTGCTGTTGCTTACTAAAGACCCCCAGAAGCCCAAACAGGCTGCATAACCCCCTGGTAAAATTTCCTCCATTTTCTGATAATAAGAAAGTGACATCTTTTTGTTCATGGGTAAGGCCACACACACCCACAATGTCACTAATCTGAATAAACCTGACAGAAGACAGCAGGATCTAGCTCAGCACAGAGCCCAGGAGTGGGTCATGGCATAACAGGTCATCTTAAAAGTGACACTTCCCAGCATGTGCACAATATGATGAGGTGCTTATTTCAAATCTTTGTACAGAATGAAGTCAGTGAAATTACACTGGGGATGAATTTAGCCTGATAACTTTTTCTGATCTATTTCCTACAATTCTCTTAAGTATTTAGTTGCTTCCTGCTAATTATTTTTGCATTATTTTACAGCACGCTAACATGTGCCACATGGGGCTTATGTAAAATGTTCTTTAATCATTGTCGCTCAAAATAATTTAAGTTTCTCAATGAAATCATACAGTAGTAAAGAATCTGTTAGAGAAAAGGCTATGGTTCTTGTTTGATGGGTTATTAAAGTGAAGCAAGTATTTTCCATAAAAATCTCCTTTAAAATATTTTGCTAATGCTCAACCCAAACTGAATTTCTGCTTTGGTAAAATTAATGGAGGTCATCAGATTCATGAGAGTCTGGTCTGGATAGATCCAATTGCGTATTAAGGAAATTGCATTTTAAGGAAAAAAGGACATGTTCAAACCATGAACTAAGCTTGCAAAAAACAGTTTTCAAGTCTGACTCCAAAACTATTTTTCTGTGTCTCATAACATAAGACTTCCTATTAGTAGACAGAATTAAGTACGCATCTTAAATCCAAGACCTGTCCTTTTTTAATCAGTTTCATACAAATAAGGAGTAGATCTGGAGTATTTCGAAAATATGTGAAAACATAAAGATGGTTGAAAAGCTCAAAAAGATAAGCGTCCATTAGGGAAAAACTGTTTGTGCAGGTTGAACCTGGTACATGGACCAATTTTTATAAAATTAGTACTATGTAAGACAAGAAAACAATGTCTCAGACATTATGAACAAGATCCATTTACTTTAGGTATCCTGAATCAGGTATAACGTGGTTCAGCATATGCCTGAAAAAATATGAACAATCTCAAGTTCTTTGCTTTCACCTGAATGTAGCCTTCTCCAAGTAACAGATGCTTTTCTGAGTCATCTCCTGTGTGGATTAACACTAGAGTTTTCTGGATTCCTTGCAAACTATTCCAAACACTACATTTACTTAAACAAGCTAACAGATACACAAAAAATGAAGAGTAACTTCAGTGTAATTTTCAAACTTGGCCAGGCCAGGCCCAATATACCATGAAGTCAGACTAAGCCAATTCCTACTCCAGCACTTTTTCAGCATTTCTGTCTTTCTGAAAGTTGTTAAAATATGATCCTTTAATCACTCCAAGTGTTGGGTAGGCAGTTTTAGTAGTAGATTCAACTAAGCTGTCAAGCATTTTCTCAGAAACAAATAAAATGAGAGAGTGGAAAAAAATAAAAAGATGGTCTTACCTTGTTAATGCCATCCTTGTAAAACATCTAAAAGGTATCTTAATTCTATATGGGTAGTTCTCTTTTTATGTAGGTTCTGTATTTAGTTGGAGGTCTGCCATGTTTAACATGACCAGGCCAACCATCCTTTGCTATAACAGTTCAGGGTTCTTCTTTAATTTCTGTCCCAGCCAAAGTCTCACCACCACAATGACAGTTGCAATTGCACAAGATATCTCAGTAGCTGAGCCACAGCCTAAATAGAGGCCAGCTGATCTCCTGGCTTCTTTTCCAAAGGCTGTGTGTCTCTTATTCAAACATCCCCTCTGCATGGGTTATCTGGTGTCGATTTAAAATTTACCCCACTAGATACCAGCCCCTTGAGTATTATTTCACAGCCAGATAATTATTCCATTCAGCTTCTTTAAAATATTCCCTGCTGCTTTGAAATAGGAGAGGCTGGGGTGCCTAGTGCATAGTCTTCAGCTCTGTTCATGCAGCTGAGAGAAATGACTCACACTGCCAATGTGGATTTACTCATTAGGTCTGTTGTGCTAGTAGATGCTCTGGAGAAGCTGACAGTGACCAAATATTTCCTTTTTATCAGAGCAGCTATTTTTCTTTCATCTTGATGCAGAGCAGCTCTGGTTGTCACTGGTATGCGCTGCAGTCTTATCAGATCTGCCTTCTCTTTCTTTCCTCCTTTGCTCCTAAAAAGTTACTCTACTGACTTTCTCAAAGTACATTACCAATGTTATTTCACAGCACCATCTCTTCAATTTTCAAAGGCATACCAAATATTTTAGTCTCAAAGGGGATAAAAAATATTCAGAGGCGAAATCAATAACACCCACATGTTTTAAAAGACCTTGTCCCCCTCTGCTCTGAACTGGAGCAGCCTCATCTTGAATATTGCGTGTAGTTTTGGGTGCCACAACATAAGAAAGATATTAAAATATCAGAAAGCATCCAAAGGAGGGCAATGAAGAGAGTGAAGGGCCTTGAGCTGTATGAGAAGCAGCTGAAGTCACTCGGTCTGTTCAGCCTGGAGGAGACTGAGGGGACACTTCATCGCAGTTACAACTTTTTTATGCGGGGACAAGGAGGGGGAGGCACTGATCTTTTCTCTGTGGTGACCAGTGACAGGACCTGAGGGAATGGCCTGAAGCTATGTCAGGGGCCATTTAGTTAGGATATTAGGCAAAGGTTCTTCACCCAGAGAGGGGGTGGGCACTGGAACAGCCTCCCTGGGGAAGTGGTCACAGCACCAACTCTGACAGAGTTCAAGAAGTGTCTGCAAAATGCTCTCAGGCACATGGTGTGACTCTTAGTGCTGTCCTGTGCAGGACCAGGAGTTGGACTCAAGGATTCTTGAGTGTCCCGTCCTAATCAACATATTCTATGATTCAGTGATCTTCCTGTACTGAGTCTTCATTTTATTTTTTTATATGGCTTCCGAAATTAATTCCATCCCAGTCTGGCAAATCACTTACAGACTAAGAGCTGCAAACCCTCAAAATAATTGGCAAATTTAACATTTTAAACCATCCCTTTATGTATGTGTGGAGCTGAAAAAACTTTACTACATTTTTCACCACTTTTTGTCTTTTGTTTGAGAACAATGAGGAGAAAAACTTCCCAGGAAGAAATTCAAGGACTGATATTGTCATAAGCTCCATAGTCACAAAGAAACTCTTCTGTCACTGGAGTTCCAAAGCAGGCTTGATTTGGTGCTGCACATGCAGTCTGTGGTGGCTCAGACATTGTGCTACAAATGCTACCCAGTTCTTCTGCTGGTCCTCTTAGAAACCACAAGTTTGTGTACTCAGTTCATCAAATCACAAGATGTGATTAAGTCAAATCAGTTTTGTCATGAGTAATTACTCATTAATTAGTAATCAATGAGTAATAATAGCCCATCATCGATGCAGTTGTTTTTTCCAAGTTAGGTGAGGAATGATTCTTAAGAGGAAATTAAAACTGCTCTGGAAGTAGAGATAAAAAGATCTCGGTAGCAGCATGCCCCCTTTAGATAATGAATTTAAATACTGTGGTTGTCTGGGGCTAAGAAGAGAGTTGACAAAGTGACTAAGTACTACCTAATTACTTCAGAAAGCTGCCTGGTATTAAGGTTTAGTACATTATATAAGCAAGAAGATAAATTTATACCAAAGTAAAGGGGTTTTAGCATGAGGAAAGATTGAACATTCCATTTCATAAAAGTCCGTCTATAACTTTGTGCAGAAATGAAAAATGTCTATATTTAAAATAAATAGTACGCTTTATAACAAGCCGTCTAAAAGTCAAGCAGCAACTTGCTTGACTTTTTTCCTCTGGAGCAGGAGAAAAAGACTACAGAAAATAATTTATTTTTAATGAATTGTCTTTTCACCAGGATAGAGCTGATATAAGTATAGGATAGCTCTTTCACACTCTTAATTTCTTTTAAATGACCCCAGTGTTCTACAGTGCTTAATCAAGGGAAGCCTCTGATGTTTATGCAACTAGACCATACTTCTTATCTCCATGGTTCACTCACTACACTCTGCTTGTAATTCATACACAAAATTCTCTCTGTGAAAAGGAAATGTGCACAGTGTTCATATGCCTGTTTTTCTTCTTCACTCTGCTCCTATGCCAATATTACAAAGTGTGTGAGTGACAATTTCCAATTTAACTACCTGGCTTCATATGCTCAGTCAGATATAGAACAGAGCTCTTGAGATAGGCACTAGGGATATACATAGACATCAGCATTACAGGCTGCTCAGCTACCATTCCTCAATAAACACTTTTTAGGGTCCTTGGATTGCAAAGCCATTTGTGCTTTGGAATATTTTCATGTAAGCAAGGCTATAGATTTTTGATTGTGCCTCCGGACCCTAGGGGATGGGCACCAGTCCATAACAGCACAAGGTATTTCATGTAGACTGTTGAAACTTTCATAGGTTACATGCACTTGGTCTGAGTCAATAGAATAGAGGAGCTGGAAGACCGTAAAATCTTGTTAAGCAAAAGTTTGAAGTATTTTTCTCTCAGTCCTTAAATAACAAAATGCTTGGCCCTCCTCAGTCCTCTTACCACATATTCATTGAAAGAGATTTACTCTAATAAGCCTGTCCATTTCTTTTAGTAACTCTTTATAACAAATGATCACTTTCATATAATCACAGAAAAGAGTTCTGCAATGAACTTTGAGGACATGTCTTCTTAGTGCTAAGTAACAGAAAACCTGGGAGGATGCTTGAACGCTGGAGCTCTGATTGTCCAGACTCTTCTATTATTTGCTCTCTGCTGCCAGTTTTCTTCAAGACAATGCTGCTATAGAAGGGGCAGGACATGAGCCAGTCCGTGTGACTGTCCCAGGACCAGCAATCAGGCCTGAAGCCAATTAGACACAGCCTGAAAGGTTATAGAGCCATCTTTTCTTCTCAAAATAGAAAATATGCAGTAATTTGTTTCTATATGAATTAAATCTAATCGATGACCTTTGTGGGCTGAATTCTCCAAGGTTGTGCTGCCCAACAACTTCCAGTATTTCTGAATTTTGCTCTGCTCCCACTGACATCAACAATCCCTCATTGTCACAAATGAGCATAAATAACTTGCTGCCACCTCTCACAAGCCCCAAATTATAGTATTCCAGGAAATTTACAGTAAAATAATCATTTGTATCACTTCTCAAGCCTTAGGATAGAAAACTTCACTGCCAAGATAGTTTTAGTTGTAAGGGGCTGTAATGCCTGCTCGCTGCACTCTCTGCATAGACGCCAACCCACATATCTCCATGGGAGCGGTTGGAAAAACCATTCAGTAAAGTCATCTCAAAATTCTCCCTGGGCTGTGAACCTTGGAAAACCCTTGGGAATGCAGGAGGTAACCCCTAACAGGAATCCTTGCAACATGTTTGTTGTCCATGAAATACAGCAGAATAAGGCTGTCTTAGATGATGATATATGGAGTCAGTACTGCAAGGCATCAGTGACACTAATTTCTCTGTTAGACTGCAGTACTCTCAACATCTCCAATAAGGCTTCATGAAACTGAATGAGGGCAGAATTTGGCCTTGTAATTCTACTCCCTAAGCTGAATAAAGCACAATTATGACCAGAAATACTAATATTGTTACCCTTATTCAAGGCATCCAGCCACTAAGGGACATAGGGATTATTATTCATTGTTAAGGCAATGCAGATACTTTTGTATAACTATTCACCAAAGCGAGTATTAACTCTCTGTGTATGTGTGTGTGTGTGCATGTGTGTGTGCGTGTGTGTACATGGATTTCTCCTTTCAAATTGGCTGAGTTTTCTTCTTTCTTATTCTGTTTTTCTAATGCAAATAACTTAGAGGAATAAAATGGAATAACTGTAAGGAAAGTTTCTCTTCTTAACAGACAGGAGTTCTCAGAGCAAGAAATACTGCTGCACAGGCCTTGTACCCGCACATCCAGCCTCAAGTCCCTTCTGTTTCCTGGGCCTGTGAGGTAATGAGATGAAGAGCAGTTGTTGTTAGGATAAAACCCAGCAGCAAAGGCATAGTCCCCTGTCTCCACCACCGTCATGAATTCCCAGATCCCAGAAAATAGTTATTATCACCAGGTTAATAGCCTAAGCATCAAAACCTTTTGTTCTGTCCATAAGCTGTGAGCAGTTCAACAGCTGCCTCCACCTCCTCTATATTTATCCCCAGAAGTCTCGTGGATGTCCCAGGATGCTTCTCAGTTCATTGTGCAACACTCAAAGCCCCCGTTGTTACAAAAGAGACTCTTTCAGTTCCTCTCAGCACTCATAGCTGCTATGCTATGGGCCTTCAAATCAAAACCAGACTCATCTGGGGTTCCTCTTATTCTTTTTAATGTGCCTTTTCCCTAGAGATGCCTCCCCACATTTAAATTGCCTTTCCTCTTTTGCCAGTGTTAATGTTATGTGTTAGGTATTTGGCGCAGATGCAATATCTATTTCTCCCTCCTAACTTCAGCCTGTCTTTTGTTCCTAAATGAAAGCAGACTTCAGAGCATCCACCCCATGTGGCCAATCTCTCTGTGCTACACCTGATTTCACTTCATGTGAAACTCAGGGAATCATGAACAAAACATCTCAAAAAATGCCAGTGTGTAACTTAGAAAACCCTTAATAAATTACCCACAAGCAGTATGGCACTGCTCTGGGGTATTCACGTACAAGCAAAAAATGTACCTGACATGCAAGTATAGAGGAATGAAGTGTCAATACTTGAAAAAGATTCTTCTGGATCATATCTCTCCGGTTTTCAAACTCTTCTTTAGACTATTAAGACATTTTAGTTCTATTTTACCTTTCAGAACATGGGCAACATGATGTCCTAAGCCTCTTTTTAAAGTCTCATAACTCTAAAATGAAGGTGATTATTGTTTACAGAACACTTTATTTAAGAAGCTATTCCCCTTTTCTTGCTTCACCTATGGGAAGAAAATCAGTAGGAGTTGCTGCAGACAAAGTCAGGCTCAGACAAGAAGAATCTGAGGCAATATTGGCAGGCACTGCATTATACCTCTCCATGATGTCACTGCCAATCTGGCACATGCAACACCTCCACCACATTTACCATAACTGACCACATCAGGATCATTACAGACAGCTGCTGAAAATGCTGAAATTTACATAAATTTCAAGACTTCTTACAAAAAACAGTTTTTTCTTACAAAAACCAGTGTTTTTTCTTATCCCCTGCCTCCAGCAGCTTGCAAAAAATCAAATATAATACGTGCTTTTGGTAGACTCCGCAAGTGTGTTTAGGTCTTTTTTGTTGTTAGTATGGTTGTTTTGCTTTGAGAATGAGATCTTTATTATTATTATTGACACTTTCTCTTTGCCTTTGAGGAAGTTCCATCTGTCCCCACTTGTGTGGAACAGGGCACCATCATGTTGTCCACACACAGCATGTAAAAATTAAGCACTTAATTACACAAATTGACAGGGTTATCAATGCGTAAGAGGAAGAGAGTAAGCTTCATTTCCCAGATGGGGAGTGGAGCTGTGAGGAAATTGATTTAGCCAAAATGCAGTTGAAGCCTGATCATACTTTCCTTAAACAGTAAGAAGAATGTGGTGGTTTTGTTACAGATGCATGGATAGTGTATCAGAATCACAGAATTAACTAGATTGGAAAATACCTTTGAGATCATCAAGTCCAACCTAACACCACCTTATCAACTAAACCATGGCACTGAGTGCCACATCCAGTCTTCATCAGTTTGTACACATGCCCCTTGTTGTATTGAGAAGGTAGACGACATAAAGGTCCCTTGAGGACCTCTAATACCAAAATCCTAACTTCTGGAGGTTAATACTACAGCAAACTGATTTCACTAAAATTATAGAGTCCCCCTGAGTGCATATGTCCACTTGAGCTGCTGGAGGAAAGGCTCAGGGGGAGCAGTTTAGTCACAGCTCAATGGGAAATCAGGGCCAGGCAGCAATGAGTCTGCAGCAGTTTTTAAGGATGTGGTAAATGATCTGCAGCAGCTGGAAACTGAAAAAAAAATGGTGTAGATACTAGATTTCAGAGAAGTACTTTAAGGTGGAATTTTTCAAGATTAAAAAATTTAGATTTTGGTTTTTTACTTCTCATCTACCAAAGAGATGAGCAGCACAGCTAGCTAGACAGCTTTCCTCAATGTTTATAAGGTAATAAAAATTCACTAAGTGTGTTTGATCTTTCCTGTTAGTGCCTTCATGTTTCTATTGGAGATATCCAAATCTTGCAAGTCTTGAGACAAATATTATCTGTATGAAATCTTTGTCGTAGTACTTTATCCTTCCTTGCAGCATCATTCACATGTTAGTTGTTCTGTTGCCAAATTCTTCAAAACTCTGAGTAACATCCCTTTTGCTGACTCACAGCCAAATCCAGTAACTGAATGCTTGCTGTGTTCTTTGCATTCAGGTTGTAAACTGCCATACAATGCTACTGACTAAATTTATTTCAATTCTCCCATTTTCCCCTTACCCTCCCATATGAGCCAAACTTCCCCTCCTTTGCTGCTTTCCCTTACTCCTTGGGTGAATAACAACATATGTCTCAGTGAAACACAAACCCACCTGTTTTTAAACATTGTTTGTCACACCTCCTCCCCCAAATTTAACGTCCCAAAGTCCACATGGTAAATGTAAAGTAAAATCTGGTATTGATTTTGAATGACTGGTCACAAATCTAGGCTGGCTTTTCTTCCAGTGGGAAGGATGGAGATTCATTATGGTGAGACGATTGGCATAAAAACAAAATCTTATCCACAAAAAAAAAAAAAAAGAAAAATAAATAAAATTTAAAAAAATAAATAAGCTAAAATTTACCATCACCAATAGCACAGGAATTGAAGGGAAATAGGGAATAAATCAAAGGCCATTGAAGTAAAGTGCAAGTTTTCCATCAACTAAATGACAGTCAAGACTTCAAAGTCCAGAACAAGCTCCATTTTTGGAAAGAAAAACTAAGGCTAATTTAATGAGATTCTAGATATAAAAAGTCTCAAGACCTAAAAGAGAAGGCAAACTATTTTTTTTCCCCTGGGATGGCCACAAGAACAGTGGTAGTCCAACAAAGCAGGGTTATTTCAGGAGACAAGATCGCCTGTGAGGAATATCATTTACTCAGGTGTCTGTGACTTCTGCTGTTGCTGTGTTAAAACTTCCCCAAAAATACCACGAATTCCAGTGCTATCAGTCTGTTTTAAGAAAGGTCCATTTCTAAGACCTTCTTATAGGAAAGTGTCAGTGATAGGGACCTCTAAAAGGACAAAACTCTTCCTGTTAATTATTTAAGGGACAAGGAAGTACAAAAGCTGCAGATGCGGAGGTGAAAAAAGGAAGGAACTGGTCTCTGAGCATCACAGCACAAATCTGTTGTAGAAAGGATTATATGGATCTAGTTGGGAGGTTTGCCTCTGCAGATATGCCTGAAATAAGCATCAACACCAACGTCATTACAGCTCCCTTCAGATTTAAATAGTGCAAAATAAAGCAGTTTATTTTTTCCTCCAGAAATACTGCTACTATAGATTTGCAAACCAAAATGGAAAGGATACTTTTGGAAAAAGCAAGAAAACAGACGTTTGTAAAATATTGGCACCAGAAAAAGGAATACACATTTTTAGAAATCGCTTCAACTGGAAGGTAGAATTTTGGATTACATATGTAAGGCACAGGCTGAATCTGCCAGAATTGTAAATGCCTCTGCACTTCAAGTTCTAAAGACCCATGCATGCTGTACATGTGGAACACATCTCTGAGACTAGGCCTTAAGTCTTAATTTTTCTGAGCAGAGATAATATATGGAACTGTTAGGATGTAAAGAGCAGATATTTCAATTATATTTTGCCAAAGTGTAAATGACTGTAAGAAGACTAAAGTGGTAAAAAGCATGGCTGAGGTATGATAAGCCTTTATACGTATATGAAAAATCCACCTTGTATAGGAAATTCATACTGAGCTTAGTGTTAGCAAGTGGAATGCAGTATTGTCCAAGCTCTAACCTCCACAAGTACACAAATATACAGATTTTAATGGTGTCTACAGCATTCTAAACACGCCTTGAAAGATTCAGCTTCAAACATGCTAAATTCAAACTCTTTAAAAATTCTGTTTGATCCAACTCTACCCATACACTGTTACAGAGCTGTTCGACCTGTATTAGCCTAACGACTTTCATGCTTCAGAAAGATAACTATTTTATGAGGAACATGGGCTAAGTTTGCTCACATTTAGATAAAAACATGCAGATGAAAGAGCAAGTGATATCACATAATGTAACACAAAAAATTCCCTCAGTGATTATTAGGTTTTTTTCCTGTTTGCCAGTCATTCAGGTACACTCCCTCTCTGCCTGTAGTTCTGGAGGTTTACTACTTGATTTAGATGGACATATCCCTCTCTGCAGATAATGTGCCAGGAGAGCACTTCAGGATTAATCACTGTGTGCTATTAGTGGGAAGCAACATGTCATTTAGGCAATATGGTTTATTTTGTACTATCTGATGGTGCAATGGCAATGCTGAAATAATGAATGATGAACATACTTCCCAGATGAAGTTTCAGATGAATAGCTATTCATGGCAGCTACCATAAGAATTTCATTATTTACTTATGTTTTCCATGAATATGCTTCTACTTGTCCAAACAATAAATTCAATAGCCAGAAGAACAAACTTCTTCTGCAGATTCTGAGAAACAGATTCAGTTCAAGAGTTCCCTAAGCTTCAAGCCTTTTTCAATACGTGGAAGTGAATTTCTGCAATTGCAAAGCAGATAAGTGCTGCATTTCTCCCTACTTTTGCTTGTTTGTTTTCTTTTTTGTCCCTGGGAAAAAGAAATTTTAAAAATAGTTGATTAAAACTGTTGGGTTTTTTTCATGAAGCTTCACAGGAAAGGAAGTTTGTGAACAAAGAACTGGAGGACAGAAGCTCCTGAATTTTAAAACCAGCTCCAATAACAATTTTTTCTGTAATTGCTGGTCAATTATGTGGTGTGACATACCAAGAGTGTTTTTTTCAAGCAAATAATGGGCAAAAAACAGCATCTCGGAT
Source organism: Trochalopteron elliotii (assembly GCA_024734555.1). Classification (NCBI taxonomy): domain Eukaryota; kingdom Metazoa; phylum Chordata; class Aves; order Passeriformes; family Leiothrichidae; genus Trochalopteron; species Trochalopteron elliotii. The sequence continues at coordinate 845,875 of JANPWX010000014.1, forward strand.
CAATCTGGCCTTTCATTTGTGAAAAACCTATCATCTGTTTTCAGTCTGCTCACACTATTGAACTTAAGCTTCACTCTTTTTTGGATTTCAGGAGGAGTACTTTTGTAACTGTGAAAGGAACACAACATAGTCTTTGGAAGGCCTTGTGGTCAAAGGTGTTGTATAACCACCAGTTATTTATTATGAAATGAACGCATTCTTCTTCAAGTGAATTCCAGCATGAATATCATATGACATGAATGAGAAGTTTGTTTATTCCATGGAGCAAAGTAATATTTGTCTTAATAAAATGATAACACTGTTCATTTATCTTTGGACAATTAATCTGATATGTCTTTCAGTTAAGCTTTAGGGCCAGATTTTTCCACCCTGATTCACCTTGTCAACTATTTTTTCATGTGAACAGGCCTACATAAAGTTCAGGTCATACTGTGTGTGAAAGAAAAGAAGGAACAGCCATGTCTTAGGATCTATTCTGGACAGCCCTGAGTCTAGCAATGACATTGACTGGGAATGTAACTGAAATAATCTAGACAGTAACACTCTTATTGGAAATAAGGTAGCATCAGCTGAAAGAAAAAACAACCAGATTTAATTAAGCTAGTATATGAGAAAGATTAGAGACAATGGCAGTTCTTCCCTTGGAAAATAAAATGCTTCAAAGTGACCCTAGCAAACATCTACATAGAAACAGCTTGAAGAAAAGGATGGATGTATGCATGGATTATTCAAATAGTCTTCTAAATATTCAGAAAACTAGAGTAAACAAAGAGTAGTAACTTTGGTGTCAATCTGCAGTGAGAGTGAGTTACAGCACCTTCTTCATTTGATCAGGTGTATTTTCTCTGTGGGAGAAGATCAGAATGAGACAGACTAGCATGTATTGAGTAAAATGTACTTTTCTTCACAAAAGTATATTCTAATCTGCCAATACTGTTTGTGCAAGATCTTTGTGAAACACTCTACCCATAATACTTCAATGAATGGCTTTCATTCAACAAATATTGACCATGATGTGAGTCCAAGGGCCATGGCCATCACAACAACAGTTACAAAATGGCATGTCTCACTAAGTCATGGCATACAAATCACAAAGGTGTGGAACATGATAGTCAAAAATGTCTTCCACCTTCCTCTGAGAGGCCATGTTCAAGCCTGTGCTTGAGCCAAGACATAAAACTAGCCAGAGCAGCAAGGTCTAGCTCATTGTCAAATCCACCACTTGATCTGGATCTGAAGTGTTTCTTCCACACACAGCCTGCAAATAAACTCACTCTTAGCACTGTTTGTTACTCAATTTTCAATAATAATGACATCTCTTTTGTCCTCTTATCCTCAAAGGATCAAATTCAAATAAGATAGAAAATAAATACATCAAAACAGAAAGGAAAGCAAAGCAGTCTGGGAGAAAGCTTGCATGATCTTCAGTAGGGCCATGTTTATTTTTTTATTTTAAAACTCAGTACTTAAAAGTCTCAACTCTTTCTGATTCCTATGTATGTGTGCAACATATATCTCCAATTGCATCTTACAAAAACACCTCTCTGATAGCCTTCAGGCCAGTCCCTATGTTATTTTACTTTTTCAGCTCAAAAAGCCCCCAAATAAAGCAATTATTTTTCTTTGATATTATTTTGAGGTCATTTGCCTCTCCCCACTCCCAGGAACTCCACCAGAACAATCCTATTTTATTCAGCATTTCAGATACAGTCTAAATTTCTCTGCCCTTTATTTTGAAATTGAGTACTTACCAAAGAGTGACTAGCACACTCATAAACACTAAATCTGCATGATTTATAATATTTTAGCAACACTTTCTTTGAGGAATATCTGGGTGTTGCACTAACTCCTGGCAAGATTAATTCCAAATATTTGCAGCACTACAATTCAAACTGTGGTTTATGATTTTGGTTCTGGAGGTCCCAGCTTTGGTTCTCAGCATTTTGTCTACCACATGACTGCTGTGCTGTAAATCCACTTGGAAATTTATGACCAGGCAGTGACACAGTCATGACTGCCACTATAAATCTAAACCTGAATGCTGTCAGCAAGCTTCCCTTCCTTCACTGCTGCATTTTTAATGCCTGAGCTAACTAAGATTATTTGAATTGCTTCAGCCATTTAAAATATTTATGCTGCTACGGAAGTCTTAAGGTCATAAAGAAATTGCTACTAATAGAAGCAACATATTACCGGAGTCAGTGTTTGTGATTCTTAACTTTTTCCTGCTACATGACTCACCCCATTCAGTTATTTAGAAGTGAACATTTTTAAAAGGACTGGCTCCTTCACTGAAAAGACTCTTTGCTGAAGTACAGTCACTGCAAAACAGATCCAAGATTTTGAACAGAGGGAGTGAAACAAAAAGGAAAGTATAAACACTGATTCCTGCATTATTATTTGTAGACATTGGTATTGCACTGTATGATCTGCCAGAGAAAGTCAGAGGAAAGACAGCAAATACAAAAATGTGCATTCAAAATCCATTCAAGACCTGATCTGGAAACTCAGTTTCTAAAATAGCCAAGGCCACAAACATCTCCACATTTACAGTTGGAAGCAACTGTGAAGAAGCTGCTGTTTATTCTACCATACTGGTTCAGAGGATATTTGTAGTACCAAATTTGACTCCTGGTGCAGACCTGCATTTCCTACTACTCTCCATCTATCAAACCTAAATCCCAGAGCCTAAGGGGCAATCAGAAACCTGGCTGTGTACAGGCTCTAGTTCTGGGTATCTGCATAATTTGCATTTTTACAGATTTCTAATTCCAGGGGACAAAAGACTTAGAGTAGTTTTTAGACGTGGGTAACACTGCAGGCTAACTTATCATAACAATTTTCCTGAGGCTTTTCAGGGTACTTAATCTCAGTTTCCTACATTGTGTCTCTCTTCCTTCAGTCTCCCAGCTCAGCAAGCAGGGCAGGGCACAGTTGCCCCGTTCTGCACCTCACTCTCAGTACAAATCAATTTCTAGTCAGAGAGTTTCCAATGGGACTTGAAGTCCTAAAATATTTTGGTACTTCTAAAATAATAAAAGCATTTGAGTGGAATTCTAGAATTGCTATTAATGGAAGTTTATTTTTACTGGAGAAATAGAATGATTACTGATAGTAATCTTTGTTACTTTGTTAATCAGTGGCCTGTTTTTGAAGCAGAGGCCTAAAGAGGGCAAAATGTGGTGCTGGTTTTTTAACTTCTTTTTTTAAACCAAAAAAAATTGTGAGATTTTTGATTCTACAATATGTATCTTATGGAGTTAAAATAGTCATAGCACAGACACCGTCCTTTAAGTGTAGACAATATTTCATAATTTCAAATCTCTTTCCTGCAAAATCTTTCAAAGCTCAAAAATGTGGTATACTGGTGACATTTTAGATGGTCTGACATGAGGCATTTGCCACACTGTAAACTTTATTAATGTTGGCCTGTAAGGCTCTGCTTATTTTTACTTAATAATGGAAACCAGCATGGAAATATTTAAATTTTTAGAAAATATGCCTGGGTTTTTAAAGTCTATAGCATAAGAGATAGTTCATGGTATAATTTTTTCCCGGTGACATTGCTGTTTTTAATGAATGTGTATGTGATGCAACCCATCAGGTCACTGAATCCCAGCCTGGCTTGAAATGTTTGCACTGCTGGAACTTCAGGGACTGTATGCCCACAGGTGATCTCAGAGGGCTGATTACCACAGTGACCCAATGTACCCACCCCTGGAAATAAAACACATTAACCAGGTCTGACTGTGCTTCCTTCCTTGCCTTGCAGAATATACAATATTTATGATTAAGCTTTGTAAATGAAAATCAGAGCAGCTTCTGTGCTCATTCGAGCTGCACAGTCTTATTCTGGCTGATTCATTCATTGAGTCAGGCAGCCATGCATGCAGTCATTCATAAGTAATGCCACGCTTCCCTTCAGCATGCAAGAATGATTTACCTCCCTGCTGCCTTTCAGTGTTTGTTCAGAAAACACACTAAGCTAAAGAGTTCCTTTTTCAGGCTTTGTTCTTATTTGAAAGAAACAGTGTTACCTAAATGCATATGTGCGTACAGGGTGAAGAGAGCACATATGTCTGCAAGAAATGACTAAAATCCATAGCATCCCTCACAAAATACTCCATCTTTTCTTGGCATCCATGGGAAAAGGCTTGTATTTACAAGTAAGATTTCAGCTTTTTTTAAACTCATGCCTTGCCACAAGTAGGCCTATAAAAACAGAGACTTTTAAAACTTCACCAGGACTTCTAGAAGAGGACTGATAACATCCTACCTCATGCAAAGAAACTTGAGGCACCAGCAGATTTTCTGTTATCAATATTTTTTTGATGATTTCAGCACCTAACAGGAAATAAAAACATAGGATGTCACAGACCAAGGAAGAGCCTTCAACTTGTGCAGTTTTAAGGAGCTATGAAGAATGAAGATCTGGCAAGGGCTGAAGACTGGCAATCATGCGTGCTTTAGTCTTGTAAATTCATAGCATAGAGGATTGACCTCATTCAACTTTACACAAATAGAAGAGAGCTGATAGTGTAGGCTAATCATTTTAGTATTCTCCCTGCTTCAAGATGGGAGTGAGAGTAAGCTTACATGGAATGAAAGCACGATGTGACACTGCCTGCACGATTCTTAGTCTTCTGGCACTAGCTAATTTCTCTTTTATAGTGAAATTACAAAGTCAACGCAAGTAAATATCAACAAATACACAGCTCAGGGCAGCCCTCAGAAGTGAACCAAAATTCAGAGTGCAGACACACTGGGTGAAACAGAAGAGTTGCAGCATGGGTGCCTCTTCCCTTTTGGGGAGAGCAAGAAACGGGTTTTTTCCTCATTTCTAAATAGACTTCTGAGCTGTTGAGAAAGCTGGCCTTTGAAAATGTGGTTTATTTTTTTTTTCATGTACATCCAGAGGAAAAAAAGTAAATGAAAGCTAAGAAGTTTTCTAGATGTGACATGTTCATACCTCCCAAACATCTGGGATATCACAATTAGAAACCCTTTGTGGACATATTTTCATTAGTCACAGAAAAAACAACTCATTTTTTCCCATTTTCTCAAGATTTCAAAGCTCTATCTGTATCCTTAAACGTTAGTCATTGGATTATGTCTCAAGCTAAAGGAATTTCATGCTTTGAAATACTTTTGAAGCTGGCAGATTATTTTATTTGTCTGTTTTCTTTTTTCAATTCTGGTTCTTTAAACAGGAACTTCAGTTTATCTTCCATTAATCTTCTCTTTTCTAGCTCATCAAAGGAGATCCTTATGAAAAGGTACATATTCATATTAAAGAATAATGTTTTGAAATTCTCTACTGTATTTTGAAATATCTGGCAACAGCAGGATTTTAAAAACACCTATTTAAATTATTTACCTTTCTTCTTTTTAACTGGATTTTCAAGGAAAACAAATTGTTTTCTTTGAAGTTTTGTTTCTTTATTTTACAATGTATGTAATATATTGGACCAACAAAAAACCAGTAATATTGGGTGACATTATTCTGCTGTCTTTAAATTTCTGAAGAATTTTAATTATAAGAATTTACACTATTTAGGACACTGTGTGGCCGTTATTCCAGGTAGCAGTCTACTGCTGACCTTAACAGTTTATAAGAAAGAAAATTGCATTTGCAGACAATATAGGCATTGTCATGTTATGGATTTACTGAAGTGTCTGACTGAGAATTTTTAAAGGAAAAGTGAATTTTTCACTAAGCTATAATTTCTATAGGGTAGTTGGCTAGTGCAGAAAATGTTGATTACTTCTCAAAAGAATAAAACACCCCAAAATCTGAAATACTTTGGTAGTGGTACTTGGTTTCTCTGTACTTATGAATTTTGCATCAGATTTTGTCCAAGTAATTAAATGAAAGTTACATGCTAAAACTGTGAATGTTTTATTTTTACTTCAGAGAATTTCATCCTTACATTGTGTTGGAAAAGCAGCGTTCCATTGCAATCAATAAATGGACTCACCTCTCTGAAAGAGATCTCAAACTCATACACAATGAAGCAAAACCAGAAGCAGATGTGGATGGGGTAGGAGGAAGATATGCCTTGTAGTGCAGCCATGACCATGGGATTTGACTAGTGTCACGTGAACTCAAGATTAATAACCCTACGTACTTTCTATAAACTTCTCTGGACTCCGATTGCACATGCCAAGCTTTAAAATCCATTATACTTGACCACTTGTCCAGGATACAGTGCAAAAGCCTGCTCCACAGAATTTACATGTTTAATCCAGTAATACTATTATCTCATATAAAGTGACAAATGCCAAAGTAAATGCAGTAGGTCCTTTCCTGGCCCATGTTTTTCACACAGCCTGGCTGCTTTTCTATGTAGCTATGCACTGACCTACAGTTAGAGCATGGAATGTAACCTCTTCCTGATTAAACAACATTTGTGAAAAAATATTAACCTGAGGGATTGATACACTGGTTTTACATATCTACCTGATCAAAGAGACTAATGTTCTCTATCTGCGTGAGGCAGAACAGTGGAACCACAATCACCTCTCCGTGTCTCTCCTTATGTTACTTGACACTAAGGCAACTATTACTGTTAGAGTAAAGCAGCAATAATCAGCTCAGCAGTTAAGTGTGAGGCTGGATTGTCCCGGTGTAGGAACAACTGGGCAAGATTTCAGTCGCCATAATAAACCTCAGAACCACAAATTACAAAGAAGCAGAAGTTTTTTAATTGTGTTCATTTTTCAGATGAGAGCACGAGGCAAATGAACCTAAAGTGTGTATCAGCATCAAGAACTGAACCCAGGGCATGTGATTTCACTAAATCACTGTTTGGAAGGTAGTGATCTGCTAGACAGCCTCATTGTAGGCCAGTGCAGTATTTTCTGCTTCATTTTTAATTCTTTCATTCACTTTTCTGAAACCTCATCAATGACCCTCTTCCTCTGTTCTGACCATGTGCTCTTTGTAGTATGGATGTTTGAGGAGAAGTTGTCTCCAAGTTAGCTGAATGCAAATCCACTGGTTTTTACACAAGAGGGAAGAAGCCGGACATAGCTGAAACATAACAACAAACAGTAATTCTTTCCTAGGACTTACTCCTGTTCTTTATGGACAAAATAGGCTGTCACATAAACCTCTTATGTATAATAAAATCTCTGATTTCCATATACTGTGTAAAGGTGAGTATTGGAAACAACAAAGTCTACAAGATAACATTCTTTAGCAGGATTGAGCTGGTGAGAACTACTGGCTATTAGAACTGCTCTAACTTGTTAGTTTGTCTTTGTACTTCACTAAGGGCCCCTTTATTAATTCACTGCATGCTATCTAAATCTCAGGTTGCAAGTCTTGTGGAACAGATGTTGGTTTAGGATTATTACTCAGGACAGTGCAGAGGGCATCATATCCTTTTCAGTAGCCTGACCACAAGAAAAGGAATGAATAATCACTATTTTGAGTCTACAGAATGAGCATGTTTCATACGTTAACCTTCACAGAAACACAAACAGCTCAGTCATCAACATGCTGTTCATCAAGGCATTTCCAAATAACAACTCCTTTAAGAACCAGGATATTATGGGATGAATAGCATTTCTGCTCTACTTTTCCCTTTCTCTTTGAATTCATTTAGGCACCTTGAAGCCACATGTAGAAGTTGCAGTGACACTCACTGGAGGAGGCTGAGCTGATTACTTTCTGCTTCATGGTCTGCTGAGACTCCAGGCACCAGGCTCTTTATGGTACTGATTACCCTCACATTTTAGCCCATTAAGCATTGCATATCTGCTGAGCTATCCAACTTTTATTCAGAAAGTTAAAAACCTGTGCCATCATCCAGCACTCTGCAGATGTCCCAGATATTACAGCAGCACAATCACTCTACTGTTTAGAGTACTTTGTTCCTGTCTCTGTGAATTATAGAGTGTCACATCATAGCATGTGTTGCTAAAGTAGGTAACCCAGCATGACGTGACATAATGGGATACAGCCTGTGGGCTCAGGGAGAGGGGTGGGAAGGGAAATACAGCTAGATCCATATCTGATGAAAAATCAGTGACCAAAAATTTAGCTAAGCAGTTACTAGTATCTTATCAGATTATTCTAAAAAGAATCAACTTCTTGTTGCACAATGACCTATAAGCAAAGTAATTTGATTACATAGCTATAAAAAGTAGACTCAAAATCTTTATTTGTATTTCTGTTAGCTCATAACTTCTGCTGATTCTAAAGATGCCCCATTTAGTCAGCATTAACAGCCTCTGTAATTAGAAAAGTTCTGCAGAAGCCCTTCAGTTTCATTGGTCTGGAATAGACATGAGGTGGGGTTCAAAGCCTGTGCATTTCTGTCAAAAACATGTTTACGATTTCCTGTCAAGATTATCACTTCTCACTCCTCCCACCCTTGCAGCTCCTTGGCATCAAAAGCCTACCAAAGTCCACCAGTCTGTCATGGGTTCAAAACTCCCTTGTTGTCAAAAAATAATTTTAGCCTGTTTATTTCTCATTCTATGGCAGATCAGAACCAGACGTTACAGTGACAAAATTATTTGTGGAAAGGTTTTACCTCTCTCCACACAACTCTACTCAAAAGTTACAGAAAGAACCAAATTAACAGCAAAACTGCTGTTTTCCATGACACATAAAACCAATTTCTGGGGAGACATTTAGGGTTTAGTCACACACCAGGCTCCTGTCCCTCTTTTCCTCTCTCTACCTATACTTAAGAATACTCAGCAACAGGCAGTGAGGAAGAGTCTCTCGAGGGAGGGATATATTAGCCTGCAGCCTTATTGTTCTCAAGGGAGAAGAAGCACTTTGCCTGTCCTAGAATAATTGTTTGTAATTGCAAAACATACCCTGACTAAATAAAAACAAGATTCCCCTCGGCAAACTCAGACAAGCCAATGGTTATTTATTGTTTACAATATCGTTACACATTTGAACTCAGTCATGAATCAGAATCCTAAGGGCCACCTTGGTACATATAGATGAATCTAAACGCTTTACATCACTCCATTTCTGACTATGATATTTATAAGAGGGTCATTGAATTAGAGAAAAAAGCAAAAAGCACTGGAAAGACATTCCAGACAAAGTGCTTGTCTTTTATTAATGTGGTACTTGTTCCATTGAGTGTTTTGAGCAATATGGACAGGGTTAGTTTCTGACAGCAGAAAAAGGGAACTGAAGAAACATTCTGAATGACTGAGAAAGTTTCCGAGAACAAACAACAGTCTTTCACCTGCTAATGAAGAAAATGCATTATATACTGTAACCTTACTGGATGCAAATGTTTATGTTCTTATTAGGTGCAATCCTTGTTTCAGCTCTGGCTTTAGTATTTTCTGTTAAAGTCCTGAACAAAAACCAGGATTCTCTTCCATGATTTATCAGGTTGCTGGCACCCAACCTTTTCTTGCAGCTATTTGCTTGTTTCTGAAAGGTGACTCACAGAATAAGAGCTATGTGTTGGTGTGTCTCTGCACATTTAATGAAGATCTTTATTCCTCTGCTCCAAACCTGCTGGCTCCATCAGGTGCACATCAGAAGGGTTTGCTCTAGTTCCCTCTCTAACTGTACTCCTACATCAACAGAAAAATATCTTCCCAAACATTGATTACCTCCAGAACATAGAGCTTAGTCACTGCATGCTTTCCCTGTAGTCTAAATGTTTTTAAAAATCAGCCTAAATAGACCTACAAAGTCTGCCAGTAAGGGCATTGTCTGGTGACTCAATGCATGTTACAGATGAGAACTGAGATGGAACAGAATCAGCAACTCATTGCATCTTTGCTGAAGATGCCATACCTCTGAATATGAGAAAACACAAGCAAAAAAACCCCAAAGTATGTCTCCCTGCTCCCTGTAGGCAACTGCCTAAACTCAGTTTTAAAGAAAAATTAATAGTGTCTTCCTAGATGCATTTTAAAAAATAAGAGGTAAACTCAGATGCCCCCTGAGTTAACCCCATTACTCTTGACTTTGCTTTTGTGTGAAGGGTTATAGTAGACATAAAATTTGTTTTTCTATATTTTCCTGTCTATTTGCCAGTTGTTATGTGAAACTTTGCTTGTTTTGAAAAACTGATTTAGCAAGATCAACCAGATGTTCCTTCTGGGTTGATTTTTCAGCCTGAGCAAACAGAATGAATTTTGGTCTCATGGCTCTGAACACATTTTCATCCTTACTTAGACATAGTCCCTCCAATGGTGGGGAAGGGTTCTCTCCTCCCAACAAGCATCTGAGACAGACTGCAGAATGAGGAGGGGAAAGAATGAATTTTCTTCAGATGCTCAATTTGCATGTATTACTCACAGGCCTGAAATATCCCCCCGCAGCCCCCTAGGGCTCTTTGGCTAGCTCAGTTCCTTTGGAGGAATATCTCAGGGACAAGACAAAAGATTCAAAAGAAGCTCTTACCCCCAGGATTATTCAAAGGCTTTATTCTTGAAGGGTCCCAGGGAAGAAAGTGAGCAAACAAGGAAAAACAGGGCTTTATCTAGTCTCCTGCTCAGGAAAAAATAGCTGGACCTCAACCAATTGGGTCAAGAAAGGAAGGAAGGGTCAAACCATATGATTACAGGCTTCAGGGGTCCTGGGGAAAAAACATTCTCCAGGGAAATACGACACAGGCCCAGGGACATAAAGCTCCCCAAATTTAGAGTCAATCGGGTAACTTCTTATTTCAGGTTCTTCTGGAATTTGAGAGGTTGAGAGGAGTAAATTAATTCACCTTATTATACAGCATGATTTGGCTGCTGCTATGATCTAGGCATCTTTTAAACAATACTTTTCTTTTTCAGCACTAGTGACATTTTGTTCACTTGTATCTTCAGACAATGACAAATCTGGTGGGGTGTTTTGTTTGGTTGAATTTTGAAGGATTAGATCTGACTGATGCTTTCATGGTAATGGAGAGCACTGTGCTATACCAGGAGAAAGTGCTACCAAATGAAAGTCCAGTGGCCAGTTTCCTGCAATGGTCCATCATGGATGCATAGGTGGGAAAATAAGGACAGCATAAGCATGTGTAGAGATATTAACCCACAATACTTTCCCAGCCTGCAGAATTCTACCATACAGGAGCTTTTGATCCAGAAACACTCTTTTCATGCTCAATAGCAGCCCAAGCTCACTGGACTTTCAGTAATAAATTAGATGTATCCAATCACTTTTTTAACATCTTCAACACATCCACAAGTGGCAAGGAAATCTGGCAGTGCCTATTGGAGCAAAGATTATCTAATTTAACAACAGACAATCTTTAGTAGGTTTTTGAATTTAAAATTTGAGAAACCTCTCCATGTCACTGTTAATTGTCATCTTACATCACTCTCCAAATCAAGGAGAAAAATTTTCTGCTATCAAAATTCCTTGCATTGCAATTTTCTTTAATAAGTAAAGAAACGTGTGTTTTCTCTGCAAAGCAAAGGCTACAATCCTTCTAAGCTTACACACATACTGTATTTGTTGCTTTTCACATTCTCATGGCAGTATAATAATCCGAACATTCCTGACTCTTTTCTTTTGATCACGTGCAGATCCTGAATGGGCTTCTCTTGGATCACTTGGAGGAAATACTAATTTACCAGGATGCACCCTTTCCTCAGGGTGACAGGTTATATAGAGAGTTTTTTTATCAACATGCTTTATTTCCTGCCAACCATATGGAAAGCAAGAAGTCTGGACTTCTAGGAGAATTAAAATGGAGACAGAAGGGAAAGTATATCCATTATAAGTGTTGTTTTTAAGACACAGTTTTACAAGATTCTCAAAATATAAGAATTGAAAATTACATTCAAAAAACTAGATAGTCAGGTATGTAAGCATATACAGTTTCAAAGATGATAGATAGGTTAGTGGATTTTAAGTTTAGAATGGGTTTAATCACTTCTCTGATATCCTACATACTACAGATGGACAGATGGGTGGGAGGAATCCACTCCTTCTTAAATTCTAAATTTATTCAGAGTGACAACAATTGGCCCCATGCACCTGATGATCTGAAGGGTTAGCTGGTTTGGAAAAAAAAGTGTGTGAAATTTTACAGCTGATTTTAAACTGGCCTTTACTGTATAGAGAGTGCCTAAAATAATTTTGTTTTCCCCAAAAAAGACCAACTCAATTGTTGCTGATGATGTTGGATCTCTGAAGATGTCACTTAAATATGTACATCCTACCAGTTTTAGTGATGCAGCCATTAGTGGGCTGAGGTTTTCATTTCTCAGTAGGGACTTTCTGTTTTGGTAGAGCATTATTAATTTTATTATAAAGTACCAATGATGAAAAAGACTTCTATCTGTCTGGGGACTCTTTTTTGGGGTTTAAATGCTTGCTATAAATTTATCCCAGACAGTGTGGAAGAAACACATGGCAAAAGATAAAAAGCGGATCACATTAGTGGGTTTGAGACAGTTATGTTAATTTCCCTCCTTCTATATTTTAACCAGATATTTTGTTTGGTTTGCTGTGAAGTGTGACAGACTTGAAAAAATTTAAACTTGCCTTGAGAGAGGAGGAATACAAAAGAGATTTAGATCAACCCATCAATTATACAGCAAACGCCTTTGCCTATTCTCTGGAATATTCCTGTGTGTTCTGCTATTACTTTTTTAATAAAGAATGAAGTATACATAAAAGTCTACAGATTCTGGTACAAAATCAGTAAGTGTCCTCACTTCAGAACTTTTCTTTTGAGAAATTAAGAACTCTGGATAAGCCTCATACACATAACCCTGACTCTTGTAGTGAAATTACACCTCAAACAAGAGTCAAAAGCACTTGGGTTATGAAAGGAGAAGACAAAGATCTCTAGCTCCTGGTCATCTATGGCTTAGCATATGTGATTCTTCTGCATTTGAGATCTTGGTCTCATGTTCCAGGAGAGCTGCTCCATTCCTCCAAGGAAGACTGCTCCCAGAGGACAACAGAGGTGGGATCCCTTTCATGTTCGTCATGATCCCTGTGCTGTTTCATCTTTGACCCTCCCAAGCTCCACAGATTCCCATGCATATCCAACATGCAGCAGCTTTGACTCTGCTCAAGCACTTTGCTAGATGAGAAATGAAACCTGTTTGGGTGAGGTGGTGTTATGGATGGCTGGATGCCATCTCCCCACCACTTGAAACAGGAATTGTACAAGACCAGGGGTGCAGTGGGGCTGCTGGTGTTCCTCGGGCTCAGGCTGGGCAAAGTGGCACTAAAGAGAAGGCATTATCACAATGCCAGCCTTGTAACAGCCTTTTTTTGGGTAATGTGCACATTGTAACTCATGGGACACCTGACCTAACAAATACCTGCCACATTGCCTCTCTCCATTAGGCTTCCCAGTTATGACAAGTGAAATTCCTTGGATCCTTCTATAAGATATTCTACAAATATAAGTTATCCTGCAAAACAAATTTGCCCTAATTTGGTGGTTTTTTTCATCATTCAGGTCAAAATTTGCTCCTCTTTCTCACAGGATCAATACTACTCACCAGGAAAAAGTCCATAGCAAAGGAATTATATCCTCTCAGGGCAAAGTAGTGGTGAACACAATGAGCTTACTCACAAGGCCATTTTCACTAGCAAATGAAGAAAGATCTTATTTTTCAGTGTATCCCAGCAACCAAGGGTAAAAACTTTTCAGAGACAAGGCACTAAACTGTTTCACTAACTTCATTGGAGGTGGCACTTGCCGGTATCTGAAAAAAGTGGGGGTGGATTTGAACCTTAGATAGAAAGGAGTTTAAGTCACCTCTGTTTATTTTGAACCCAGACTACTATCTTCCTATGATCTGTACCTAAGGAAAATTGTTCTTCTGTGAGCATGCTGTTTATCTGAAGAGTATTGCTTGAAACAACCAAAGTTCAAGTTAGGAGACAATAAAATATATCAATTCAAATAACATTAGAAGTTCAGAAAGCCCAAGATATGGACACTTGTGGATGAACACAACATTTGAGGTTAACAGTCAAAATTGTGTTTGAAATTCCTCTATTGGCTCATGGACTGGAGCAGCAATCAGAATTTATGAAAAATAAAATAAAAGGTCAAAATGACAAATGTTATAGTGACAGTAACTCATGCTCAGTGGAAAGCTAACTAGCTATTCTAAAAGCATGTTTTTCTGTTCCCCATCAATATGCAAATATTAGTCTTAAGAGCTTTAACAGTCCTAAGAGCTGGAGAGCCATCATTCTTAACAGAGAGATTTTCCCAACATGAGAAATTGCTCACATTATGTTCCAAGAGCCTTATGAATAGGAACCATGAAAAATTTTGAATATAGTAATCTTCAAGCAGTAAAACCCCATTAATTTATTTTTATTTCTTCAATGTAAGGCTCAAACTCAAAGTATTTTATATTACAGGGCTTTCTGGGGGGTTATGGTATCAGCGCCACTGTGTCTGTATATGCTAAAAGCACAAAAACTACAGGGAGTCATTGACCTACTAAAAGGCATAAGAATACCTGATATAAAGTGCTTTAGGGCTTTGAATACTTTTTAAAACCAACACCCAGACCTACCCCCAGCATGAAAGCCTAAGGCAACAAGTTGTCAATCCACATGGCAGCAGTGGGAAGAATGATTCCTAATAGCAGCCCAAAAACTGGGACACAGACTTTTGGAAAGCTTTTCCCCTGGGATGCCATGCTAATATATCTTTATAGCACAGCTTTTTTGGGTATCAGAGAAGGCCCTGCTGAATAAATGAACCCACAATAGCACAGCCCATGCACAACATCCAGCTTGCTTGGCCAAATTATAAGGAATTGGGCAAGGACAGAGGCAGGATTTGTGAATCTCTCCCATGGAGAGACATGGAAGAAAGTCCAGGCAAATTTCCTGAGGAATATCCTTGTTACTGAAGCCTGTTCCTGATCCAGGATTTTCTGTTGGAGAGGGGGTGAAAATATGTACCCAGAGCTAAGTGACATACATGCTGACTTGTCTCCCTGTGCAGCCCCTGTACAGTCAGTGTGAGAAACCTCCCCCCTGCAGACAAACTCACCCAGCAGGCATCATCCTATCTGAGTAGCTCAGTGTAGAAGGAGGCAGTGAGGTTAGATGGACACACATTAAGAGACCCTTCTTCAAGGCAGCCCTGTGTTGCCTGAGCAGCCTTTGAAGAGCAAAAGGACAGCCTGCACACATGCTGGGAGGGAACAGACAACAGAGCAGTGTGTTTTTGACAAGACCAACACACATTGCTGTAGTGAGAGTCGTTCACACCTCCTCTCAGGACTCAAACGACTTGACCTGGTTTCAGGTATGGATGAAAACCTCACTCTTCGCCTTCAGTGCTAAGAAAGTCCATGCTTGTAGGTGGCTCTCACATGGTTACGATGTGCTGAGGTATCTTGCAGGGTTTTCTGTGTGGAAACAAAACATGGTACTTCCCTGCCCTGAAATAAACTAGGCCTCACCAACCACAGATCCACTGTTAACAGCCCCACAGTAATAAAAGGTTTCTCTTTTCATAAGTGACAATGTTTGAGGCTTTGAGTATTTGTGAAGACAGAGAAAGCAAATGTTGTTTTAGATAGACAAAAACAGATGCACTAGCACATTCAGGCTCTTAGTATATTTTCAGGTCTTTTGCGAAAAAAATATTAGGAAATAGTGGGAATTTCAATGCCACAATTTTCTAGAATGCTTTCTCCTGACTCATTCCTATGCCAGGATTACTCTGACTGCTGCTAAAAGAAATAGCATCACAGTCTCACAAGCAAATTAGCAGCCTGTTTCTCATCTCCAGAAGTTGTTTTCTGTATCTTTTAGCAAGTTGTGCTCTATCATATTTGTAAAAAGAGTCTTTTTTTCACAACTGAAGCCCTGGTGTACCCTCTTCTGCCACAGATGTACCTCTGCAGCACAGCATCCTGCTGTCTGGCCTGCGTTTTCAGAAGAGAGAAAAAGGAATGGTCTGTCAGCAACAGCAAAACACATGGGAATGCTGGAACAGGGACAATTGTGCTAAGGATAAACAAATTTATACAAAACTAGTGTATTCATAGATGTACTGTAACAAGGATTTTAAAGCCAAACAGGACAATGGCCTTCTGGCCTAAAAATGCATTTTACATTGTAATGAGCACTTGAATATTTCCTACAGTGTTCTATGAGAAATACTGGTGCTTAAGCATGAGAGAGGACAGCAATAAGTAAAATATTCTGTTTGGGAATAGAATTAATATTTATTCTACAATACGGTGAGGTTATTTCAGAGGCTGGATAAATCACCCAAGGCATTTCCAGAAGAACACCTTTCCAGTCATCCAGACTCATCTTAAATTGGATGAGCACCATGCTGACAAAAGCTCACTATGTCCCTTTGAAAATCACCCTCGAGTCAATGGCTTCCAATGTGTTGCAGACCAAACTACTGCAGTAGCAACTCCCTGCACAATACTAACACAAGATAGAATTTTACAGATATTTTCGGTTTTGATATGCAAGTACTATTGATTGAAATTTACTTGGGATATTTTGGTCATTTGAACAAGGTTTTGTAACTTATATAGCACTCTCCCTGCCACACAAGCTGATGTTTGGTCATTGGCCCATGCCTAAACAGCAATGTTAACCTAAAGCCCCTGTGTTCTTTTCTCTTCATGCATGATTCTTGCTCACAGAGCTTCATGCAGAGGAGCTGAAAAGAGGATTTCCAGTGGGAAAAAAAAAACAAAACCAAAAACCAAAACCCTTCTAGAGACAAACAAACCCAGAGTTTTTAATACCAAAGCTGTCATTATAAAAAAATAAACCAAATGAACCTAGGAGTATTTTACACAATTTATGCTCCTAATGTTTCCAGTGAGGCCAAACAGTGTTAAGAGATATAGTCCACACATCCAATGTTTCAGTTAACCTTCTATGAATGATGCACTGTTGCATATAAGGAAGATATCCAGCTGGTCTTAATTTACATTAATTAGTGTATCCTAAGCCATGGCTAAACACAGACTGAATATCTGATTAAACTCTGAAAGGGTGTATGACCTACCAGATAATGCACAGGACCAGGATCCAACAGAACCAAATTCTGCTCCTGGCTAACTCCAAGGTATCTAGCTCTCTCATCTGTGCCTCAGATACTCAATTGGTAACACAAGAGAACAACTTTGCCTGAACTATCCTCTTTAATACAACCCAAATCTCAGTGTTGCAACTTGCAAAACATTGAGGGTGTACCTGCCTTTGCGAGTCATAGAATGGCAATGGGATGTTTTTGATGTTTTTGTTTCTAGAGTGATTAGCATTAAGTGCAAATGCCTCTTTACTGCTCCCCTGGGCATGAATGACTAAGCCACTGAGATATCAAGAGATATAATTAGCCTCTTCCGCTTTCTATCAGCAATGCAACCTTTTCCTTATCTGTCAGTAACCTGCTCCTTATTTCAGGAAAACACCCTGTTTCTGCAGTTCCTATAAATCCCCTGCAGAAGCAGTGAATGTTTCAGTATTCAAGGTATGGGGAGCTCAGAGAGGGATAAAATAATTAAATACATTCACCCAAATGGAAATACAAAGCCAAATGAGCAAATATTTTTTACTCAAATCTTAAAAGCTAACACTTGGGAACAGATTGTTTTATTATGGTCCTGATGCCAATCAAACACTATTAACAAGGATGACTGGAGACCACTTCATTACAACCTAAAGGTCCTTTTACACTTCTACATCTCCGTCCACCAGTGACATTGGTCACAGAATGTGCCTCCATCATTCTCTTGTAGGATGCCTGTAAATTACTTTAGCCTGGCTTTCCTCTGTACTTGTAGCTGGTTTCTCTGCGTGGGGGCTGCTTACTGGCTAAAGCAGTATTACCCAGACCAACTAAAACAGTTCGTGGATTCCTCAGTCCCTGCTGAGCGTGGTTTCAGGCTTGGAATGAAGAAGCGGGTTCTGGCGTGGGTTTGGAAAGGTGTTTATTCCAGTGCAGTGCATGTGCCAGAACGGCACTTGCCAGAACGGGTGCCACAACCGAACTTTGGGCCCCTGTGCCTCCTTTACCAGGGCGCAGCCTGGAAGGAGCACACTCTGGGCCAATGAGGGAAGGAAGGGGGTGGGGTCCAGTACAGGGTGATATACCACGTGATATTTTGGGAACAGGGGTGTTTTGGAAGGGGCTCGGGAAGGAATCTACCAAATACAGACAAGTAAACAAAATACAGATACAACTTTCAAAACCTCAATCATGCACCGCAACATGCACTGAGAAAAAGAGGAGCACTTCCTGGTTTAAGGGAAGGTGGAATTCAGTGCCCAATTTTAAGCATAGTGAAATTTTTTTTCCAAAGCTCTTGTTTCATCTGTATCACACCTTTTGTCCATCCCTTCACTTGTTCCTCTTTCTGTACCATCTCAACTCTTTTTGTTTCTCTTTTTTTTTTTTTTTTTTTTTTTTTCCCGGCCCTGCTTGGCCAATAGGTCTCATCCATTTTGAAGACTCCTGACTTAGTCAAACCAAGGTACTGGAGAATATCAGCAGCTTCTTTTATTCTTTAATCAATATTCTTGGGTTTTTTTTCCTCTGCCCACTGTGTTCCACAGGGTGGAGCTCCTTCAAAACATCCTACAAGCAAATTCATTATCCAATCTGAACTTCCTTTTTCTGCCTATAAAAAAGCGCTACACTTACTGTGCCCTTCATTTCAATGCTAGTTTGAGCTTGCAATAGACAACACTGCCGCTAAGGAAGGCACTTCCCTCCTACCCATACAGATCACTACTTTTCTGGTCCCATGACATGTGCAACTGCAGAAACAGTTGTTGGCAGCACAATGAAGAGTCAGGAAGTTGACATGGGTAAAAATAACTATATTTTGCTCTGTTAGCTCTTTTCTGCATCAATGCTTGTATTGGGCTACAGTAGCTGGTAAAGGGAAGGTGCACAGGGGATGCAGAAGCCAGAATAATCAACCAGAGAAAAACACAGGACAGGAGTGTCTTTTTCGGCAGTGGTACTAGTTTCTGCTGGCTTAAACTGTTTGTAACATTATGGTACCAGGCCACTGACCCCACTGCCTGTCATGCAAAGATGTATTACTTCACTGTTTCCTTATACCCTTTTGTCTCCCTCTATCTTGTGCTCTGCCCTTTGTTACAGTGGAATTTTGGAATGTGTTGGCTTTTGTATAGTGATTAGAAAAAGTAATGATAGTTGCAGTCATAGGAGAAAATGCATGTAGTAAGAGAAATGTTTCCATTAACTTTAAATCATTTTTTGCATTTTTTTTTTTCTCACAACGCAAGAATTCTTATTCCTGTTTCTTTTTTGGGCATAAATATACCTTGCTGAAAACTGGGGGGAAAAAAATTATCCAGGAATCAGATGTGCCTGCACCAAAAACATTTCTAACACATTGCATCTCTCTGCTCAAGTCTGTTCTAACATATCACTCTTGCAGAACTTTCTTGTAAATTTTGAAGGAGCTACCAGCAGTTATTCTTCTGAGACAGAATATTATCCTTCTGAGAGTGACAGGCAGGTCTTGCTGTCTTAGAAGGTCCTTTCCCACAGCCACAGAATGCACAAGTCTGAAATGCTCCTGAAAGGGCTATACTTGAGCAACTTCTTTTGTCGCTTCCTCTCAGCTGTTGTCTCTCAGCTGCCTGAGGCTTTGAAGATGCAGAAGGTGAAATAGTATCTAGAAGCACTTAGACATGTCAGTGGCAAGAGTGAAGGGACTTTTCAGGCTGAAATAACAGAAGAGGAAGCACGTAGATCTGATGGCAATCCTGTGTAACTTGAGGCATCTCTAGTATCTTGAGTACACTCTACTCCCTTCCTTCCTGATGAAGGGAACAGGGACTCCTCAGCTCCTGTAGTCCCTTGGGAAGATTTGCAGGACTAGAAAGTGACCTACAAGATCAGCACAGACCAGCTTAGCAACAGAACTTCTTCATTTCCTGGCAATGATGCTTGGAGAACAATCCCCTCCTTGGGTTATCTCCTTTCTTCTCTCACTGCCTTGCTTGTATACTCTTACCTCATTGCCAAATAACCACAGAAATGGCCAGCATGAGTGACACCAAGAGAAGATGGCTGTGAAGCTCTTAGAGGTGTACAGGAGTCTCTTTCTTCTCTGTCTTCAAGTGAGAGGTGGACACAGCCCACTTTCTTTAGGTTTGTGAAGAGCCCATGACATTGTTGCACCCCAAATAAATCAGCATAAAATTGCCAATTTCAAGTTTCACTTGAAAGTGAAACTTGAAATACATTTCAAAACTTACTATTAAAATGTTTACTGTTCTCATTTGTATCTTCCACTGATTGCTGATAGTCAGTAGAAACAAACCCTTCTCCCTTTTACATTTATTTTGATGATTTTAATGGCACTGTCTTGCTTTGTTAACAACCAATTTAAAACTTCACAGAGCAGATTTGAGCATGAGCTGTGCACATCTGGCTCTGTAAATGGTGTCACTGGGACTTAGTGATAACTTCTCCTGAGGTTTTTCTCTTGTATTTCAGAAATCAACCAACTCATTTCTAATGCTTCTTGGTTTAATATCAATATCTGATCTATGTTAGAAAACTCTCATATTTCTGTTGTTGCCTGAATGTCAGACCAATTCCTTTCCCCTCTAAGAAGAGTCACAAGCAACAGGCAGAGTACCTGGAGTGCGAATAATATTTGTCTGAAGACTCTGTGTCAGTTGAACAACGGTGATAACACAGAAAACAGAATGAGCACTCTGGCAGAAAACTTGTCTTTGAAGGTGTATAATATCACATAAAAAACAGCTACAGAATATTTACTGATGGATCAGTTTCTCATTTATTGACAAATATTTCTCACCTCTGTCTAAATGTACCACATTTGAAGCAAGAAAAGAGAGACTACCTCACAGGCAGGAAACATTAAATATATAATTACTTTTTTTTTACACAAGCCCCAAGATTTCACTAGTATATAAAATAGAGTACACTTGTCATGTTTTGAATGAACATGAAACCAGGACTTGCAAAGTTAAATACATCTGAAAAAATTGTCTCAGTTTCAAATTGGAAGTTATATTTGTAGTAGGTAGTCATGTGGTAAGATAAATAGTTTATGCATATGTGTTGTTAGGCGGATTTCAGTTTCCACCTTCTGCCTCAGAAGCAGCAATAGTATTTTGCCATAAGGGCTTTTACTGGGGGTAAGTGAATCAATATTTTTGATTTAAAACATGCCCATAGTCTCTGTAGATTGATACATAGGTATATTCTTTATATGACAGATTAAAACATCTTTTTTACTAAAGGTCACAGGAGGGAGAATTGGTAGTCCTGGGCTCCCATTCTAGCTTGTATCCACTGTAAAATCTTGGTCAAGACAAAATCAGTCTTTTTACAGTGCCTGAATCTGTTTTTACTTCCCACTTGAAACAAGGTACATTTTGAATCATTTATCTACAGTTCCATTCTGTTATATTTTTTTCATTCTCAGGTTAATTCAGTCTGACAACACTCATTGTGAAATACGAATCCTTCCTGGGGAACACAATGAGATTCAGAGTGAAAGAGTATAGTAAGTTTTCAGTATATTCTCTCGGTGAAAGTGGTTTCATAGCTTTTTAAAATAATAGCATGGAGAAACCATTGTTTCTCCTCACAGTAAGTAGGGTCTTGCTAGAAGGAACTCATGTGTCATCAGCTACAGAAATTAAATATAATCAATTAGCCAGCCTGTGACTCCCTCAAAAATCAGTGGGAAGAAATGGCATCCTCCAGTCTTTGGAAAAATAATAAGAAAAAAAAGGTATTGATAAGCTGTTAATTTTTTTATGGCAGATGACACGAGAGTGATCAGTGTTTAGGATGGAGCAAGCATCACTCTATTTGTATTATTTCTTACTGCCAGCGAACCCAGGAGTATGGTCCTCTCCTATTGTGAAAAGCTCTAATGTCTGCTTTGGCAGAGTTGTCTGGCTTCACAACTGTCTTGAAATTTGGCAGAAGTGTAAATTAAATAAGGATAAGAGTCACCAGAAACCTGGGCACCTGTGGCAAGACAGGAAGCCAGGATGACTTGTGCAATCATCCAATTTTGAAAGAGAACAAATTCATCAGGAAATGGGAAGGCTGGGATCTGAGAAATGCCTGTGGGGTCTATTTATTTCTGAATTATTATTATTATAGCTCAAGAAGTAAAGGATCACTGATCTCTTAATTCATCAAATATGTTGAATACTCTGTTTTAGTAGAAATGCTT
This sequence comes from Trochalopteron elliotii, assembly GCA_024734555.1. Lineage (NCBI taxonomy): Eukaryota > Metazoa > Chordata > Aves > Passeriformes > Leiothrichidae > Trochalopteron > Trochalopteron elliotii. The sequence goes on from JANPWX010000014.1 coordinate 868,048, forward strand.
ATAGTTCAGCCATTGCTTAGCATTTGCTGCCCTTTTCCTCTATTGTATCTCTCAAGTATGTTTCAATTCTTTGAAGGATAATGAAAGCTCTCTCCTGGGAAAAGGGAAGTCATGAGTGATAGAGCAACTGAAATGGTACCTGAGGTTGGCTTGGCAGCAAGCACAGCTGGTGAGATAATAAAGTTGACATTTCTTACAGATTCTTTTCATTGTGGCCATGTGATGAATGTCATTTTATACCATCTTCAATTCTTCACAGGGGAAATAGAAGGTTGGAGTATTTTTGGAATATGCCTCTGTCAGAACAGTCTCACTGCCTACTCTAAAAATCCTTAACAGAGTGTAGCTTCAAAGCTTGGAACATATGACAAAGTGCACCTTGATTCTTTGGCAAGAACTGATGATTACAGGGCACAAAGAAAAGGTGCTGATCCATTAGATCAACACAGATGACACACACTATGGTAGGGAGTGTTTTATTACTCAGATTTCATTAGGAAGAACATTAGGACTTTGACTCTTCTGTTCTCTTTAGAATAATGGCAGAGTGTTGGCTCACTTTCTGTGACATTGCTAACATTGATTAGACAGGGGGCTTGAGTTTTAAATCATAGATTATTTAGGTTGGAAAAGACCTTTAAGATCTTAAGTTCAACTATTAACCCAACGCTGCCAAGTTCATCACTAAATCATGTTGCTAAGTGAGGTGTCTACACATCTTTAAATACCTCCAGGGATGGTGACTCAACCACTTCCCTGGGAAGCCTGTGACTATTAGGAAGAAATTTTTCCTAATATCCAATTTAAACCTCTCTTGGTGCTACCTCAGATAATTTTCTCTCACCCTATTCCTTGTTACCTGCAGAAGAGACTGACCCCCACCTGGATATATCCTCCTTTCAGGTGGTTTTAGAGATCAGTAAGGTGTCCCCTGAACTTCCTTTTCTCCAGGTTAAACAACCCCAGCTCCTTCAGCTACATCTCATGAGACTTGTGTTCCAGACCCTTCACAAGCTCCATTTCCTACTAGCTCCATGCTCCAGCACCTCTACTGGGAGGGGCACAAAACTGAACACAGTATTTGAGACGCAACCTCAACTGAGTACAGGGGCGTGATCCCTTCCTTTGTCCTGATACAGGCCAGGATGACATCCTCCTTCTTGGCTGCCTGGGCACACATTGGCTCATGTTCAGCCAGCACACCCAGGCCCTTCTTGTCCAAGCAACTTTCCAGCCACTCTTTCTCCAGCCTGTTGCTCTACTAGCTCTGCTTGGGTAGTTGTGACCCAAGTGCAGGATCTGTCACTTTATTTTATTGAAAGTCATGTGATTGGCCTCAGTCTATGAGTCCAGCTGTTCCATATCCTTCTGCAGAGCCCTCCACCCCTCCAGCAGATCAACACTCCCCCCCAGCTTGGTGTCATCTGCTTACCAAGGATGCCCTCAATCCGGTCCTCCAGATCAGCAATAAAGGTATTAAACAAGGCTGACCCCAATAGTGAGCCCTGGGGAACACCACTGGTGACTGGTTGTCAACTGGATTTCCCTCCATTCACCACCACCCTCCAGGCTCTGCCAATCCAACCTATTTTTCACCCAGCAGAGAGGGAGGGCATTTGTCCAAGCAACAAGCAGTTTCTCCTGGAGAATGCTTTGGGAAACCATATCAAAGACTTTACTGAAGTCCAGAAAGGTGACGTCCACAGACCTCATCCACCTTGTCATAGAAGGGTATCAGGTGTGTCAGGCAGGACCTGCCTTTCATACACTCATGCTGGCTGGTCCTGATCCTCTGGTCATCCTGTACATGCTGTATGATGGCACTCAGGAAGATCTGCTTCATGAGCTTCTCCAGCACTGAGGTCAGATTAAAAGGCCTATAGTTCCCTGAATCATATTTTCAGCCCTTCTTGAAGATGTGCAACACATTTGCTAGCTTCCAGTCAACTGGGGCATCCCCAGTCAGCCATGTTTGCTTAGAACTGATGCACACTGGCTCAGTGAACACTTCCCTGGGCTCCCTCAGTACCCTTGAGGTGGGTCCCATCCACCCCCACAGACACACGTGTGTGTATAAGTATAGAAAGTCACAGAACCACAGAATATTCTGAGCTGGAATGGACTCAGAAGGATCATCAAGTCCAGTTCTCAAGTGAAGGGCCCACATGAGGACTGAACCCACAACCTTGGCATTATTAGCACCATGCTCTAACCAACTGAACTACTTGACCATTTCCCCTTGCATTACAGAGCTTCAATCTCTTCCAGATCGGAGAGCTGGGTAACCAAAGAACAACCAATCTTGCTATTAAAGACTGAGGGAAAAAAGACAGTAAATGCTTCATGCTTTATTACCCTGCTGTTTCCCCCATTCCCCACCCCCGCATTGTTTTTCCAATAAACTGAAGGCTCTTTCAGATTATCCGCAAACTAGATCAAATAAGAATGGCTTGAAAGAGCAGACTGCAGCATCAGCTTTGCATCAGCGAGTTTCCATGGTCACAATCAAGTAGCAAAGAAAGCTTTTGTAAGCACATCTCAATGTTCTTTGTCAACATCTCTCTTCCGGTGTTTTGTGGCTTTCTTAAACATTGTGTTTCATTCTGAATTCTTTTCATCACACAAGTGAAGTTACAGATAGGTTAAAAGATATGAATGTATCTTGCTCAAGAGTTAACAGGATTTATATTTGTAGAATGCATGACAATCTTGGAGAAGGTAGTGACTGTTTTTGGCTGCCCCAGCTCAGGCTGCCTAAAGTTGCTGGAATAGCTATGCATGGATTGATATCTTCAAGTGCCTGGACAACAAGACTGCAGCTCAGTGAAGTGTCTATCACTCCTCTGCCCCAGGTCCTGGATCTTCCTGTGCTGGAAATGTGGTTCTTTCTGTACAGGAGGGAACTTGAATCTGCAGCAAGTTGTAGGGGCATTCACTTGCTCTCTCTGTGCCCACGTGAGTCAGGCCCCTCTACCACCTGCACGGACAGTTTCTGTAATGCACTGTGTCATGCCTTAATGCTCAAACACAAACACTGCCAGCATTCTTGCAGTGGCCCCTTGAATACACAGGCTTCACCTGCCTCCCAGAGGAGAGGAAATGCAGGTTTGAACCTCCTTTGTACTTGGAAGGAAACTGTTGTAGTTTTCCTGTTTGGAAAAGGGTGATCCACCACACAGCCCTATCAGAACTGAAGGTTTTTCAGGTAATGAAGATGAGTATAGACACTTTGTTTCCACGTAAATCCTAGTCAAGATGTCCATGCCCTCATCTGATTTAGGCACCACACCTTCATACTCCTTGTAATGTGAGGAATGCAAATTAAGAAAAGGACAAGGCAGTGTAATAAAAACAATTTTTGCTGCCCCATCACAATGGATCACATCCCATTGAGGAAACTGGTTGCCAACAAAGTGGAGCTGGGAAAAACCCTGGAAAATCAGATTTGCTGGTTCTTTTGCAAGAATAGGAGCAGTAACTGCGGCCTGTGGAAATTGCCATTCCCCAGCAGTACTAATGGCTTTCCAGTGTTCTGACATCTACAGAACATGGATTAGTCACAAGCACTGCAGCCAAATTGCTGTTCCAGGGGCTGGTGTAGACAACTGCCTATGCCTAGAGGAAAACCAGTGGCAACCAGTGCCTGACACCGGTACAGTTCCTCATTATGAGGCAAAGAAACATTTCAGACTGTGCTGGAGGGATCTTTCAGGCCATTTGCATTCTCAGTACATGTGAGAGATAAGCAAAATTTCACAGACAAAATTTTTCTTCTTGAAAAATGCATTTTCAAGTTGAAAGAAACAGTCTGTAAATCTGTGTGATGTCCTTCAAACCATTTTAATCAGAGGAAAACGGGGGAAATGTCCAACAACTCTGCTCCTTGGGTTTGATTTTTTTCAGAATGAAACTGTGCTCTTGAAATTTCTTCAAATATAATTAAATTTTGAATTAGAAGAACTGACAAGCCTGTAAACAGAACTTTTTATTTTATGGGATTTGTAGAGGTGTTGTCCTTGGGCTGCGAACCAGAGAACCGGCTCTCTGTCACATCTAGAAGCATGGCTTCCATTCTCCAAAGATCAGAATTTTCTAGAAATTTGGTGTGCTCAGAATAGTTATGACAACTCAATTCAGGAACTGTGTATGTCCTGCCTGGGTTCAACCATGGTTGTGGAAAGCAGCTGAAAACATTTTTTCCAGAAACGCTGGCAGTGCAGACAGCAGGAATGTGCTTATGGCAGTGGGAAGGTTGTGAGGTGACACTGCTACTTTCTTATAACCTAACCTGGGAAAAATGATGCTTTCGAGATTTCCTCTCAAGTTTTCTTTCAGCTTTCTTCAGGTGTTTCAGTGAAGTAGTTAAATATTCAAGAATGACCAAATTGAAGCAATTCCTCCTGTTTTCAGTGATCTCAGTGGGTTGGCAGGGTTGAAAAGTAAGGTTTTCCCTACAGATTTGGACTAGCTCTTGGAAATGTTGAAATAATTTGGGTGTACTAGACTCCAGCGTCAGACTCTGGGATTTACACTGAAGATTTAAAATTCTTCCACTGAATGCAAAGGGCTATAAGAGAATCTTCATATAATTTTCTAAAATTATTTTTAGTTTACCATAAATCATCTGAATTTTTTTAATTAAAATGGATATAAGATATTCATTGTTGTTGAACTAAACACATTAAGAATGCAACATAAACTGGTTGTTTCAGGGGAGCAGAAGGAAATGACAAAAGTAGAGACTTTTTTTTTCCTTAGGTAATAAAATATACAAACCCCAAAGTCTATTGTGAATGCTCCACATGGACAAATTTCTTTTTGCTATCCTGCACACAAACTCTAACAGCTACTGATAATGAGTGCTGACTTTGTTATAGCACACTTTAAATCTACAGCATGCTATAATTCTCTAATAAACTAAGAAAATAGCATATATTCTTTCCTCACCTGCTAAACAGATGGCAAGAAGTGTAAATTCATTTATTTGACTTTCTTTTTTTTATGGCTTTGGGCATCTTAAATTTAAATAATCAGACTCAAAGTACTAACTTCAATCTAAAAGAGGCATGTTTTGGAGAAAGGAAGGATCCCTTTTCAAAGCAAAAAAAAAGGCTCTGGTAAATAGTAAGCAATTAGCCACAGCATGCTACTAGGGGCTGTTTAATTGAGGCTGCCATATTAAATTAACCAGATACACGCCCTTGGAAGGACTAGTAAAGCAGAACTACTTCCACATGTTTTTCATTATTCTATATTAAACCATGTGCTTTTTCTTTGATTTTTTTAAATTTGTTTTTCCACTCCAAGAAAATTAAAATGCAAATCAAACTAGCCCAGTCCTTCTTTCTCCCTAAATGGTAGGGCTTGAATGATTGAATATTAGCTGCCAAATTCTCTCTGGTCTACTCTCTGTGGGTGGATTCATGAGACAGAAGTAACTTACAGTCCTTGTCTGTCCTTAATGACTGTCTAATCAAGTTAATCTGCCCTAGTTTCAGGTTTTAAAGAGCAATTACGACTGCTTAGCTCTATATGTCCCATAGATGTGGGGAGCATCCGGAGAACTGCAAATGAGTTCATAAAGTAGTAGGGCGAACGTCCTTGGTTTCACTTCCAGATAGAGTGCTTCAAGTACAGAGAAGGTCTCTCCCAGCACTGAGCTAGAGGTTTTTTGGTTGTTAGTTAAAACTGCCCCTTGGACAGTCTTGCAATCTGGTCTCTGAATTTCCTCACTTTGAGTTTTTGAGTTTTTGTGTAAATATCATTTTCAGGAAGTTATCATCTCATGAATTCCTGAATACCATGTGAACTCCATTTCATTCTAGCAATAAATTCTCTGCCCCTGAGGGCAGTGTGTAATTAGGCAGTATATGTTTGCACTAAGGATAGATTTAATGCACAAAAACAGACATAGTTAATAAAGGAAATTATCTTACTTGAATAAGTTATCAATGAGATGAGTCCAAATCTTATAATTTATTTGGAAAGAAAAAACCTCTCATTTTAAACTTCATTAAGAGTGGTGTAGTATAGCTGGTACCTAGAAAGGCTCCTGCAGCCTTTTATGAGGTACCAAAGTCCCTGAGCTTATGTCCCAAACTCTAGGCAGCCCAATTGGATAAGATGTTCTGAGTCATCCTCTGGGACACCATATTGTCTCCATGCATCATCATAATTTGTATAGTTTAAGGCTGTGCACCTGAAATTCAGATATTCCAACATCAAAATATTCTATTTAATATACTTCATTCCCAGCATAGTCCTTGAACAGAGCTAGAGGGTCACTGGCTGAGAGCACTGCATGCAGCACAGAATCTGAAGTATGTGGGGTCAATATGTGAAATAAGCTAGCTGGGATGTGACTGTAACTCTGATATGAGCAGTCTGCAGGTGGACCCTGGACTCTTAGTTCATTCTCAGTCCAATTCTGCGCATTGTCTGATGGCTAGTAAATATAAAACATCCAAGGTTAAACAATGTCTAAAACCTTATATGAAAATAAATTACATCTTAACCCACAGTTACTCAAATCAAGAAAAGATCATGTAAAGTTGGTACAGACTGCTAACCTACAAGCTCTTAGAGGAGTGCTAAATAAGGAGTTTATTTGCTATTGGCTTCTCATCCAGTCAGTGGTGAAATTTTGGGGTTTCCAGCATAGAGCAGAAAATCACTGACAGCAGAGATCTATGTAAACACAGGACAGGCATGAGACAGATCTGGCATGAAGCACAATCTGGACCAAACAGAATCTATAATCAGAGTGATGTGTAAACTTATCTAATATGAGTCAGACTGCCATAAGATAATAAATGTATTACATAAAAACATTAATGAAGTCAGATAGTTATACAGGATCCAAAAGAATGTAGTACACAAGAAATAAAATGCTTTAATTATCTATTTAATATTTTGCTGACTCCAAAAATACATAGTTCTAATCTCTAGAATGAAAATATGTATACAATCCATTTTTAATTAACCCTTTCTCCAAAGTCTTGTATTTCACAAAGATGGTAAACAGTGTTGGTCAGTGATTTTTAATGTTAAGAATAATGATCAAACTTATGTACTATCTGACAACCAGAATACAACAATGAAGAGATCAAATGAATTCCTGTAGAATTATAAAAGTTAAGTGTCCCATTATTTAGTCCCATTCTAGTGCAATATCTCAGCACTTTAACTATACATTGTCAGCCTAGGTTTTTGGATGACTTACCACACAACTTTCTAGCTCCTGTGGGCTTAAGTTTATCCCTCATGTTATTTTAATATAGGTTTGTGGACTCTCATTTCCTTTGAGGATTTTATAGAAATAGAATTATTACCCAAATGCATTAAAAATATTAGTATATGCAGAATGGGGGAGGGGGTTGTCCTGAAGCCTGTAAGCAATTCCTACAAAACAGGAAGCCATTAACTGCCATGAACATATATAACTGTGGATATATTGTGTGGGATACTTATAAAATATTTACTGATGGAGATAAGGGGTTTGGAAGCTGGTTTTGGTTATAGAAACACTGACAGCAGCTGTATTCTTTTCTCTTTTTTAAGGTCTTATTAAAAAAAATTAGAGAGAGGGAAAAACCTATATGCTTCAGGGCCAGTTGTGAAGATTTTCTGATCTTGCAGTTTTAGAGAAGCCCACAAAATGGAAGGGGCCTCACACAAGTTATAAATGTGTGCAAGCTTAATTGCCTTTCCAGTTCCAAGATTCACAGCTAAGGCATGGCCTGTCCTTGGCTCTCCTGACCTTCACTTTTAGGAAAACAGATAAATCAATGTCAGTGAATGAAATGCTGGGGATGAAACACAAGTAACCATTGAAAAGATTTGAGAGATTTATGACTCGAAGGTGACTGGAATTTAACCTGAAGGTGAGTTAGTCACTGCAGTGCCACAGGGTTAAAGATTCTTACTAATCTGCTATGGTCAAAACACTAGCATCTGCATCCACTGGACTAATTTAACTTTCTGAATGGCCAGAAGCCGGTTAGCACTTTCCTCTGAGCTATAACAGAAGCTTGAAGATGGCTATTCACAACCATTATCATATCATGGAAGATCACAGTTGCAACAGTACCTCTACAAGCTTGAATTTGTGAACTGTTCCTTCACAAGGAATCCCTGAGAAATCATCAAAGCTAGACTCAATTTCAAAAAAGAGAATGGGAAGCTTAAAACAAGAGAGATTTTTTAAAAAATATACCTGAAGTAAAAAAAAAAATCCAGAGGGAAAGTCAAGCAAAAAAAAAAAAAAACCCATGTAGATCAAGGAAACTAAATATGAGACATTTATAGACGGCCAGAAGATCATCAGGCAGTGCAGTCCTCCTTGCAGATTCTAAGGTTGAGATAGCTTGTCCTCTTCTTCATTAAATTTTCATTAAGACACTGTCAGGCTCCAGAATTTCATTAAGCATTTCTAAATTTAAGAGAGCAATCAAACGAAAAAATACACAAAGAAATAACAACCTTGTGACCCCTGGAAATTTAGTACTTGTGTCCTGAGTCTGTGAGCAGACAGTGCTTCGAAGGATGTTTGTGCTACTTGTTTGCACCAGATTCCTGTTGCATTTAAGGGGCCTTCTGGTGACTTGGAAGAGAGAGAAGAAATTACAGTCTTGCACATGTCTTGTACCCATCTTGGCACAGTGAAGGAGAAGGCAGCATTCCTCTGAGCATTCTAGGTTTGCAACAGCTGCAGATAGGATTTAGGCAAGGAGTGATGAAACACATGGTGGCATTCAGTTTCTGTTCTACTCATAAGAATATCACAGTCAGGATCTGACCTGTAAACCTATCTGGAACCAGAATGTCATTTTTCCAGGTCAGGCAGGAACCTTGCTTTTCTTTGTAGAATGTCTGTTTTATAAATTATCTAATGGAAGGTTGGGTGGTTGCATCCAGAGGTTAGTGGTCAGTGGTTCACAGTCCTAATGGATATCAGTGACAAGTGGTGTCCCTCAGGGGTCTGTACTGGGACCAGTGTTATTCAATATCTTCATTACTGACATGGACAAAGGCATTGAGTGCACCCTCAGGAGATTTGCTGATGACACCAAGCTGAGTTGTGTGGTTGACACATCTGAAGGACTGGATGCCATCCAGAGGAACCTGGACAAGCTCAAGTGGGTCCATGGAAATCTCATGAGGTTTCACAAGACCAAGTGCAAGGTGCTGCACCTGGGTCAGGGCAACCCCTGCTCTCAGTCCAGGCTGGGGGATGAACAGATGGAGAGCAGCCCTCCTGAGGACTTGGGGGTGCAGATGGGTGTGAGGCTGGACATGACCCAGCAGTGTGCACTCACAGCCCAAAGAGCCAAACGTGTCCTGGGCTGTATCCAAAGCAGCGTGGGCAGCAGAGGAGGGAGGGGATTCTGCCCCTCTGCTCTGCTCCTGTGAGACCCCACCTGCAGTGCTGCATCCAGCTCTGGAGTCCCAGCACAGGAAGGACACAGACCAGCTGGAGAGAGGCCACCAGCTGAGGTGGGCCACAGAGTTGATCAGAAGGATGGAAAACCTCTCTTATGAGGAAAGGCTGACACAATTAGGATTGTTCAGCTTGAAAAAGAGAAGGCTTCAGACTGACCTAATTGCAGGCTTCCAGGACCTGAAGGGAGCCTACAAGTAAGATGGAGAGGGACTTTTTACAAGGGTATGTAGTGAGAGGATAAGGGGGAATGACTTTAAACTGAAAGGGAGTAATTTTAGATTAACGATTAGAAAGAAATTCTTTAGTGTGAGGGTGCTGAGGCACTGGAACAGGTTTCCCAGAGAAGCTGTGGGTGCCCAGTCACTGGAAGTGTTCAAGGCCAGGTTGGATGGAAGTCTGAGCAACCTAGTCTAGGTGGAAGGTGTCCCTGTTCATGGCAGGGTGGTTGGAATTAGGTTATCTTTAAGGTCCCTTGCTACCCAAATCAAATGATTCTACTATTCTATGAGTCTAAAAATGTTATTCAACCCTGTCAACTAGACAAAGTGGTCTTAGAGGAAACATCTTTCCTGGTCATGTATATAGTTCTAAATACCTGAAACTGGTGCACCTACTTTTGAGGCACCAACTGCCTTTTCTTGTCTCTATTCCTTCCCTTTACTCTTTTAAAAAGGTGGATCTAAGCCCCAAGTGGCTTGGATTTAAAATAATGTGCCAAAACTGTGGAAAATCCACCCTGGTGGCAGCTCTTTTTCCCAAATTTGGCTGCATTTTAAGACTGACCAAATCCATTTTAAATCTTGCCAGTTGATTTGCTTAGTAGTTTAGAAAAAAAAATGTAGCAAAATGATGAACAAACTCCAGATTTGCATACCCAAGCTACGTGTAATCCATCCCCTATAAAGTCAACAAAGACAAAAAATATCATTTCTGGAGTCACTGCTCCCATGAAGGAAGGAGGAGCTAAGAGTAAACAGCTGCTACTCCCACTGATGCTCATTTTTGGCACAGCAGAAGAACACATCAGGAAGCCTTCTCAAAAGGGTGTAAAAGAAACATGAGTTTTCAACTTCAATGCTCCTGTCCTACCAAATATTCACAGAAGCTGCTGGTAAAATCTATGCCTCCACTCATTTTGATGAAGGTCCACAGAGAATAAAGCAACCTTCTCCAAGAGCTCAAGTGTTGTGCACCCTTCTACAGCACAGGGCCATGTGGAATTTACTTGCCACAATCATATAGAACAACAAAGCCTTCCAGTGCATGAGGCAGGAAGGAAACTGAAAATAGGAAGGAGGTTGGAAGAGACAAGCCATGAGGTCCCTTCCAGTTCTGTGTTCTCCAAAGGAAAACGCTGACAGCATCTAGATAAAATTGGCACTTTAAATTCTGTAGGTTTTGATGGCAAAAGCCCAGTGAGGGAAGGCAGAACCTTAAATTTGCCCTCCTTTCAGTAAAAGTAAGGGTTTCTGGAAGTATGTATATTGCTAAGATGGGACATGGAGACAAACATAGGGTTCCCATTTTATCTCCAACAAGATTGTAATGCATTTTGGATTGGGTTGACATTGCTCACCAAGGAATTTGGTCACCACCAAACAACACAGCTATTAAATTGGAATTAAATTGGAATTAAAATATGAAGTGTAACACCTTTTTTCAAGTTCCAGCATTACTTAATAATCCCAAGAATTTAGGGCATTTTTTCAGGTTGTATTAAGTAAACCAGAGTGTCACATATTTTTAGGTCACTTCAGAACTGGTTTTATATAATGTTGACGTAAAATACACCCTGGTAGGACATGACAGAACTAAAAGCACAAGGCTCTGTGTCCATAACTCAAGGAAAATTTGACTACAAGCCAGTAACAATGGACATTTTTAGTCATACCTATGCTGACTGGCTGCCAAATCCAATTACCTGGCAGTGGCTTAGCTTTTCAGGTTCTGTAAGGTTATGCACACACTATTAAAATGTATGAATGACTACTTAAAAGCAGGGCTCAGCATTTCTTATTCTTAATTTATTTTCATTACTGTCTGAAATGTCACTATTTTTTATAACATAACTGGATATTTTGGTTGTAAGAAAGTACACCCAGGGATGTCGTTCCTGGAGAGTACATTACTGCCGCAAATAGTCATATTTCTGTGATTTCTCAGTGGTCTACATTTTAAAGCATAGATTTTGGCACTGAATGGCCTGTGTAAGCACCCAACACTGACTCTTAACTTTCTTAACCTTCACCACCATTTCAGCTTCATTTGTCCTGCTGTAGCTGGGGCATCCTCAGCATTCATGGACTGTGTAGTTCATGTCAGACACAGACCTCTGAGGTAGTTGTGGTGAAGCCAAAGAGTGCACATGATACAGCACAGCACAGAGCAGGTTGATGTAGCCACTTTCTCAGGGTGAAACAGCCTGTGAATCCAGCTGCCTTCGTTGGACAGGGAAAACTGCCATCCTTCATGTTTTCCTTCTGGCGTTCAAAGTCAGTACAGGATTAGCTATTAGGTACTATCACAGTGATAGGTGCATTGCTTTACATGTAATATAACAGTGGTGGAAACAAATCTACATCTCTTTTTAAAAAGAACCTTCTAATCTGTTCAAAAAAACAAAGCGAACCATTTGGCCCACACAAGCAGATGATTAACCAGCAGCATTTGCTGTTCAATATTACAAAAACCTTCACATCTTCCCATCTATTTTCCCCAGAATCTCCAGTTGAAATTGCTTCTTATCCCCCTATTTCACTAGTCACTAACACACTTGTGGCCAGGGATAGATGTGATAAAGTACAGATTTCAGTGTCTTCTGCAATGACCAATGTCTTCATACCCTGTCCTCCACTGCCATACCTAATATTGAAGACAAAAAAGTCTTTCTTGTGGAAAACAGCATATCTTCCATGTGGCAAGCCAAGTGGTGTTATTTTTTTCAAGTATAAAGAAACTTTAAACAAAATGTTCCCCTTCATGTGTGTCTCTTCCACAATGAACACTTCTCCATGCCTTCTCCAAAGAGCATTGTCATCCAATTTGTTATGTCTTATGCTGCCCTGACAGGTCTTTGTGAGAAGCCAGAGAAACAGCTGTGTGATAGCCTGGGTACTGCTGGAGATGGACCACTGCTGAAGTAAGATTGATCAGAAAGGAAAGGCTAAGGTAAAAATAAAACCAATCATGATGTTTTGTGATGAAATAAGATTTCCTAATGCTGACTGGACTGTGATGTAACTTCAACTTAATTAAAAGCTATCTCTTCTTGAGAAGAGCATTTATGGTCTCGGTGTTGTGTTGATGGTCACAGGCTAATATTGAAGGGCAGGGGGTTAATTTTTTATGTGAGTGACTCAGACTTACTCCTGTGCTTACAGAACAACTGATTACACAGCTAAGTTAGGCTCTGATCAGTTTGTCATTCTTTGTTACTGTTTTTGTTGTTCTGGGGAAAGCATCACAGACGTGGGTGAGCTTTGCTGTGTGGTGGGATGAGAACTCTCTTCAAAGAGAGGAACTTGGTAGGAGACAGATTTGAGGTGGTGTGGGGAAATTAGTCACTCTGTTGTCAGGAACACTTCTGTTAACTGAGATGTTACAGATCTTGCTGTAGAGAGCATGGAAAGTTTCTTGGTCTCTCAAGAGGCGATACAACAGGAGAACAATTATGTTTGAGATAGTTTTCATGCAAACACCAAGAATTGGCCCTTTCCTCTTACTCATTTGCACATTGCGCAACTTTTCTCTATTCTATTAATTCCTCTACAAGTCCACAATTACTACCTCTCCTAAACAGTCTTACTTGTGATGATCTATTCTTATCTCTGTTTCCAATTCTGCTTCTGTGTTTCTCTTTCCAGTCCCTCCAGATTTTGACTTCCAGCAGGGATGCTTGCTGGGTAGGCTGTAAGATTGCTCACAACCCACAGAGCTGGAACATTGCGTAGGGCAAAGTAAAAGGAGTATCTGGACCAAGTCTGAAACATCAAAGGAAGAAGAAATGGATCCCCCAAGTCATCAAGTCCCCATCTAAACACCTCAAGAGGGCCTGCAGTGATGGGCAGGTAGGGGTGCTAAAGGTATTTTTTCCAGTCAGTTTAGAAAAAGCAAGACTTTTAATTATCCAATTCCACAGATACATATCGAAAAGCAGAGCCCTGGTCTCCATTTCTTCCATGTTAGAGGAGGTCTTCACCACTCATTTGGCATCTAACTCCCTCTTTTTCCTTGAACACACAGTTGCATTACTCAGGTTGGTACAGTATTACGTGCTTTGGTGTGCTATGTGCGGCTCAGCTAGTTAAAAATCCGAAAGCACACAACTGTGTAGTATGAGTCTCTACCAAGAGAAGATCATAAAGCATCCCACAGACCCACCATTACCGCCAAATCCTTCAGTTACCCTCCTGTTGGCTTGCTTTTGCCTACTGTTTGTGTCATCCTTAAGCAGACATTTATTATGTAATACAGCACTACCACATCCGAGCACCACCTCTCTTCTGGTAAAAGGGGAGGTAACAGGAGGGTTTTTTAAGGCAACAATTCTTGTCTGTTCTAAAAATACCCTTAAGATCATTTCTATTACCTGAGGAAGTTCACAAATACTGTAAAAAAAGTCATTTCTGTCTTTCACTTCAGGTACTTTCACCTGATGCTGCATTCTGATTTTATTTGATTTCAATAATTGCTCTTTCTACTTGTCACCAGTAGTCACATATGTAGTCCTTTTTCTGCTTTTACTGCTGACTGACAAGCTTACAAAGCTTACAAGAAAAGAAATTTATATCAGTCATTGGGATTCCAGTTATGCATATTTTCCATTTTAGCTTTTTCTTTTGCCTTTTATTTTTGGGTTTAGTTTGGCATTTTGGTTGGTTGGTTTTCTGTTTGGTTGCTTTGTTTTTTTGTTGTTGTCTTTAATTTTTTTTCATTCAGTGCTTAAGTTAAAAATGTGAAAAACAAGTGCTTTAAAGACTGATGACAATAGATTCATGACATTCTGTATTCCTATACGTTTTTATCCTCTTGCATTCTCTGTGAGGATTGTTTTTTTTCTCTTTGGTCAGCTTTGATCCTTACTACCTTAACATGACTTGGATAAAACCTGTTCATTTAAGTATCATCCAATTACAGAACTGGTTATAATACAGAGCTTATGCTCTGCTTCTGAAAGTTTCTCATGGATCTGTTTCTGTTACTTTGCAAATTTTTCTTGTGGTTGCTTGTGTTTGATTTTGGTTAAATCAAATCCATTTTTCATTCAGAATTTAATAGTTTCAGTTGCTCACCTTAAACAACACTTCTAGTTATGATTTCAGTATCAATCAGCTGTTTATTACAGTCAAGTGAGATGATTCAATTTCCTTGCTGATATACTGAATTCTTGTTATAGCAGGAAACAAACATTTTCTTGGTAAGCTAAATTCATTTTTTACAGTGATAAATGACTCACTGAGCAATCGTTCTTGAACACGACTGCAGCCATTTTTGAATACTATTTTTCTAAGAGAGGAAGACAGTGTTTAGTTATTTTGGTTTATGGTAGGCTAGCTTATCTATGAGTATTACTAATATTTTTTATCCTCTAGAAGAGATCTGTGACATCCATACTAATATCACAGGATCTCATTTTATTTCCCTGACAGTTAGCAGGACATTGTGATCTCTTACTAGGCAGAGAAAGCATATTTGTTCCAAAGTGAATTTACCAGTTCACAAAAGAAAGAGTAATACCCAACTTCATTAACTTAATTACCTTGTACATACAATGGGTCTCCTCCCTCTAAGGGGATGTAAGCAAATCCTTACTGCTAACAATTGTGGGATGAATGACAAGAGCTGTCTTGGACTGAAACTTCTCTATGGTGTTTTCAATATCAATATTTTTCCTCAGAGGCTAAACATTTGGAGAAGTATTTAGATTTACATCTTTTATGGAGCAGATTTCCATTCTGACATTTTCTGTGCCAAGACTTGGCTCTCAGAGGAGTCATCCATGCCCCTAAAATGTAAAGCTAATAGCACAGGTGCTGGCAGATCCTGATTTGTCCCACTACTCTCTTTATACTGTTTCTCATGCATCTGCCAACATGTGCTAAGCCTGGACAGAGGGGGAAAAAAGATTCTGCAGCCTAAAAAGACTATACTTCAGAGTTTTTTTTTTTCATGCAAACACATGCATCACCACGTGATCTACATCATGAGTGTTTCCATACCTATTTTTAGGATCAGAGCTGCAGAGTCTGCCCATGATGTTTCAGGAGCACAGGTCAATATGAAATTACTCAGTTTTAGATTGTTCCTCTCCAAGTCTCTTGAATAGAGCTGAGAAGTGCACAGTCAGACATGACTTCAAGTGGCTGGGCTGAAATAGCCCAGAGGTGAAGCTTCAAGACTTTCCAGGTGCCACTGTGTATCTAACACAAATGTGACTCAGGTGGAACTTGTCATGTCTCCAAATTTGAAGAATAATGAGCATTTGCTATTTTAATAGACAGTTTTCAAAAACACCAAATACAATTCACTGAAGAAGTGGCAAGAGGATAGCAGCCACAACATCAGGACAGAGAGAGAGAAAGAGAAATTTGGACTGTTTGAACACAAGAAAGAAGAACAAGAGTGAAGTATGAGACTGAATGAGAAGGAAGTTTAAAAAGGTTCCTAGAAGTAAGGAGATGGAGTTATATGCAGCATGGAGAGAGAAAGAGCAGAATGGGGCAAAAGAAGTGGGATTTAGACTGGAAATCAGAGAACAAAAGAAGGCCTTTGTCAACAGGCTTGTCCTCTGCTCCAAAGCCTAAAAGGGCATCTTTCCCCTGTTTTCACAGAAACACAGTTCTTAAGCAAAAGCTTCATCCCTATCAAAGCTAGTTTTCAGAGAAAACTATGTACTTCATACCCTGACAGCCTGGTACCATTTATTGTGCTCATTCCAGAGGCTCCGGTTCCACATCCGTTTGCATCAAGTTCCATGGGATAATGGCATCTGAAGGGACACTGAGCAGGTTGCAATGGGCATTATAGATACTATCTCTCATCATGGCCCAGTAGACTTTCACATCATCAACATGGGCAGCAAACACTTCTGTGTAGATATGACTCACCTCTGCAATTACAGTACATGTGGAAGTGTCTTTACCATTTTACCAGCTTTTTCAAGCCTTCCTCTCTGTATCCTGCTCAAGCCTGTCTCCTCTGTCACAGTTTCCAAATCCAAGAATGGGCAAATTCCTATTGAGCTAAAGGAATGACACAAGCACACTGCAAGAGAAAGCCAACATGCAACTCTTGTAGCAATATCAGACATCTCAAAAATAGCCAACAATTCCATTCTAAAAACAGTATGCGAGTCTTTGCCTTATTCAGAATTTTATCTTGTGCGATTGTATGTCAAAACTGGCAAGGACAATCTTCTTGTGGGAGTATTGTGGAGGTTTTGAATTAAATCATATGAATTCCATTTTTTTTTCACATTATTTCTATTTTCCAGAAGAGTAAGTGGAGAGACAGTCAAGCTGGATGGAAAAGGTGCTACTGACTCATAAGGATGAGAAACAGCCAGCCTTAAGAAGACATTCTGGATTTATGCTTGCTGATTCATAACTTCCTACACACATGTGGGGAAAAAAGTGTGGATTTTGCCCTGAACTATATTCTCCAGGAAACCCACCTTTCCTTCTCTAAGTGAGAAAGTAGTTTCAAAACTGTAGGACTTAACTTCAACTGCCAGAAGATGTTCCCTTGAAAAATGTTTAGAATAAAGAACTGAAAACATTATGCCCAACCACCAATTCCTATTTTCTCTGCCTTCACAGAGAAATTCAAAACTAGTTAAATCTCAAATTTCCCAGTTAAATTATCAGGTAAACCAAATGTACCAATCAAAAAAATAACAGAAGTTGCATAGGGAAGGCATTAGGGGGTTTGTGGAGAACTGCTTTTCTTTTTCCATGTAAATGCTACTAGATCAATATGTCCCAAGCAATTAAATAATATAATATAAACAAAACCAAGAACAATAAGAAGATAACAATTAAATAAGTTGTTGCAAATAATGTTTCATTTCCAAGGGATTTAAAACCCTACTTATAACCAAAAAGTTTATTGATTACCTGTGTTTTGTAAAACGACCCAATTCACAGAGAGTCCAGGTGAAAGTTTTGATTGAACAACAACTTTTTATGTCATTGTTCTACCAAGGAGCCCAAAAGAATTTGCCTGTCCCTATAGAATTGGGTGACAGAATTAATTGGCATAGTGAGCAGGATCCTTGGCTTAGAATGCTGACAGATTCCCCTGCTAAATGGTATCTATTGCAATAGGGTTTTATGGAAAATGGTTGGCAAGATCCTAAGTGAGATAAGGAGTGACTAAGGGCAATAAGCCACAATCTGAAAGTCTCGGTGAATGAATTCAGTAATTGGAGTGATACATGTAAAATAAAAACAGAGGAGAGGAAGGGATGTGCTGGCTGTTAGCTGCAATATGGAAAATTGGAAACTAACAGGCTGAAAGGTTAAAAGAAGAAATTCAAAAAGGGAAGAGTGAATTTTCAACAAAGGATTGAGAGAGAATTAAAGGTAAATTAAAGGCTGGCAGCAAATTTGGGAAAACGTTTATCTCAAAAAAAAAAACCAAAAAACCAAAACAACTCCACCAAATAAAATTAATGCCACAGGATATAAAGTAAGCAAGAAAACACCAAGAAACTGGATTACAAGGTAACAATCTAGACCTCATAAAAATCTACACAGATGTGTATGATACCAACTGAGATGGAGATATCTGGAATAAGCTAGGCTAGATGGGTCTAATGAGGAAGCCAGGAAAGTCAAGTCAACGACTCTGTACCAAACCTGATTAAACAAGAAATCATTACTGATGGCACATTTGAAAATGAACCAGAGAGATGGAATACCACTAAAGTTCATTATTTATCATTAATACAGACACTCGGTGAAAAATACAAATAACTTGGGGAATCAATCAGTGGTTGTACCAACTTTGATGTGTTAGGGCAGAAAGAACATCTATTTGTGACAGAGGCAGAAGATTAAGACCTAGGCCTTGCAAATTTTCCCACCCTCCAAGAAGATGCTATTCAGACATCATTGACTCTACCCATTAGATGGGCAAGAGAGGTCCAAGAGCAAGACTGGGGTGAGGAATCCATGTTACCTAGGCAGGGCCCAGACAAATTGCAGGGGGAATGTTACAAGTGGCTGTCCTAACACTGCACTGAGCCAAAGCTGAAGGTAATTGGACATTTCTGCTACCTCCCCCAAACTGAGATCTGTTGGAAAAGGGAATGTAGGGATAGGAAAATCAGTTTTCATACATCTATATCATTCAATACCTGTGGAAATCCCCTTTCTGCAAGTGCTCCCACAAACTATTTTGCAAATGCAAGAACTAAGGCCTGACACTTAAGTCTCTGAGTGGTGCCAGGTCTTAATCATTTTGGCATGACCCAGAAGTTGTGCTCCATGAGACCAACAAACTAATCCGATCAAACAAAACAAGACTGTTAGAGGAGTTACCAACCAAACTGAGAAAAAAAAACCTGTCCAGATCAGGGGTGCCCTAGCAACTTACTTCATGTTTATAAATGGCAGGACAAGAGAAAAAGGCTTCAAGATGCCTCAAGAATCCTTCAAATTGGATATTAAGAAAAATTTCTTCACTGAAAGCATTGTTTAACACTGGAACAACTTGCCCAAGGAAGCGACTGTCTCTGGAGGTCTCTAAAAAATGTGTAAGACATGGTGCTTGGGGATGTGGCTTCATGGTGGACATGTCAACTTGTCAGTGTTAGGTTAATGGTTGGAGTTCATGATCTAAAGGGTATTTTGCAGCCTAAATGATTCTATGAATACAAGTACAGAAGAGTTTTTTGTCAAATTCTGGTTTTAATTGCATCTGTGTAAATCTTATTCACAAGCTCTGCCTGCAAGCTAACTGAATCAGGTCATGATTGGCCTGTGGGAATTTATTATTTATTACTGTGAAGCCTGCTACAAGTACTGCTGGTGCCTTTGCAGTCTCCAAGGGGCTGCATTTTTTTCATAATAGATCGAGTCTGATAGAGGCTCGGTCCTATCACCATTTTAATGAGTAATCTTTTCCCATATGTGGTTACTCTTGGAGCAGCTAGAACAGAAACTATGTTAACTGTGTTGAATGGCTTAATGAATGAAAACAGTGAAAAGAGTCTGTGATGCCACTTCTGTTCCACAGTTTCTCAGAACAGCATTGTCCTTTGCAAAGGAGGAAGGAGGAAGGCCAGATGCAAAATGTGAGTTACAGATAGGGTTTGCAAGTTGCCACAATATCTGGGATTGTTCAAAGACGAGGTTTTCTTTCAGGCACTTCTAGCCAAGGAATTATCTTGTTTACTTTCAACACTCCAGATGTCACCAAAGTAATTTTGATGTTTAGTGGACAACTTGAAAGACATACAGTGTGCCAACAAAACATTTGAAGTGAGTACAATCTGCATCAAAAACAGACATGGATCAATATCATCATAGTTCATTAAGAAGAAAATTTCTTTATTATGTTAGGAAAAGCATGGAAGTTTCATTAGTAATAAAAGAAAGACTCCCTTAGAGCTTAAAGCTTAATGTATTAGTGTTTATATTACTCCTAAGGAATTGATATTTAGGTTCTTTTCTTGGCTTTATCATAGTTGCTAGGAAACAGAGATGCCTGTGACAGGATAATCTTTAGGGATCAAGATGGAAGAAAATTTTCTCCAACAAAGTATGTGTGAATGATTCCTTTTTTCTCAGCCCCATTCTAGGAAAAAGAGCAGCTGGAAGGACACACTTTTAACAGTTCTTGGAAGAATGCTGTCGAAGTTAAGGAGAATTCTTTCTGATCCTCTCTGTTAAAGTTTTAACATCAATGGAAGTAAGTCATTGGAGGAATCAAATTCTTTTCTCATATTCCTTGAAAGAGGCTG
The DNA here is from genome assembly GCA_024734555.1 of Trochalopteron elliotii. Classification (NCBI taxonomy): domain Eukaryota; kingdom Metazoa; phylum Chordata; class Aves; order Passeriformes; family Leiothrichidae; genus Trochalopteron; species Trochalopteron elliotii. Next base: position 888,456 of record JANPWX010000014.1, read on the forward strand.
AAAGCAGTACAAAGGTAAATGGCCACCCCATTTGTCCGTCTGTAGTAAGCGCTGGGCTCACGGTCCCCTGCTGTTCTTTCAGCTGTCTTTCCCACATCAAAGGCCTTGTCCCACCAGCCTGCAATGGTTTCTGGAGTTCCTCCTCTCCTTTGACCATGAAGAAGAAGAGAGCACCAAGGTCAGAGGTCAGGTGGCCTGGCTGCATTTTTGCTCCCTGGTATCCAGCTGACGGAGTTTAGCTTTCAGATTAACAGGTGAGGCAGGCAGCAGGAGGAGGTTCTTTTTCCACTGTGCTCTGGTGACCTGTCAGTCACCATCTAACCTGATGAAACAGTGCTAGAAGCAGGTTTTAATATCATCAAGAACAAGCCATTAGCTTTAACTAGACAAAAGGAACAGCCTTCAGGGACCCATTGTTATCTCTGAAGGAGACAGAGGAAATGAAAATGTAACATGTCTCTATGGGGCCTGTAGAGATCTGAGTTCATTTCCTTTAGTGCCTTAGGAAAGGAAAACAAAGATGGATTTCAGCTTTTAGTGCTTTACTACTAAGACTAATGGCTTCGAGTAGTCATAACAACTATATAATTCTTGTAACCATAAGAATTATTATCTAATAGTTCTTGCACTTTTCTCCCCCCATGTTTGAAGCTCTGGGGTATCTGTCACATGCTTGGTTGGAACAAGGATAACGTATGGTTTACTTGACAAATTTCAAATTTCAGCTGGAAAAGAGCAAATGTCTTTCCCAGGTAAAGGGGTAAACACAGCATTCGGAGGGCTAACTCTACTTCTGTTGATTCTGAATTATGTTATTTCTGCCTCTTGTTCACATGGTATTCAAAGTTTTTCACAAAGTAAGGCAACCTAATTTCAGCAGACATTTCACCACTTAATTTGCAAAGAGACATCAGCAAAATTATCAGACTAAGGCCATCTCTGAACAGTTTGTTGAAAATACTGAAATGTGGATTCCATCGTGTCCTTGTAACAGGTTACAAAAGTTATGTGTAACACTTTTGTTCCACAGAAATAGCAGAGCAACTTCAAGAATTACACCACAGTTACAAAGATTATTCTAATTCAGGTAAAAAGAATTGGATAATTATTATTTTACAACATCCTGGATGTGAGGATTCAAGCCCAGGATGAATCAAGTAAACAAAAGAAATGGGGCAGGCCGGACAGAAGCCAAATCTTTTACATTTGTACTTATACAAATTTTGCAAAGAACCTTGGCTAAATGTACAGAGAATGCAATTCATTAAATGCCAAAGCACATTAAGTTAGGTACTGCAATGCCTGCACTGTGTTTTACATCCCTGGTTCCCACAGGGAAATCCCAAACACAGGGTTAGGTATTTATCTCTCCTAAGCAACCGACATTCATTAAGATGAATCTCAGCTCTGATTAGGCAGTGACATAAATACAACCACCTAGAAACTGCACAGAAAAGTGCCTCAACTCCTCCCCTTTTTAGAAGCTGAGATCCTACTTCAGAGCTAACAGCAAGCAATTAGAATCTGGAGCCCCCATTTTTTCTCCTACAGATCTCTTTTCAAAAACTGTCCTGGTTCTGTCCAGGACAGAGTTAATTTTTGCAGTAGCCAGAAGGGGACATGGAGAGGACCTGGATGTTATTCTATACCACCTCACATCTTTTCTGGGGATGGGGAAAGGGCTCTTTTTCAGGTCTGGTATTGCCTACCATTAGGGAGGTTCCATGTGATCACCTCTTTGTCATACCCTCTGCCATTAGTACTGTTAATCTTATTGTTAATTTTTTATCTCATTGCTGTTTCCAGCAAGTTTGTCTTATCTCAACCTTTGATCTTTACCTTTTCTGCCTCCAATTCTCCTCTCCATCCAGGGGAAGGGGGAGAGAGTGAGTGGTACATGGTTTAGAGAGTCTCAGTGGGAGCACCAAATTGGGGAATACCATTCCTTAACCAGAACAAGAGCTGGGGAAAAATTACTCTTTTTGTCTATCTCTCTGCAGGAATGTGCAATGGAGATCACTCATCCTGCAAGCTCTGACCTAGAAAGTGGGAAGTTGGGATACTAGTCTCTTCTACTCTGCCACAGCTGAAACCTCACTACCCCTCTCATCTCTTGCTTCTCCTCTAAACACCCAAAAGTTTCACTGAAAACACAAAAATAGCTGTGCACATACAGTTTACAGGAAGTCCAGTCAAGGCACTGTTGGAGAGATATCTCCAAGGTTGGATGGTCCAAGTGCCTGGGGAATTAAGTGGATGTAGGGCTGCCTCTGCCAAGGTTGCTGGAGGCAGCCATGAGGGTACCAAAATACCTTCAGAGTTCAAAATCCAAGGGCTTTCTTTGCCCTGTAATTTTTAAAGTTAAACCAAATCGCTTGACCTCCTGACAACTGGCAGGGAATTGGACAACAATTTGGGGTTTAATATACTTCTGTCTACATTCTAACCTGTCACAGGGTGACTACTGAAATCTGGATCTTTGTTTTGCATCTAATAAGTACTACTGAGGTCTTGGGAGTATTTGAATAAATTTGAATAGTTTGTCATAAAATTTGAAGGCAAAAAACTAAGAATATATCTTTATCATTTCCAAATAAGGCTAAAAATACACAAAATTGTTCCAGTTTATAAAATATTATTTCAGGGGTTTCAGTTCTTCCTAGATTAACATAAAAGGAGACTCAGTTCAAAATTTCCTGTGCACATAATTTTATACTTTACCATTAGAAAAGATGGAGCAGATCCTTTCATACATTTTTATGCATGTATGGCCCAACCAGATAGATGAATAAATATACACAGTGAATCACACATGCTCAAGCCATTACTTTTTTCCAGTCATAAATATATATTCCCTTTGGGACTATTATTTACTTTCATATAAAGATAGCCCTCAAGCACAATTTTGTTTTGCATTTGAAAATGCAGATTTTCTATAGGAAATACGAATTACATGAAGTGAAATCCTGAATGATTTAACAAACTGCATAGAGCCACTCAATCTTTTTCTCCGCTGTACACCACAAATGTTATCAAATGAAGGTGACTGAAATCATAACTCGAATTTTTTATGCTTGGCTTGTGGAGAATGATTGTGCAAAGTGGAAAGTCAAAGACATTTGGCTTTTGGCAGAATCAAGAACATGGAAAAGACTTTGCTTTTTATGCCCATTATGGTATTGGGAAACATACACTATCTCCACAACTGCATCTGGTGATTCAACAAGAGCTGAAATGAACAATAAGGATGTCATTTTGCATTATCTAGATCTGCAAGAAATTTCATATTTAAGGATCTGGGTGTTTTTTAAGTATGGAGTAGGAGAAGGTAGATTCCTATAACATGTTTCAAGGGATGACTTACACACTACATTTCTCTTGTTTCAATGATGATTTCCCACTTATATCTGCAATATATTTGAGCAATACAGCCACTGTAATCCTTTAATTTTATAAATATGTACACTTATCTATGTATCTGCCCAGATATAAAAATATATCTTTCTATCTAGAAGCGTCTCTCTGTGCACAGAGATAGACAGCCACAGCATTTACAGGATGGCATGCAAGCATGTCTATCTTGAGGCAGGCCTGAATCATACACATTTTCTCAAACATTCCAAGTAAACATCAGAAACCTTGTAGTCTGAAATCTATGGGAACACTCAGTATTTCAAGCTTATGAGAAGTCATGGTGACATCATGTCACCAAAACTTTTACTTACAATTTCCTACTTTACTTTTCATTTGAAATGATTTATCAAAAATATTCAGCCCTTTTAAGAATAGCTGTAACAGGGTGGTTTTATTGTCATTAAAAATTGTTCACACTATCTAGTGCAAATACAGACAGTGACACTAATCACAGATTGGCCTGCTTATATCCTACCCTCATTTTTGCAGGGGACTGGGCATTTTTTACCTAATGAAGCTCTTAAGCAATTCTATGTTTGTCAGTGTTATAAGAAACCAGTAATGCTGGCTGATGGCATCATTCTACGGGCTGCCGAACCAAGCTATTCAAACCTCCATTCAAGGTGGTTGCTATCAAAAATGAAGTGTTTCAGCTTCTTTTTGTAATAATTAATAAACTTTCTGCAATCTTTTTTCCTTGGTCTAAATCTTCTTTTTCAATTTTGCACTTTCATGAGCATTGTAAGCAGCACAGTAAGCTGGCACTTGTCCTCATTTTTGTTCCAGGCCACTGAGAAAAACAGCAACAAATTTGCTTTAAAGTTTACTCTTAAAATCTTACACCTCTTTTCCCTGGGCCTAGAAGACTCCCAGTGTAGGCTAGGTTGCCATGCAGGAGTTAAGCAGGGACCTGAGGAGAAGAAGTCATTTTATAGAAGGCAGTGTTGTCTGAAGTAGCACAGGGGTGAGTTAGTGAGCATCATACTGACCAATATGTTGAGCAGTGCTCATTTCAGAGGAGCTCCCTTAGGCTCACTTAGTTTCTGCATTGTAGATTAGTGAAGCATAGCAGACATGGTAGGTGCTATACTCTAACCTGTAGTAATATTTTACCATGATTTGAAGGACTAGATTATTTCCTGAATTGATTGGGAAAGGCTTTTGTTATTATCTGAAATGCTTTTGTGCAACCCTAAGCCACCCTCCTCACGAGGTGAGGCACATTCCCACCGACAGCTCTGCGTGCACTTCTGTTGCTTCGTATGTTCTCTGCAGCATATGAAGGGCATTAAACTGTTGGAGTCCAGAGGAGGGCCACAAAGGTGATCAGAGGGCTGGAGCACCTCCCCTGTGATGACAGGCTGAAGAAGTCAGGGCTGCTCAGCCTGGAGAAGAGAAGGTTGAGTGGAGGCCTCATGGCAACCTCCCAGTGACTGAAGGGGGCCTGCAGGGAAGCCTGAGAAGGACTCTCCTCAGGAACTGCAGTGACGGGACAAGGAGTAATGGTACAAACTGAAAGAGGGGAAATTTAGGCTACATATCTGGAAAAAATTCTTTACTGTGAGGGTGCTAAGATACTGGAACATTTTGCTCAGGGAGGTTGTGGATGACCCAGTCCTGGCAGTGTTTAAGGCCAGGTTGGATAAGGCCTTGAGCAACTTGGTCTGATGGAAGGTATCTCTGCCCATAGCAAGGGGACTCTGAGTTGATGATCTTTAAGGTCTCCTTCCACCTTTAACCTTCTATGATTCTATGACCTGGATGGAGGAGATTTTCCTCTTAAACAAAATGTTTTTGCTATTGTTCTTCTGTGATTAGTGACAAACCTGTCAATTTGACTTCTTAAGTACCTAGTAACAACAGGTCAGCACTCATATGTGATACTGGGCAAAATAAAAAGCAGTGAGAAACCAGAGGAGTTTTCATGTTCCTCAGTGGGAAATTATTTTAAGCATCTGGAAAGTACTTTTACCCTTTCCTTTTTGTTTGCTCTGACTGATTTTGTGACTTTCATTCTCCCAATGATGACCAGAGGCAAAAGCAGATGACAGAAGATTCTCATGTCAGGCAGAGCAGGTTATACTGATCACAGAAGAGAGACTTAATTAAAGCCCTGTCACTAGGATGGTGCTGCTATTTTTCACACAGGAGAGATTCTTCAACACAGAAAGATTTGTACAGTCCGTTTGTTTGTGTAAGTTCAGGGACAAACACTCAACTGTGCATCTGCAGGCAATTTTCACAGCAAGTATTGATGTCAACTGTAATACGAATGCACCAATCAATAAACTCACAAATTCAAGTCTTGTTGCCAACAGAGAGGAATTTTTGGCTTGAAGGAGGAGAAAGTTTATAAATTCTAGATTATCTGATCCTGGAATTATTTTTATAATTTGCCTGTGATGTTTTAACTCAGGTTATCATTTTCTGATGAAGACTGAGATAGTTCCCACTCTCTGAAGTGTGAACTTCAAATTAATTCTTGAATTTAACTAATTCTGCAACTAGTTTTAACTCTTCTTTGAATTTTACAGGTTTATTAAAGTAATGTATTTGACACCAGTTTTGAACAGCAAGTTCAGAACATGGAATAGTCAAAAGTTTCTATTTTTGGAGTGGTGGAATACTTACTCAATTTATAAAACTTGCATATTAAGTCTGTTTAATACATTGTTCTAGTTACCATGAATACATCTAATAAATGTTTGTATACCTCAGCAGTGTCTACACCCAGTTAAAACCCCTTTATTGACATTTGCTTCCTGCTGCATTTGGCACAGTAAGCTGAAGTCAGGAACAATTACAATTTTGAAGGAAACAGATATCCCATGTTCACACTTTCAAACCTGTGTTTTCAAAATCCCAGGTGGTTAGAGTAGCACATACACAGTTAGAGGTTCCACAATTATTTCAGTCATTTATGGAGCAGCTGGCACAAGGGCTGGTGCCTGATTTATGCCCACAAACACATGCTCAGGCAAGATTCAGTATCTGGCTTGGTAGTGTTAATTGTGTTAAAGTACAGATTCCTATCAACCTGGAGCACAAAAGGTTTTATGAGTTCTACTTCACATCTAATTATTTTCCCTGGAAATATCAGAGGTAATGGATACAAATTGAGACTGACTTGAAGGAAAATCTTCTTTGCAAGAAGAGCGGTGAAGTACTAGAGAAAGGCTGCCTTACAGGAATGTGGGCCCTTCATCCCTGGTGGTTTTCAGGAGTTAACTAAACAGTCATGGCTGACCTGATCTGGTGGTGGCAACACACAACCACAATGTGAAGGAATACACATGGACCATCAAATCCTCTTCTAAGCAACATCTTAATGACTTCTTTTTGGTTTTTAAACTGAAGGCACCCTATTGTATGCATTGAATGCACTAAGTTTAATGTTCCTGTACATTCACATATGCCTGTATCCATGCACATACATTTGTGTACGCATACAAAAATTCCCAGTAGAAATACAATCTGTACTTTTAAGAAGACTAGCTATGCATGCATTTTCATTCAAACCTCTACAGACAAGTAGGTCCCAAAACAGGACTTTAAATATCCACCTGACGTATGTGTGAGTATTAATTTTGCTCAAATTGTGGTTGTGGCCTCCACTGGGCTTTGCAAGATGACTCAGAGAAGGAAGGATTGCAAAACACAGAGTGCAGCTGTCAGCAGCAGCTCAGGTCCTCCAGGGTGGAGGCATGAGCAAAACCAGCTGCTGCACACATTTTAGCTGGTTCTTCCTCTCCTGCCCAGAAGGAACTGAACATCTGCTGGCTCAGGCGATGGCACAAAGACAAGATAAGATAAACGTGTGTCACATTTTCTATGGTTTTGAGAGGTACCGATGCTATCTGTCTCTTGAAATGCAAGACTTCTAAGTTTAATGTTAGATGCATTGGATATATTGATTAGCGCTGGACTCCAAGACTCCCTCCATGAGGGAAGGATGGTTTTGAAAACTAGACTATGTTGTGAGTAAGGAATGCCCAAAAAGGAGCAGCTCCTTTGAGCAACACAAATAAATCTTTGGATATCTGGAATGCCATGAGAAGGGGAATAAGCCTCTGCAACAAGACAAATCTTCCATTAAGAGAATTTTGCTGAGGTGGGTTGATGCTAATTTGTAGTGCACATTTTGATGGGAAGAAATCAACATTTTAAATGAAGAATTGTTTTTGCTCTAAGTTTTCAATACCACTTGCAGATAAATCAGCCTTTAGGCCACTATGTCTTGTTCTTTAGTCAAACCCAAATGCTCTGAAAGTTTGAAAAAGTCTATTTTAGGAAGCACAAACAGGCTTTCAGAATTTCTACTTTCAGAAATATTTACTAGTCTCAAAGGTACTGAAATTTTAGATTTAATCTTCTGCTTATAAAATTTACAGTAAAAGAAACAATAACATTTAGCACACTCACTAGCCACCATATTTGTGGCTGCTGTGTCTGTTCTCAGGGATAAATTTTGGACCTTTCTTATGCAGAACTCTTCCAGCTGCCAAGTAAACAGAAATGGCAATGCAGCATAAAAATTTTTCAAAAAATGTCTATCATTTATTCTCGTAATTGAACTGAAGCACTGGACAGAAATATATTGTAAATATATTTGTAAAATTCAAAATTTACTTAGTGTCATTGTTCTAACTACCATTTGTTCCCATCTCTAAATCCTTCTTCACAAATCCTTCTGTTTCCTGTGCTCTATTCTCAGTCAAGACATCCCTTGCAAAAGTGAAGCTTGGCCTCTCTGGTGCACACCAAACCACACACCTTTTCATTCACCTCTCCCTGATCCTTGTTATGTCTGGCTCACTGCCCAGAGCCTGCTCTTTCCCAGAACTCAGTTTTCCAATACATCCCACCTACCTCAGCTAGTTTTTGGCAGAAGGGGGACAGTGGGAACTGGCAGCTGGCAAAGAGCAGCTCCCAGCAGATGCACAGTGCAGGGAAGGAAGGAAATTCTGTAGCAAATGGTGCAGATGGAGCCTGACCTTATCGTGTTCACGTGGCCCTGCCATTCAATGAAAAAAATCCTTTCCTTAGTCCTGAGCAGCTCTTTCTCTGGTCGCTGCAGACCCAAGGCCAGTCAACATCTCGCTGCACAACTGAATACTAAAATTTTCTTTCTTAAATGTAAGACTTGCCACAGGTTTAGTCTGTCATGAGGAAAAATAACTTCTGCTTGTGTGATGTCACCCTTAGAAACAGCAAAATAATGTGAAATTCCTAAGAGTTACTTTAACAAGTAGTTAGGTAGGAAAACAATTCAGATGAAAATGCCTGAGCATCTTCTTTTTTTGTTTGCTTGTTTTAGTTAACCCAGCTACCTTATTGTCACAGATGCTGACAAGCAAGGCACACAAGAGTATATGTAACAAATTGTGCTAGCAAGCAAAAAAAAATCCAAAATCTGTCTTTAAAAAACGTTGCGTCTTTATAAAATTCCCTCTAGGACAATTTATTAAATTATATTTTCTATCCAGTCTCAGCCTACAACTTCCTGTTTACTTGGAATTGTAGTGTATGATTTATTTCCACTCTTGTGCTTGTTTTCTTTTCTATTCCTTTTTTCCCAAATTATTTCAATGACTTGTAAAAGCTGATAGAGAAGTTCATTCCAAGACTGAAGTTAATGAAGGCAACAGATCTTGATTCCTTACATAATTAGAAAGCTGTGTCCATGGAAACAAAAAGAGAAGTAAAACCTGAGATTCCATTTTTCTTCTCTGCTGTATGATGTGATGAGAAATAATCAGTTTAGTGATATCTGAGGACAAATATTTTGTTGTAGCAATTCCAAGATATGACATGCCAGGAAACTAGCATCAGACAAGCTCCAAATTATGACACACACTGAAGAGTAACACCTGCCATTTCCCCAACTTATGTATCTTGGTGTGAAGCTTTCCAGCAAGTAACCCTAAGTCATCTATCTGCAGATTTGCAACTATTGCTACAGCACAAAGCCCAAAATTGGTTTCAGTACTGGCTCATGAAGATATGTCATGATAGTCCCTTAAGCCACAAGTTAATGCATTACCACAACTTGCTAATGTTGCTATTGTCCCAAGCTTGGTTTGGGACTATCTCCCTCACATAGCCACTTACATGTTATTTATTATTGAGATATAGAAGGTGCCAGCACATTTTGTGATATGTTAGCAAGCCTGACCTGGGGTGGCTTTTTTTCACCAACTGTGTTTTTATGTTCACAGATTTTTTTCATTTTCTATTCAGAACGGTGGGCAGACACTAGTTTCCTCTCTCCAGAGAACATTATATTTATAGTACATATTTTTAATTTTTTTGTTTGAAAAAACATCATCATAACATGATAACTCCACTCACTCACTTCCCTCCAACATGACTCTCAAAAGCCGTGTAACGTCTCTCTTACTCTAGATTTGGAAACATCATCCTCTCACCCTTTTACTCTTAATAGGTTGGTTTTTCTGTATTGCTTTTGGACCAGTCTACTGAAACTTCTCTGTTGCCACAGGTAGAACTCAGCTTCCTCATCTTTAAACCCATGAAAGTTTATATGTGTTTGGTAAAGTTGGAGGAATGATTTAACAGATGAAGTCACAGCTACAAAAGATGAGTCACACAGAGGTAAAATACAGCCCCCACCTCCCCCACATATACCCATGCATACTGGTCATGAACAGAGCAGTTACTAAAAATTAAGCCTCATCACCTACTCCAGGTACAGTTTTGCTCTCAAAATTTTCAGTTCTTCCAAGCTGGGATGGCAGAAACAAACAGCCCAAACATGATTTTGATCAGTAACTCAGACTCCACAAGACTACTACACAGCTACTGTTTTGATCTCTATTTTTTCAGCTAGTCTACCCAGTCCATTCCTTCCTTCCTTCCTTCCTTCCTTCCTTTCATCCATCCATCCATCCATCCATCCATCCATCCATCCATCCATCCACTGTCTTGGTACCTCCTATAAAAGCAACTCTGCCTGTTTCAAATGCAGAGCCCATTTATCCAGCTCTACTCCAGCAATTTTCTGAAGCCTGACTGACTCTACCTCAGGATAATCTGAACAATTCAGTGATGAAGTAGAAGTCCAGCAAATCATCAACACAAGAACAGCAGTAAGGTCTTCTCTGGCTTAAAAATCAAATTTTTAGCTTGAGCTAACTTAGTTGGAAAAATGCCTGTACTTCATCCTAGTCTGAAAAAATTTGTAAAGCTGAATCTAGAACTGACAAGACTACAGAAGTGTCTTCTAAGAACACCAAAAAAATCCCTGTCCATGCCATGTCAGTGATTAATCTCCTTTGCATATACTTCAACATTTGTCTTCCCCCCAAAAAAAGAGACAAATACTTGTGTTGTAGTAAGAACATATTCTGGTAAAAATGCCCCATAATCATACCTTTTCAACTCTTTAAGAGCTCATCTTTTAGACATCTTTGGGATATCTTCTACATGAAGTCCTTTAATAGAAATTATCCAAACACTTCTTCACACAATTTGAACATGTTTCATTTCTACCCTTAGAGGGTCATTACCTTAATTGCAGTGTCAGAGATGTACAGAGGGGACTAAACAACACAGCTCCCAAACTGGAAGCAGCACTGTGTATCAGGGTACTGCAAGGCTCCCCTCGGGCTAATTAACCCTGATTCAGAAGCACAACAGTGTGCTAATAGCTGTGCTGCAGGTGGTGCTCCCAGATAAGTCATACAGAGCTGGTTTAAGCACCTATGCTCTCTAGACAAATCTCCAGCATAATTTTTCACTCACACTCCAAAGAAAACTTTTTAGAAGTCCAGGATTATGAAGTCCTTCGCTTTCCTTAAAAATTCTTTATGACAATTCCTCCAATTAGTCATGTGTCTTCATCTTTAACAGCTATAATTAGTTCATAATTTATCCTGTGCTTTAACTGTGATCTATATGACCAGTTTAGCTTTTCCTGGAGAGGATGGTTACTCCAGTCAATACTTTCCTTATTATTCCACAAAAGCAATTCACGTGGTAAAAGAAAGATTAACTTCTGGAGAGTGTTGAAATATTCCTTGTTTGAAAGCATGCTTTAAGTATTTAAACTTGTTTCTTTGCCTGGGGGCAACAAGAACTCTTTCTGGTGCAAGAGCTTGATTTCTCCTACTTTGTTTTGGGTTTTTTTTCAGCTTGCTTCTGGTAACATCTCAATTTCTTTCTTTTCTGTCCTTCCTATGGAGGAGGAAAAAGAAAAAAAATCCTATATCTACTCCTTTATTTTCCCTTTTATGGTGATAATTGCTGTAATGTTTCAGCAATGTCTTTACAAACAAAGACATTGCCACCTTTTGGAACCTTGATAGTCTCTTTCAGATGTTTCCTGTTTTTCTATAATAAAAATGACTTGGTGTTTTTGATTCCTGTGCAGTCTTGTTTTCTGTTAGCACCACCTAGTTTACGGCTATGCTACTATGTCGATCCTAAAGTGACAGTCTGCTTAGGCTGACTGGTGGTCCTGAAGTACAAACAGACCACACACACAGAGTACCAAAGGCTAAATACACTACAAACTTAACTGTGACTACTCAGGAAAGTCCACTCAGAGCACATCCACTATGCTTTCATTGTACTATTGCTTTTTTTCATTTTTCTATCTTTAAGGTCATTCCAGAAAAGCTCCAGTGTCTTCCTTTATCCTTTAACATCCTTTAGTTCCTGAGTTGTGATTACAACAATCTGAAAATCAACTTTCCAATTTAGCATTGTTCATAATTTTCAGCAAAGGTACCAAGAACATAGAACATGGAGTAAAAACAAGGAAAACGAGTATTCTTTGACTTCATTTTTGCCTTTTTTCTTTTTAAAAATCTGGTTAGCTTTTTAAATCCCACCACAAATTACTAATCCTTTTCTCCCTCAGTTACTTGAAATGGGTCTTCTCTAACTTCTTTTCTTGTCCTGGTCAATTTTGTTGCTTTTATAATTCTCTTTCATCTATATTTCCCCACCCTTGAACAAAATGGTTAACAGCATTAAGTTACAGATTTGCTTAGGCATTATTATCTGATGTAGTCTTGGTTTATTGGGATACTCTCGATCAAAGTCCATATTTTAACTTTCCTGATGACTTCACTAATATCCCATTATCTATTTGTTTAGCCATAACTCATCACGTTTTCATCTTGAATGACTGTTATTTCCTAGTTTCATAAGTTATTTTATGTTGGGACTCTCAGTTTTCAGTCTGCTGTTTTCCTACATTTTCTTTGCCACTTCCAAAAACATTGTCTGGATGAAGCTGTTTCTTTGGCAGACAAAGAGCAGAACATTGCAGTATAAGAGGTGATGTGCTTTGGTTGATCAAAAAGTCAACCAAGCCCAATTTACCAATCATCATAATGCATAGCAAAAGTTTTTTAAGAATAGCAGAAGCATATGCAATTGATTCAGTGATTTTTCCCAATGTATCCAGACTGCTTCTGACAGTCAGCATATGGATTTCTTGAGGTTCCATCTAGTAGATAAGTGTTTTCTTGCAAGGATTTGTCTGATTTTAGAATGCTTGTAAGCATTTGGCTTTCAGAGTATCCTGTGGCAATGAGTTCCATTATGCATGCATGTGTTGTCTAGAAACAATACGTTGTGGGAAAAATTCCCTTTTGTGTATGTGTTTTAAACCCAGTCATTTAACTGGGTATGCTCTCATTTCCAAATTGCTACACATATTGAATTATAGCTTCAAGTTTTTCTTCCCTTCACTGAATATGATATTTGAATTTCTTCCATAAGCCCCAGCTCCTTTTTAAACTCAAATCCTCATCCATTTAATCTTCCTTTACCTGAGAGAAGGGGAATAACAATTTCCAAAAGGCATGCAGAAACACCTCAAGTGAACCCACAGAGTATTTGATTTGGGTACCAAGGCTCAGGTACCAAACACCACCCCCCAACTGTAACACACATAGTGATGCTTTGCATTACTCTCCAGCCACCTGTGTGGCACAATTCTAGACTTCTTACAACCTCTTCAGTGTCTCAAAAGAGTGGGGTTGCTTTTCATCTTAGCCTATCAGAAGAGATTTGCAGCTTTAAGCTGGGAATCAGAACCTTTAGCAAAAATTTGTAACAGGAGAGCACAGCACAACATGGCAAGCTCCTTCAAATCCAGGACATTGGAGCATGACTGAGCTTTTGGGACATGGGAGTAATCAGCCAGGCAAGCACTTGCATAGTACTCAGTCTTCTCTCTACTGCCACATTGCTTAAGAAAAACGTGCAATTACTCCAGCAAGCAGTTTTACATGATATGTAGGCAGACTGTCTGTGCTATGCTTTAATAGCCTCTCGCTATAAATAACATTATTAGGAAAGCACATTGCCTTAGAAGGACAGAACAGAGATAATCACCTTTCTGACTGTCTAGAAACATATTTAGATTTCATGTTTAAAGATTAAAAATAGACTCAACAAATGCATTCAGTTCTTGACACTGGGTTAAGCTTCTTACACAAATGATACAATTGACACAATAATGTCAAGAGTTTATTACAAGTTTTAAAACCCATTAAAATACTAGTGAAAAATATGAAACCTTAAAAGGCATTGTAATTAAAAGGTGAAAATTAGGGTCGTGACACATTTTTCCCTAGATAAAACACAGATGGCTGACTCAGCTACTCCCCTGCTGTGTACACGTACCACCCTCTGGATGGACACCACCTCAGCCCTGAACCTCAGACAGCTTAACTGCCACAGATTTCAGCCTGAGTTTCCATCTGATATTGAGAATGGTTTATGTAAAATGTCAGCCTGCAAATTCTGTCTGACTTTGAGGGGGACATTCTGGATGAGTCCCTGCCACATCAGGGATGTTATGGGCTGAAGCCGTGTCCCTGCTATGTCCAACAATCTGATGGTGGGGCTACTTGGTATGTGCAGCACTGTCCTCTTTTTGAAGCAAAATAGAAAAGCAGTGGCTTCAGCCTAACTGTCACATCTTTCTTGCTCTCACACCTTCAATTCGTCCTTCTTAACATGGTAGAAAGAAAAACCTTGAGCCCTGTGGCTCTGCTTTAGCTTTTGCACCACTGTGCCCCTTCACCCCTGTTCAAACACCACTGGCCCATGGACATGCTGGCCTGCTGGAAAGGCCAAGTGTCCCTCCTGGCAGAGCCTAACCTGGAAAGACTGACAGCCATTTGGTTATCATGCATTTCCCCAGGAAGCTGTGTAACTATAGCTTTAACTATGGATAGCCACTGTAGCATGCATTCTGATCCAGGAAACTGGATATAGCTTTGTGGTAAGCTAAATGAGCAAGTGTTCACTGAATCCTGACAAACCTAGCCACTCTCTCCTCTTGCAGGATGTGGATGTTGGTGCCACGGCCTTCATCAGTATTGTGACGATGCACAGAAAACTTACGGCATGTGCCACTGAGGCCATTACAGCTCTTTATGTCATTTCTTTTTGTTTGGTGCCTCAAAGCTCCACACAGCCTCAGAAACAGCAGCATTGCGTCAAAGCCTGCCAGCCTGACCTGTGGCCAGCTGAAATCAGCAGCAGGTGGTCAGATGGAATTTGGCCAGGCAGATATGCATATCTCTATGGAAAAACCTAATTGGCCAGAGTTATTGAACTAGTGAACTACCTATCAAACTAGGTCAGCTAGGTTGGACTTCCACTTTCTGTTTGTAGAAATGCAAAACAAACAAATGCACACACTGAAGCATATCACTTTAGGAAATAACAAGCCGAGGACATAGCTGGCCTCCAGCCCATACAGGATATTCATTCACACAGGATACCTGTATTGAACACTCCTTGCTATAAATTTTGTTTTGGTTGTTTTCTTGACAGAAGGTTAATCCCACACCCAGGCACTCCCCATATGTTCTCAGCAAAGTTGTAAAACAAGCTCTCTGAGTCAAGAGTTACACACTGAGAGTAAATACACCTGATAACAACACACAGCCTCCCCAAGGCAATACATCCTACAAGGATATCTGGTGTGGGACTTCATAGGCATGTATGCTCGTGTGTAAGTGCCAAATCCAGGTGAGATCTTCAATGTGGAATGGGTGAATAACTTTTATAATTTATAAGGAGTATAAGCAAGGTAAAATGATCTTTATTTTTGTCTTCATAACTAGATTCCTCTGAAATAAAATATTTGCACTTTCAGTTGATTATCACACACTTGCCTCTGCAAGTTCACCTATCCAGAACAACAGATACTTGATCTTCATGCTTTTCCAGACTTTATACTAGTTGATCTATTATGGCATTTTATCTCAATTATTTCAAGGAGAGAATGGCCACAAATAGAGATGTATCTAAACAGAAACACTGAAGACATTAAACACTACCTTTATGTTAATGGCTATTTCACACATCTACAATTCTGAGTAGTTGAGAATACAAGTGACATCCAAGTTAAAAACAAACAGCTTCATTACACACTGGGCAGTACACAGACAGCTGGCTTTGAAAGGATATTCTACTTCCTGCTCATTTCCACATACGTAATGTTTATTTTAAATTTCTGTAGGCTTATGCAAACTGGACAGCTCTACAAACTTCTGATTAGATTGTTTAACTTTCTGGTGAATGAGTGGTACAAATCTCTCTTTGTGACAAAACCCAGAAGTTAAACATATTGCAGACTCCTGCCAAAGAGATTTGACACCTTAATTTGTACTGTAGCAGCCCAAGGTCCTGGTGTGATGATGAAGAAAGAAATCATCATCCTTGCTTACACACAACATTCAGCCAGTGGATGATATTTGCTATGTTGAATTTTTGCTCATTTGATTCTCAAAACATCTACTTTGCAATTACTAAACAAGGAAACTAGAAGTTTCATAGCAAGATCTTTCTTTAGTTAAAGTAATTTTTCTCCAGATGATGACATCATTTTAACAAAACACTGTACTGCTAAAGCAAGGTGGGATACATGGTGGTTTTAGCATGAGCATTTCTAATAGTATTTTTAAATTAGTCTTAGTTGTTATTCATTTCTATGAATATTTCTGATCTAATCTCCTTTCTCACTTGGGGCATGACCCAAGACTCACCAAAACAGATGGAGACCTTTACATTAATTTCAGTGGGAACTAAGGGGATCCCTAAAGATCAATTAGAAGACCATTGTTTAGTTATGTGTGAAGTTCTTCTGGGATGGATTTTACAACTGTTTTGTTGAAGCCATCCAAAAAGTGAAGACTTGTTTCCTGTAATTCATAGCCCCATCAGGCAATGCAACAGAATGCATTATGAGTGCTAATGTGAGCACCAATATGTAGACAAATATCTAGTTCATTCAATGCCATCAGGGCTCTTGAAAATAACACCCCATAAATTCTTAATGATAAGTACCTAAAATAAGTGTCACTGAGAAACACTGGATCAGAGCAGAAAGCAAACCTGATATTGTATTCTGAGATCTTTAGAGCAGTGTTTAATTATTATACCTGAAGAAAGTACTGTCCTTTAAAGATGACATTTACATTGATCATAAAATAAAGTCACCCAAATAGAGTAGATGTGGGGAAGACAGTGCAAGGAAAATATTGTCTCACTCTTTTGTATTGCCTCCCAGGGTAGAAAGTTAAACAGATTCCAGTATCTGGATAACCCACCTTTGTCTAGAACCAAACACCAACAATTCTCATGTTTTTCATTGAATCAGCAACAGTATCTAAATAATTATCAGTAATACTATCTAAATAGTATTTTAAAGAAATATTGTTACGTATGTGGGGGAAAATCAATAAATCACGTAAGGCACAGCATGTGTTTACTATGCCAGTCTACTCAGATATCTTTACTTGATAACTGTCTTTCAAGATGAATGAAAGGTGGGTAAATTATTGGAGGAGTGTCACTGGGAAATTATTAATTCAATAAAGAGATAATGGGTAGTGTTGAAAGGGGAGCTTCTGGCTGGAGGACGACTAACAAAGGAGTTTCTAAAAGATCAGTCAGGCCCTTCTAAAAGGGCCTATCTTCTTCGATACTGTCATCAGAGAATTTGGCACAGAAATAGAAATGGGCTATTGAAAGTTAGTGACAATACTTATTTGAATGTATTTGTCATTGCAGTTGAGGGAGCAGGCTATTTTAAAGGAAGACCAGGACAACTTTGAGGTCTAGAGTATTAGAAATGGCCTAAAATGCAGCATTATTATTGCAAAGCATTTCAATTACTAATTTTTTTTCTTAAACACTCTACTCGGAAACAAATGAGACATGAGACAGACATCCAGCTGCTTACAGGATGATTACGATCCATCAATGTGATCTGACTATGAAGAAGGCAAACACACTTCCGATAAATCGTTTTTTCCAAGAAAAAGAAGAAACCATTAATATCTTTGTACTTGTGAAACCTCCGCTGTCTATAGTTCTGACTGGTTGTGTTCAAGAAAGTTGAATGCAAGCTGAAATAAATATAGTGAACAAAGTAATGACAAGCAACTGAAAGCACTTATCTTTTCTAACAAAACAAGAACTGTAAGGTGACATGTTTGCTGCACCTCAGGGGTTAAGCAGAGGAAAGAGAAAAGTGTTAGAGCTAGACAATGTTGGGATGATTAAGACAAGTATAAACCAGCCATGGGTGAACATAGCCTAGAAATTATGACCTGGAACAGCTTTTTTCCTATCAGTGTGGAGCCATACTTTTGCAGTGGAGTTTCAAGAGTCTGTAAAGAAGGGAATATAATGTGACCGTCTGAGATAGCAGAGATTTGCACTTCCTCGTTAAAGTTTTATATACATTGATTTCATTCTTCACTTAAAATCTTCTGGAGTGATTTTGAAGTTAGGTGAATCTGGGTCATTCATGGGCCCAGCTGTAGTTTTACCACCAGCCCTCGAGGCTGATGACTGGTTATAGCAAGTTCAAGAACAGATTGGCAATCAGACTGTGAGCCAGAGGTGGGATGGATGTAATCTTTGCTGGAATATTTTCATTTGCTGCAGCACCATACAGTATGAACTGCATTGAAAAGGAAGAACAAATTCTCTTTTCATATTTACCTTCATAAACGTAGCCCATCACACAGACTGCACAAGTATTTTCAAAGGAGAGAAGCAGGGTAATTCATACTCGACTTATTCCTGCTAACAGATGAACCTACGATTATTTTCTATGATTATAAAAGAGCTTTACAAAGGTAGAAACTATAGTGATAATAGTGTTTTTTCAATAAACTCTCCTTGGTATCACCAATACTTCTGTTCAGATCTATAGTTTCGCTGGGGTTCTGTGTGGTTTACCTGTAAAAGCAAAAAATCTCACAGGTTGTTAGAAGGATTCAGATACCACCAGTAATTTTTGTAAGGTTTACATTCATTAGCCATCTTCTCTTTTGCTGACCTTTATGTCACGTGCCATTCGTAGTGTTGCGTGAAAAACTGTTGCCTTTGTTTTATCCAAAGACTGTATGAGTAACTGAAAAAAAAATGTACAGAAATACTGTGAAGAGATCACAAGCAAGATCTCCGAAGCCCTGGAATAGCATTTCAACCATTGAATAAACCTTCACTTTCATCCTAGAAAACTTCAGCTGAGGCTACCAGGGGTTCCTGCATGTAAATGCCAGTGAGATTCATGCCTTGAATAGAAAGTACACAGTGAAGCCACATAAATTTCTCGCCTGTGCAGCTGAAATGACAAACAAAAAGCCATCAATACTTCCTACAATACAGAAGAGATGTAACTACAGAAGGACTCTTGGCACTGAAGCCTGTTAATTTTGGCTTTCTGAATGAACGCTTGTGTTGTTGTGCAAAAAAAAGGTATTCTGTTTCTGTTGTAAAAGGGGCCATATAACAAAGGACCCAGACAAATACAGAAGACAGCTTAAAGAAGAAAACCTCTGAGGCACTCTGTGTTTCAGATCTTTATCAACGATTTAACTTGTCTGTGGCAACGAGCTGTTGATTATAGACCTCATGTTCCTCTCCGATGAGTGACTTGGGCTGTGTTGATTTATAGAGTGAATGGTCCGACTATGTTTTTGAGTTACCTGCTTTGCCTACTTGCCCTGTAGAAATCACCAGTAAGTATTTCCAGTGAGATACTCTCTGTCACTTCTCAAGCTTTGGTTTATGTCCTCTATTCAGGCTTAAGCAACTATTAGAAGTATGGGATAAGGTTATACTCAAGCTCCTTTCAGGGACATGAGTCTCTAAGGTGTCTGAATGTCCAGGACCAGCTGCTAGAGTTACATACCTCTGACAGCCCACTTACTAAGCCAGTCATTTGAAGTTAAAAATTAAGAAACAACGAAATGATTGTTGTGTTTGAAATCACCTTTTCATTGAGCTGTGCCTGTGAAACATCTGCAGAAAATTCTTGCAATATCCTTGAGGTTCAAATTCCCAGACTCTCATCTGTGGACAGGGTGAACATACACTTTTTCCTTACATGAAGAAGGAAATTATCTTTTCTGCTACTGCCTAATTGTTCTAGTGTCTTTTTTTTTTCCACCGTTTCCTCTAAACAGAGGATTAGAGCCCTATCTCCCCTGCAAAGTATTACATGGGTAAGTATGTTATCTGTTAAGCTGGACCTGACAAGACTCTTCTCCACCTCTACTAACTATGAAGCAAGAAATAAAGACTTGTGAGAAAGAGAAGGAATGGCTCTATGGCCCTAGGAGTCAGCCTATCCCTTTTAGGAGAGCTTTGCAAAGTGACCATTATGAAGTCATTGCATATCACTGACAGAGCAGAAGGATCTTCTTCTCAGAGGGGTTTAAAATCTCTAATGCTAAGAATGGCTCCAGATCTTCTAGAGAGAAAATGTAAGTCATTACAGAAAATCTGGACTCCTAAATCTCTAGATTTTCAGAAGAAAGGGGGCAACACTGTTTGCTGAGAGCCTTTATGCTACCAGAGTATAATTAGGAGCATGAGAGTCTCAAGAGGAACTTAGATCATAGAACAGCTCTACTGCTGGTCTCAGATGAGACCAGTGAGGCCTTTTTCTCAAATGAGATATATGTGAAAAAGCACAAGCATATAACTCTAACCACCAGGAAAAATTCAGGTTAAAGAAATAAGCATATACTGACAGCATTTTTTCTACCAACAGGACTTTCTATCATGATTTTAATTTAACCTCCTCAGAGGAACTTTATTCCTTCTTCAGGATTAAAATCCTCTCTGGCACAAAGATTTTGATCCAGGCAATGCAATAGTAATGTCCAGTATCAAAAAATAAGCATAAATTGTCAGCTTTGTCCAAAGAAAAAGTGCAAACATAAAAGGTCTCTGGAGGGTGTTCCTCTGGATATGCACTATGTCAGATTTGGGACCCTGCTGACTTCAGAGGAAGGTAACTGATACCAAATCTTCACCACCTGCTTTTAAATGGCTTTGCTTTATATGCATTATCATCAGTTAACTCACCTCAGCTGACTTAAGTATTGAAGGTGTAAATGGAACTAAAGTGTTAAAGAACATGCAACAGTTCATTGTTACCTACACAAAAAGCCCCTCGGTTTAACTGTTTGAACTGGGCTTGTTGATACTGGGGATGTTACAGCATTAGTTTCTCCTGGACACTGTTTGTGTATTCATTGTGAAGGCATAAATAAGATAAGAAGGCATTAAAAAATCACACTTAGAAGAACTTTCATTTCACCCTGGTCACACTATATTTTTGAGAAAACCTGGTAGAAACCAGCTTTGAGACACATCTTTACCCTGCTTGGCACCTGTGTTATCTGCCAGCTCCCAGTAGAGATCCAAGGTGATTTCACCATCACCTTCTTTATAGTCTCATTTCCTGAAGAACTTGAGTTTCCCTAATCATCCTGTCTTTCCATTTGTATTTCAGTTCGCCTGTCATTTGTCTCCTACCCTAGTAGCTTTTAAATCTGACTACTGCCCACAATCACATTGGGCAAAAAGGGAGAATTTCCGATGAAATATGAGTTCCTCCAAGTCTTGTGAAAGCCAACAGGTGGGTAGAGGAAAGTAACTAATACAAATTGGAGAAAGGAGATCCAGAGAAAAGTTTCAATATGAGAGCCGCAAGACCATGGGGCTAGACAATCACCTTACATGCATCTGCTTTCTGACCAGCGTGCAAATGGGTCATAGCAGCACTGTGCTACTTCAGCCCATGGTTAAGGGACAGGGGCCTGAAATGAGGTGAAGAAAAAATAGGGAAATAGAGGAAACGGATTAATGTGAGGATGTGTAGCAGACATGAGGGAACTGGGGAAGTCTTACAGACTTTTGACAGAAACTGTGATTAGCATGGGAAGGTCAGATGAAACTCCACAGGAAATTTGGCTGCCTTGTTCTGCTTTTCATGAAACAGGATATGGACACATTTAGAACTGAACCAGCTCAAAGTATAGTGGCAAAGATGCAAACTTTCAGAGTACAGCCAAGCTATATGTTCATTACTATCTTCATTCCAGATTAGGCCAAATTTGACAACAGATATAGCTGCACCTGTGGAGTAACCATACTTGAAGTGAAAGGGACATGCAGCTAAGCTTCCAATAAGGGCCCTTGCTGAGTGGCTCCACTGCTGAAAATGGAGTATTTGAACTTAAACTAAGGAAATATCGGCTGCATCAAGTACTGAATGTGGGTTACTTTCAAGAATAAATTATACCCTTGCCATAGTTGAAACAGGTTCCTGTCAGAGATCAACAGATGTCTCAAGAGTCACATACTTCAGCTCCCCGTTTGCTGCCAGCATCTGATCCACTAATCATTCATGCTGCATCGATGCTTACTCCCTCCCAGGCTTCTTTCTGAAGCAAAATGACTAGTTTCTTGGAGAGGAAATCTGGACACAGTTAACAGAATAGCTTGCTCCAGGCTCCACTCCAGACAGACAAAATGGACTTGGACTGCAGCATGTTTAACTCCCTCAGTCCATGACAGTTGTCTGATCTTAGTCCAGTAAGCCTTGTGTCCTCAAATTCCCTACACACTGTCCTGGGACAGCACAGGCAGGCAGTACATGCTCTGAATTAGTAAATCACAACTGCACAACTGCCTAATAATTAGCTTGCAGAGTAATATGGGGCCAGCAGAGACCTGGGCCAAATATTACCCCAAATCTGGCCATGCTGACCTAAAGAGAGTAGTGGACAAGAGCTGAGCCATGTGGACAGGAGCTGTCTTGCACCACCTGGTCTGGGTCAGAGATTAGCCTTGGGTCAGCTGCTCTGGTAGCACAGTCACAGCCCTTGAGAAAGCCAGGGCAGAGGCCGGAGCTCTCAACAGAAGGACTTTGCTTCCAGGCTTACAGCTGGAATTTGAACTATTCACACTGACAGGTGCCACCCCTCACCATCAGCTCTCACCCGGGAGACTCCTGTGGCTCCTCCAGCCTTTTTCCTCAGAGGCCAGTTAAAAT
Organism: Trochalopteron elliotii; assembly: GCA_024734555.1. NCBI lineage: Eukaryota > Metazoa > Chordata > Aves > Passeriformes > Leiothrichidae > Trochalopteron > Trochalopteron elliotii. The sequence goes on from JANPWX010000014.1 coordinate 911,230, forward strand.
ATTCTCTCAAAATAGATAATGAGGTAATAATTTTATTTTCCTAGTTGCTTAAGGAGAGTGTTAGAAGAGTTAATCCAGGGATCAAAGGTCTTTGTTAGCAGAGAGTCTTTTGAATCCCATGTGTGCCGGTCACAGAAATAACAGTGAAAGTGTACAGACCTGGAAATGACATCCAGGATGGAAACCAAATCTGCCACAACCTTCTAATGGCATTTAGTGTCTTTTAAATGTTTGGGTCAAGTTTGATTTTGCTGGTTTATGTAGTCTGTTGCGAGATTTAGCCAGCTGTTGTATCCTTTCATGCAAGTAAAACTTTCCAAAAGGGCCTTAAATGCTAGTGACGGAATACAGTTATTTGTATGTCAACTGCAGCTTCTATTTATAGGATGATGAAAATATCCCCCAATCAGTAACTCTCTAAGAGACAGGCATTTCATAAAAATAGATTATAGAAAACAAACAAAGATGCAGGCATGTTTTAGGTTAATCAAAACACTCATATTCTAAACGCTCCTCATAACCCATACATTTCAGACATTGGTAAATTCAGATAGTAAACCCATTCAGACACAAACACATCAACTTTACATAGGATAAGGAATTTGTCTATTCAGGGAAAAGGAATATTTATATATTCAAGAGTGAATGAACACAATAATAAATGGAGGATTTTAATGACTCAAAATTAAATTAACTGTTTTCTGTGATACCCAGCAGAACTTGCATTCATCACTTACCGGAGGTGAATCTGCTTTTAACGGGTGTTAATTTAAGACCTGAATTGTTTGAAGATTGACTTGAAAGAATTTCAAAGGATGCAGTTTAATTAAAAATATTCCAAACTTTGCATTCCTGGCAAAACCTTTTGACCTCTCACGATATTTAATGCTCGAAGGTGAGGAGCTGACTGACTGCTACTCACTTCACTAAAGGCACTCAGCATCCTTCCCCCCACGCCACAACCATCATTAATTGTTGATAGGTGCTCATTACATTGACCTAAAGCCAGTACCCAGAGAAACAGCAGATCAGGAAGTGGCAGGCACCCAGCTGCAGCCCCGGGGGTACTTTTCCTGGCTCGGCGTCAAACGCGGCTCATCCTTTCAAAAAGACCCAAGAACAGGGTGTACACGGGAAGGTCTGCTCACTGCAGCCATCGCAGCCTGGCATTCCTGGCGACAGAAGGATCAAACGGAGCTATCCACAGCAGGCCGGCGAGGAAGCGTTACAGACTCGTCGGACGCCCACCGCCTCCCGTGACGAATGGCCTGCTGTCACCCGCTCCGAGGGGCCTCTCGCCGTGCAGGCTGTTTGCATTCAGTCGACACTTTGCTTTTATAGGCCTGTGGAGCCAAAGATTGCTAGACTTCTGAACCCCAGGCTGACTTCTGTCTGGCTACAGCCTCATTTTCTGGAGCCAAAATCTTTTTTAACAACTACACAATAACAAGTAATTAGGGCAAAGTCTGCTAATCTTCTCCTTTGGGCCTGGAGGTTGTGTATTCAGAACCCGTTGAAGGTAGAATTACTGCCATCAAAGCCTGAGGTTACTTTGTGAAAGGGGTTGAACTCTAGGTCAAGGAAATGTTAACTGGACAAAGAGATATCAGGCAGATAGTGTTAAAATTAAAACTGTCCTACTGAGATAATGCAGAATTGACTGGTTTTGCTCTGAAAACTAGCTGAATGAGCAACATGGAGGGAAAGCTAGAGCTGTTCTTTTAAAAGGTGAAAACATAGCAAATAAAGGATTTAGTCTCTTTATTCAGTAAGACAAAATAAAATATCATATTTTTAATGTCACATTGCCTTTGGGCCATCCTGTTTCCTAAGCCTGTTTTATTTATTAAATTGAGTAAGTTATTTCTTATGTATCTTTTCTCTCTCCTTTAAAAGCCCCCATGCAAAAATTCATTAGAAATTGAAAGGTTTCTGCTCTTGTTTTAAGAGTCCTGGGGACAAATGGAACCTGCTGAGTGATAGGAAGGATCAACAAGCACAGACTCACACATATGAGGAGGAAACATGCTCTAGAAGAGAGTGGTGTCCATGATGTGCCCTGGATATGGCATGAGGGTGGATTTTGTGTCTCTGGTACTTGCATATTACGTAGGTCAGGGAGACACTCCAGTTTTTCAAGGGATTAGAGCCCAACCACTTAAAATCTTTAAACATTCAAAATAAAATCACAGATTTTGCCTGGAAATTCATCACAGAGCAGAACAGCCCTCACTCCACCTCATGGAGTCATTCCAAAATTAAATCCATTCACTGCTCTCAAGGGTAACAAATACACCCCTATCCCCTCGCCAGTATGAAAGCTGACAGCTCCAGCAGGAGTGGCAGCACTTTGTTCTCCCCTGGTGCTGTGAGGAGGCTTTTGCCTGCTGCTCCCACACACTGACTTTAAGACCGTATGTGGGAGTGGACGAGCAGAAGCATTGAAGCCAGCGATTTCCCATGCCAGGTTCTACCAGGCTCTATCACAGCACTCCTGCCACCCCCCTGACTTTTGGGAAATGAATGGAAATACTTCTGCTGACACAGGCAAGGGGTGTCTTTGGGAATGTGATGGCAACTACCACGGCAGTGGAATTACCTCACAGTTTAATTCTCAGGGCAAGATGTATTTAATGGTGTCACAATTGCCAGCTGGATTAAGCCAAGCACAGTAAAGTGGATATGGCTTTCTGCTTCCAAGCTGAGCTATCAGAAGAATTCTCTTGTGGGACTTCTTCAAACCTGAAGGCTCCCAGAGTGGCTGGTACAGCTACCATCATGCGAAGAAAAAGTGTCTTCAGAAGACCAGTGGTAGCAAAAATAATCCTCAGCTCTGAGGTGGGACACTTCAATGCGTGGGGAAAGGCCTCTCCAGCTCCACATTTTCCTCCCAAGGAGGTAGCAGCCTAGAGTTCTCCCCTGAGCTGTGGGCAAAAGGAGAATTTCCCACCTCTCCAGAAAAAAGGCAATAGGCAGTGTTGTTTAGTGCCCATTTTATTGGCATTTCCCAGGGATTTTAGAAACACCAGGTTGCCATTACCTTCATGAAAATATAAACTTTCTCCATAGATGAGCTATAAGACAGAGGCTCATCAATATTAGCTTTCTTTCACGATGTGCAGGTTTTGCATGTATTTTCCTTTAATTATATCAGAACAAAATCAATTAGTGGTAATGAATAATCATGGCAAAAAACTTTTTTCTTTGAAGCATTCTTCTGACATGGGCTCAGAAAATGACAAGTGCTTTTTTTATGTTAATGATGGCCATGTGAATTACCCCAGATAGATGGCACAACATCAATGTTAAAATGCACCAAAGTGAATCCCGACTTTTTCTGAAACTTACAGAAGCAGTGCCCCTGGTACAAGAGACATTGGGATATATTTTTTCATGTTTCAGATTAGAAATAACTATTGTCTGTTGCACTAGCAACAGCACCAAAACTATCTAAATGTTGCCGGTTTAAATGCTTTACAGATTAAACTAACCAGTGTAGCTGTACCATGAAGCAATCCTGTATTTGTGCAAATATAAAAAATTGGTCTTTAGTCAGATATTTCTCAGACTGAAATGAGAGTCTGTCTCCTAATTCAAATACCTCCATCCACACTCTTTCTGTTTCAATGCTGAAAAATGAAATTTTGTAGTCACTATTGAGAGCTGCCCATCAAAATATCGTATAATAGTGCTTCAATTAGGACAGCTTTTGGTTTTAGAATAAGATATATAAGAACATGGTGACTGTTTCACAAAATTCTGTTCAAAATGTGAAGTAGACAGAAAACGATGCTGCAGAATAAAAACCTGGCCACGTTCTGTGAGGAACTTGTAGATGTGCACATGGATGTTACCCTGTTGGACAGCTGGCAAGTTGGTTTGGGGATCTTGCAGGCTTCTTTTCTTTAAGAAAGAAATCAAGTGTGTGAGTCAGGTACACACTCTGGTACCATTCCTTTTTAATTCTAAAAGATTTTTTCCATGAACCCAATGGAAGCAGACATCAGGAAGCACTTTCCTTGCCCAGACACGCCCGAGCCTGTCTTTCCAGTTAATTCTATGTTCCAACATTGGGGCCGTAGGTGGATTTTAACTAAGCCAATCACAGCTCAAGCTAATGCCAAAAGATTCAGTTCTGTCCATCTTTCTATTGCCCTTAATTGCATCCTCCTATTCCCGACACTGCACTGTGTCTGATGCTTTTCTGACCTCATGGTTCGCTACATCAGGGCTAGATTACTGGAAGAAATATTGATACACTTCACAGAGCTTTTCAGACAAGCAAGTAATTATAGCAAAGGAAGTGCTTATAGCAAAGGAAGAAACAAGAACACATAAATGTAAACAAAGAAGGAGAAAGGGAATAGACTGTCTTTTCAGAGGCAGTTGGTCATCTGATTGCCTGGCCTAGCCTCAGACTGTGCACTCCACCCTGACTGTCTGCTCTATCTCAGTGTGATGACCATGACTGTTTCCCTTATAGGCTGGTGAGTTTTTTTCTTTTCTGTACAAACAACAGCTTACCCATCATACTCTTGTTTTTGCATGCACAGGCCAAGTATTCTAGTACAGCTCAAGCTTTGTCATGCACTCCTTGCCTTGGGCCATAACCCACATCAGCTTCCTACCATCACGGTATGAAAGAGAATTTATTAAATTCTCTGGTACTGAGCCTGAAAGAAACAAACCTATTGTCCTTATCCAGGTCTGTGATTATCAACAGATTAAAGCTTTGCCTGACAAAAATTGAGACTTCTAGGTAGACATATCAAACCAACTAGAAGCTTCTTCAGAGAATGAATCAATCTTGATCCTCACTTTAGGTAGAAGGTGCAAAGAACAGAATCATCTGACATTCACTTTGGAATAATACATGTTCATTTATATGTTTCTTGATCAATAGTAACTCACATTTACAGGAATACATTAGAAAGTCTATTTTTTTTCCCTAAAGTAATGGCACTCACAGGCACAGTTCCTGGGCCTGATTCATTGCTGCATCACTTCAGCTTTATTTCAGGAACTCCATTTATAGTGCAGCAACTACATGAACCATGAGTCCTGTCTGTGACACTCTCATAAGCAAAAGTGTAAGATGGTCTTTTAAGTGGCTCATGATATAGGACTCAATTACCCCAGTTCCCTGTTTGATTCTCCTCTGTGGAGCCAACTCACTAGGGTGTGAGGGCTCTGCGCCTCCCAAAAAAACTGCTTCTTCTTCCCTTACAATGAGCAGCCAGAACAAAAAAGTATTTAGCTCCTCAGTTAATTCAGAAATCTCTAGTAATGTGAAAAATTGCCCTGCCCAAGAATCCCTAACTTCTTCAACCATTAGTGGATATTATCAATTCTTATGCAGCTGATGGTGTGCAGTGTGTTTTCACATCCAAAAGAATGCCCCAGCATCTGATTTTGCCAACAGCCAAGCATTTGAGTAACTTTATTAACCAGGATTACCTCACTAAACTCTGCAGTAAGACTCAGAAATCCAAGGGTGTAGAATGGCAATTATGGAATATAGCAATATGCATATCATTTAAGTCAAGTTGCACACTGTACCTGGCTGTGCAGAACTCAGGAAAAAGGAATTTTTCTTTTGACCGCAGATAATTATTATGTTTATTATTAACATCACAATAATATCCCATAGCTGTAACCAGCTAACATTAGCAAAGGCACTGTATAAAGATATCAGATTAATTAAATCCCTGGCAAAGGAAGCTTACGTACACTTTGAAACACACACACATTAAAAAAGGAAACCTGTTAATTTTATTTCGCCATAATTGGCAGAGTCTTTTAAAACCTTAATACTGTAATAACAAACACTTCTCGAGTGTGATCTCTGCTACTCTTGTGTAAAGCCATAGGAATGTCATTCATTCAGACCTCAACAGAGAGGTTGAAATATTATTGCTGGCATAAAGTACAAACACTATTAGAAGAATATTATTGAGGTTGTAATGTCAAGCACTTTGAATCTTTGAAGAATGTATAGACCTAGATGCCACTTGAGACACTTCAACACACGAAATTTAACTGACAATGAACCCCAGAAACAACTACATTTTCTCATCTCTTGTCTTTCCAGCAACATCACCAAGGTTCTCTGCTTTCTGTTGGATGACATGTTTTCTTCTCTGCCTAACACCAAAATTGGTCTTAGTTGACTAGCCCCATTAATATTTTGTTCAGGGAAAACAGGGATGTAAAGAGTATTTATACTGCACAGTGCAGGAATGCTTGAGGCAGATATGACTGGTATTGCTGAAGTACAGAAGTACAGTATAAGTCTCCAATCAAACTTACCAATTTTGGGGCAGACTCACTGCACAATCCTCCACCTCACGGACGCAGTATTGCAAATGCCCTCTCTCCTCAGAGTGTGCTATGCTGTCCCTGCTTGGCAGGCACCAAGGGCAGGCTCAGCTAAATTTTATCACTGCTAACTTAAAAAGAGAGTTGCTCATAAAGATTCACTTGCTTGGCATGTTCAAACCACCACCTTCCAATAGCTCAAATCTTGGGCAAGAGGAGCTATTCAGGGGAGCAGCACCAGGCACAATCTCAACACATCCTGCCAGATTTCAAGTTCCTTCCTCCAGGCATAGAAAGCTGAGGATATTCAAGGAAACAGTAACAGATTTTGTTACATAGACAAAAAACAAGGGATTTTCTCCACAAAAAAAGGGGCCAAGTCTTTCAGGATGACATATTCAGAAGGATATTAATTTCTTTTCATCTTTTTAGACCAGCCTGAGGCATTTATATTCAAGTCCAAACAAAGTCTAGCAAAGCTGTAAACATCTGAGAAGTTTCTTTTAAGAAGAATTGGTCCACATTAATAATAGTCATTGTCTACTCTCTGCTCTGGCAGCAATTTGGAAATATAAAAAAATATTTTCTTCACATACAGTATCCTGCAAAATTTCACTGAATCAAAAAAAAAAACCTAAGAGAAGGATTGTAAAAGTGTGAAAGCCTAATTTGTTGTTCCTGATTTGTATTCAAGAAATCAGACACATTTAGTCTTTATTTATAACAAAAACATCCTGTACAGAATCCAAGTGTTACTCAATTCCTAATGCTTAAATAGAGTATCAGCTCAGTGCTGGGCTGAATTTCAGTCTAGATGAGAGGTGCTGTGCTATGTTTCTTCACAAAGAGCCAGGCTGGCCTAGAAACCTCTCAAACAAATTCATTTGGTAGAAATACTGACACAGAAAATGCAATTTAGACCATTGATAGCATAGAAAATCCTAATCAGTCAAGCAATAGCTGAAGTCTCAGTGGTCATGATTTTTTTTAATGTCAGTAGGTCCCCAGGACACTAAAATTCTCTTTTTTTATAAATAAGAAAAAAAATGTTCTCTCTCACCACATTGAGACATCTTCACTTTCTAGCTCTATATCTAGTTCAGAATATTATAACATTACTCTATGCAGGAAAAAAAAGGAACTAAAAACCCCACTTATGCCATTAATGGTCTCCAAACAGACACAGATGATGTCTTCAAGGGGTTCAAGAGTGTTACAAACAACAGCCTGTGGCAAAGCATAACTGGTAGTCTCTACTGTTACACTGATTCATATCATTTGGATGTCCAACCTATCTACTGAACAACTAACATGTTTTCACAAATACTGAATACTAGTGCTTCCAGTCTGGTTTTGGTAGGATGCCATTTCCCAGCAAAGGCAAAACCTGACACCTTCAAACTACAAAGAACTTTCACCTTGCTTAAACTGTTGGCCAGCAATGTTTTTCAGATGGCTTCACTTGCAAATGGCAATTCATTTCCTACAGAGTTGAGGTCAGCAAGAGAAAAAAAAAGATGAAAAAACAGACTTCTGCAATGCCCCCAAATATGGTTTTAACAGAAAAACACAAAATTTCATTTAAAAGAAGTCTGGAAGTTAAGCAAGGGCATTGCCCTTTTGGGAAAGTGGAAGGTCTTGGGAGAACTTAGCAAAACACTTGTGTCTCTGGCAAAATGAGCAAAGTGCTTCACAATGGTCTCCACATTATGGTAAGCAGACCTCCCATGCAGCATCATTTTGTGTGCTGGTATCTACAGTGCTGGAACAGCCTAGGGGTGGGAGAGTGCCAGCATTTTTTGTGAGCTTCCTGTGTCCTGGGGATCGCAGCTGTGAAGGAGAGCAGGGCGCACTTTCTGTTGCATCTCTCAAATATAGTCCTGAATGCAACTTCTGTCATTAAGAAATATTTCTTAAGCAGACTCCATACCCCCCCTTTTCCATCTGATAATCATCTCCTTGTGTTTGTGGTAAGTGAACATCCTTCATCTTTGCCTTATGAGGAAAAGCTATGGCTGTGAGCATTTCAAAATTCCCTCAGTGCTTGCAGATCCCCATGATAACAAACAACAGAAAGCATCTAACACGTTTTTTTCCTTTCCTTACAGAGACAAGCACTTCGCTCAAAAGAGGGCAGCTCCCATACCGGCTTTCTGTCTGTACTATCTGCTAAGCTACAGCACATGCTTCTCTCTCAAATTTGGCAATGAAGAAAGGAAACGTATGATGCTGCACTCTCCATTTCTGGCTGCTGCAGGGGTAGGAAAGGGCAGAGTTTGACCCAAGTCATCACACACCACGAGAAAACACTAGTGGGTAGCCCTTATTTCCTTTTGGCTATGAGGCGTTTGGAGCAAACTCAGAGACCTTTCTTGAATACAGCATCTTACTGAAGTCCCAGAGTGTCCCAGACGTGCTGCTACACAATGGAGGGGGGCTGGCCCCATACTTGTGTTCACAGGGTAACTGAGCAATGCTGAGCATGCACACCCAAGGTCTAGGGGGGCACCAAACTGAGCTTAGCAATTTGTTCCACCATCTTCACTCAGGCAAGGCTTTTGGTGATTTATAGCAGTGTGGAGAGAGGGCTTAAGCTGTAGCTTTTTTTAAACATTCACATACAATTGTTTTTTTCCTGGAGCTCTGAATAAAATGTCATCATGTTTCTCAACAGGGAAAAATTTTCAGAGAAGCTGTAGAAATGTTATCCAGACACAAATTGTTAAACCTGGCTTCAGTTTTGATAGCAGAGCTACCTTGTTGGACACATTTTCCATCTTGCCCCACTTTCCTCGCCACTCCCCTCTCTTCAAATGGGGAGTCAGTGCCCTCTGACACTGGATAGGCCCAGAGGAAATGCTGCTTCCTCATGCCTGTCTTCTCTGTTAGCAGCAGCTACAGAGAGAACCCAGGGAAGCCATGTGGAGCCAAATCTACAGAGAGAGGGCAGAGAGATGAAAAATAATGTCATCTGCTAGGAAGTGGCAAGAGGACAGCAGTAGTGTTTTCTTACTCTTTCTTCTAAAATATACCTTTCCTATAGCTCACTATAACTAAGTCAATGAGACTCATTCTGTTTTTCACTGTGAAAACAAAGAGGAGCAGGCAGGCTTAAAGCTGGCAGAAAGATTAATTGATTTAGAAAATATGAGGAAAACAGCAAAAGAACAGCAGAGAAAAGAGAGAGGGTGAGAATACAAAGGAGAAGTTGAAACTATGGCGTTTAGAAAAAGACCTGTGGAAAATTAGAGGGCATAGGAGGAAGAGCAACATTAAAAAAACACAAGAAAGAATATGGGGAAAGAGAAAATTGTGGCTACTACAGCAAAAAACAGAAAGATATTTTGAAGGGAGGCATAGAGCAGTTTGAAAGGGAGTGAATGGGAAAGAGGAAATGCAAGAAGGGGAACCAGTACAATATTACATGTTGCTATTGCACAGAAAATGGAAAGCAAAGTGTGCACACAAACACAAAAGGGAACCCGGGCCTTACCACACCAAATGGGGCAGGATGCCACAGGACACAAATTCATCCTTTGTATTAAAGGTAGATGGGTAATGTGAGAAAGTTCTGATCACTCCTAAGAGTACAGTTTTCCTTCCTAGTATCTCCACAGCTTCTGAAGCATTTCCTTACCTCACATTACTACATTATAATAAGAAGCAGCAGGTCATGATTTTGTCATCTGCAAAGGGCCAACATTTCTCCTCTTTCCTCCTATACATACCAGGCCTGTCTCGACAGGCACAAAGGATTTATTCTTCCCGTCACAAATTACTTTACCAGCTGAGGAACTGCAATAGCTGCCAAACCCGTCAGAAGCCTGAGACCTCTGCCCCATCCCAGCAAGGACTGAAACAAGGCAGGGGACAGAGGAAGTTAATTATTTTGAAACAAGTGCTGAGGAGGGGATAGATGGAATTACCAGGACACACACTGCAGAAGCAAGCAAAACCCAGCCTGAGAAAAGCTGGCAAATGCTGATGTAGGATGAGCCATTCCCTGCACCATGCTCAGATAGTTTTTTGGGAACCTCTGGGGGGAGGGTGAACATTGCTGGTAAGAGCCCTCACCACTTTTCCTCCAAACCCCCTGTAATTCGGAGCCAGCCTATGACTGTGAACATTCCCAGCAAAATCAGACATTAAACCAGGTTTTGAGTTGGCTCCACTTATAATTTGGGGGTCCCTGTGACCAAAGTTGTTGTCACACCATCTGGTTCAAGTGCAGCCAAGGATCTGAAACAGCCCTGGTTTAGGCCTTGCTCAAGGAAAAATCTGGAACAAGTTTTCAGCCTGACTCCACTCTGTGTGTATGTCTGTCTGTGAGCAAAGCTGCTCTTCTGTGCTTGCTTGTCACAGAAAATGATGAATTGCAGAAGTACCCATTTGGTGTTAGTCATTTGGTGCAGCAGGAAGGAAGCAGGAAGCCCTTGTGAGCATGAACTTTTCAAAGCAGTTTGCAAAAAAAGCCAAAGCTCTCCTCCCCTGGGCTACATAGCCACATACTACTGTTTTTTATCTCCTCACCTTAAGGGGCACCTAGTCACAACTAACATTCGCAACTCCTTCAGCCGGAAATATTTGCCCGGTGCAAACAGCTGAGGCATTTGCTGTCAGCCCTTTCCCTGTGCAAGGCATATTAAAAGGGGGGAGGGAAGAGGAGCCTTACACTTGCCAAACGGGAGAGGCCTGATTGCGCTCAACAGGTTCAGTTCATGCTGTGACCCTGCCTGGCTTCCTGCTATTCAGATGTGTTACTTCCCCTTTGTGGTAATGGCCTGTGGCAGCCAGCCAGAAAACACTATTAATTTCAGAAGTGGCCTGACAACAAACCCATAGCAAAACGAGAGGAAGTGGCGGGGAGGCCATCTGTTAACTTCAGCAGAACAGTAGGGACGCAGCTATGTAGGTTCTACAAGGAAAGCAGATTAATAATCCACAAAGAGGAAACTGGCTAAAATTATCCACAGACCATATTAAAAAAAAAAAAAAAAAAACCAAACAAAAAAACTACCAAAAAAACCAAACAAGGGAGTCACTTGAGCTGCAGCTGGACAGGAAATTGCTAGAGCTGCTTGCAAATCTCCACTTTGAACAGAACAGCATAGGGAATGCCAAGAGCGGAAACCGTTCAAAACTGGATTAGCACAAGCCAAGTTTAACTGCAACCCACTTCTACTTTCACAGTTTATGCACTCAATCTAGGCCACTACTGCATGAGACACTGACTCACTTTTTTCCCATGTTTTGATTGCATTTCATTTCACACACTTGCAGTTTCTAAAATTACTTCAAATGTGCTCTGGCTGCCAGGAGTTCTGCAGTACCTCAGCCGACAGCCCCAGCCCTTCACTGTGGTACTGCACAGATTTTGGCACCACCCTGCCTTGGGCTACTTATCATCAAAAGGATGCTAATGAATATAAGTTGCAGCAGGAAGTTTTGCAATTGCTGTAAGCCCCCTTTTTCCTTCTGCAGAGACAGAACTGCTTGAAGGGTCCAAAGGGGAAATGAGGTGACTAAGGGTATATAGAGCCTTTTCCTCCTTGCCTTCATTAAGTTGCAAGGTGGCTGAATGGCAGAAGAAAAATCATTTACAGGCTGCAGGCTGTTGATGAATCTCTGTGACAGGAGTTCCTGCCAGACAGCTAAGCAGAGCATGAACCCATCTCCTGGCATCTGTAATAAAGTGACCAAAATTCATAAACAAAGCCAGAAAACAGCAGCTCCTTACTCTTAATAATAAGAGAAAAAATAATAATGAGAAAAAAACATTGTGGCCCACAGTCAGGCTCATCCCTAGTGTAGTGAAGAGCTGCTGGAATATTTTGTAATTAACCTTAAGGCCTTCAAAAGCATTCCCTTCACCAAAGCAAGATGACAATCTAACACATTCACTGTTCATTCATTTAGGCACCAGTGGACCAAAGGGGAAAATCAAGGTTTTATTGTCTTAGGAGATGTACAAAAGCTGTTGAGAGCAATTATTGCCTTTAAACATAACCGTATGGGTATGTGCAATTAACCACAACCACACAGAGGGGAAAGGGGGAATAAACCAGCCAGCTTCTCCATAGCCAAAAATAGTTATTTATTTATTAATAATTTAAGGTTTTACATTCTTATAATAAATTCCATCTTAAAACTTTTACACTGTGGATTAGACTCTCCCTTATTGGCAACCATGTGCAGGTTCACTGTGCGTACACACAGGTACAAATGCTTGCACATACTTCCAGTTTTATACAAAAAAAAGACGCAAAATATTGCATTTGAGGTGATGCTCCCTGAAGAATTTGTACAGAGGTAATGCACTGTTTAGCACATCTGAAAGTTTTAAAAAGTGATCAAAAATCCTTTGCATTTGAAGACTAACCTCCTCCCAGATGATCTATTTACAAAAGGTAAGGCAAAAAATTAATTTAATTTAAAAATATATATATATGTGTATATATATATATCATATGGAACCTACATCAAAAGCATGAGGAAAAAATCACCACAAGGAAAAGAAAGATATATGAAAGAAGAGACTCTACTTGCTTACAAAACATTATCTGCAAACTTCTCACCATTGCCATTTCTCCCTCATGGAAAGCTTGCTTCAGTAAAATTCAGCATGCTGCAAATATATTCTTTGCAATTAAAACAAACAAACAAACAACAAACAAACAAAGCAGAATTTATGAAAATAACAAAAACACAGGTGTCCCTTGGATTGATTTCTTGAGTACATGTGAATTAAGAAAAAAAATGCAAATAAATTTAAGGTCAAATATTTACATTGATCAAATAGAATACTACTAAGCTCCTAGCAAACAAGTACTCCAAGTACACTAAGCTGAAATCTCTTTCTTTGGCTCCTCTAAATTAAAACAAACAAACAAAAATAACAGTCTTCACTGAAGACAAAGATGCGTATCACAGATCTGAGAGCAGAGGGCAGAAGGACAGTTCCAGCCTCTAGAGAACACGTGCCCAGCCTGTCCAGCCTCACCCTACCACACGGGAAGTCCTCAGACCCCAGCTACTGCCCAAGCAGGGATGAATGTACTGCCCACCTGCTGCCTGGCACCACGGTCCTGCCCAGAGAGCTTGCCACATCCCCTCCCTTTGCAATAGCTGATTCCATACTGTGTAACCTTTCGTCGCCTGCACTGGCTGCTGCTTTTTACTAGCAGAGGCCAGAAAAAGAGAAAGCTGCATTTCTGTATCACTGCCAAAGGGAAACCATTGAGGAGTGATCCCATGAAATGGACAGGAGAAGGGAGGTGGTGGGAGCTCACGTGGACTGCAAGGAATCCACCTGGAAGACGTTCTGGTTGGAAGGAGTGGTGAAGTACAGCTGCTGGTTCGGCACTCGATTGTCACAGGGGCTGCTCAGTCCCAGAGTCCGCTCAAAGTCCAGCAGCTGACCCATGAAGTTGAAGTTGGGTGAAATGTTGGACTTCTTCATCTTGACAATATCATAGGCATCATTCATGGACAAGTTCAGCTTCTGCATGAGGTAGGCCACTGTCACTGTGACCGAGCGGCTGATCCCTGCTAAGCAGTGCACCAGGACGCCGCAGTTCTTCCCCCGTGCTTCATCTGTATAAAGAGGCAGAGAAGGACACATAAGACAGAGGGTTGGTAACTGATCTCTCAACAAGAATGAGATTAGTATCAAGTAGGAAGAAAGTACAATTCCGATCCCAGTGGCCAGCAGTGCAACTCAAGAGTTAACTTTAGCGGCTTAAAACCAGGACAAGAGAAGAATCCGCTCCCTCTACTACCCAAGCCCGAGAGTTGAGAAAACTAAGAATGAGACAAAGGGCGCAGGACACGCCGCATGACACTGTTTTAAAAGTCAGTTTTAAAAGACAGGCTTTTGCCTGGAAATTTGCCTTTAAATTCTTACAGTCCCCTTGCCCCAGCATGGAAATCCTGCAATATGTCACTGAAAGGCTTTATACAGACCAGCAGACTGCAGAGGTCTATTAAATTATTCTCCAACTGTTGTGCAGTTAACAATGGAGGTATTCAGGCATTTTAAAAGAATGAGGGAAGTCACAGGGGACAGTCCATTAGGAGGAACAGGATGTCAACATTGGTTGAAAATGGGTTCCTTTGTAATAGGAAATGCATTACAATGCCTGGAGATTAGTTTCTTTGTGGCTTCTAGCCCACATTTCTTCCTGCTAGGCTCAGATTACCTACATTCTCCACTATTACCGGTATCATTCAACCGGATTACAGCACAGCTTCCCAAAAGATAATGCAATGCCCACCCCACCGCACTCCGATGGGGAAATTTGAGTCTCCCCAAAACGAAGGAGAGTGCAGATTTTAACCAGAACTCCTTGGGCCCAAGGGTTCAGATTTCCAGAGTTGACGGGTAATGCCTGAGGGCTGGCTGACCGACGCACCGAGCCCGCGAGGTGTATCATTATTACCACGAGATTTAATTTAAACTCTGGCTATATATTTGCCAGGGACACCACTTACTCATAACTTGCATTTAAAAGCTAACGTTAGACTCCCTGATAGTTTCTTTTTATTATACTGCTTACTGCTCTTCATAACCCCAAGGGAAAAAAAAAAAAAAAAAAGAAAAAAAGACCCACAAAAACAAATTCCACAAAAGCAAACAACCCCAAAACCAATATCAACAACAACAACAACAAAAAGTCAAATAAGATATGGACCCCAGGCTCATTTGCCCCCACCCTCACCCTCCAGGAAGTGATTTAAGAAGATCCCCCAACATGCGCAGGGCTCAGTGCCTAGCTCCAATATAAATGACTCAATGAGTAATTCCACAGCCAGACAAACCAGGTATGTCTGTGCAACCCTGCAAATGTCGCTTCCAATTCACCGGGACTTCTCAATAACACCCCCGCCAAACAGTAACCAATAGCCCCTCAATTTAAGCCGGCTTTAAAATCAGAAAAGGGGGCATGCCCCAGAGACGCCCATAAATGCTGCTACTGCTTCTCGCCCGAAATTCACGAATTCTGCAAAAGATATCGAATTCTGCCTCTTGACATGTAGCTGTTAGCAAGTAACAGGGTCATACCTATAAAGGAGATGGCCTCAGGAAAGAACTGAGACAGATTTTGGCTCCAGTGGTCAGAGATCGGGATCTGTTTGTACTTGAATTCACCGGCGTTTTCAAAGAGATTAGGCAGGTTAGGAGTAACATTCAAGATGTATTTAATGCCGAACTCTTCTAAAACGTCCAAATTCGTGGAGTCCTTGGCACAGCCTAAGTAGAGGTAGGGTAAAATCTCCACCGGAAAGGAAGGCTGGTTGTTGGAGAGAGGGCTGCCATCGGAGTCGGTGGCACTATTGGGGTCTCTGTCAATGTCAGATTCAATGTCGGATGATGAATCGGAGCTGATTCGGAGGCCTCCCAAGCCCAGGACTGGCAAAGGAGGAGAGCTGCTGCTACACGAACTGTCTAGGTTAGTTTCACAGTGCAAGGCAAACTCGGCCTGGAACTTGCTAAAACCACCTAGAGAGAAAAAGGAAAAGGAGAAAATGCAACCTGATATAAGATGGCATGTCGACTTACTTCCTTGGTACAGCCCTGTCTGCACAGGAGCGTCTGTTTTGCACCCTCTCGAGCTCCGGGAAAAAGAAGAAAAAAAAAAATGTCACACTCAGCGCAGACAGACTAACTTAAAGGAAGGGTTAAGAAAATCGTCCGCTGCGGTGGAGGGCTCAGCGCATTCAAGATTAAAGCTCTGTACCGCTTTGCCCTGCGGGGACCGCTGGAGAGGTGTCTCGGCAATCCCTTCTTGCCAGGCTCATGCCGGAATCCCCGTTAGCCCTGTCCTCCCCACGCTGCCACTGTGATTTCAGACATCAAGGTTTCTTGAAACAATGAGAGGATATGGGGGGGCGAGAGGGGGGGAGTAGGGGGAAAAGCCCCCTACCCAGGTCTGCGCTCTCCTGGCGCATCAATCCACTGCCCAGGGAACGCTGCAGACGGCATCCTCTCCCTCCCTCTTACCCGGGCAGAGATCCACGGGACTCGGCTCCTCGTTTCCCACAGCCCCAGGCCCCAGGCAGAGACCTCTCTCCCAGTCCTGGGCGGCCCTCCTCACCTTCCAGATAAAATGCCTTGCAGCCTTCATCTTTGAGGCGCTTGAGGAGCAGCCCCAGCACGGACTCGCCGCCCGTGTTCTCGTTCCAGTCGCGGCTGTGCTCGTCGTATAGCACTACAGTGTCGGTGCCACATCGGCGGGCGAAGCGCTCCCGGTCCTCCTCGCTGCTGGCGACGAGGGAGCGCAGGGGCAGGTTGCCCTTCTGCAGCCGCCGCAGCATGATGCCGGGGATGGCCACATTGATGGCCGACTCGATGTGGGACGACTCGTACAACTCCTGCGGCCGACAGTCCATCAGCAGTAGCCGGTCGTTGCCCATCTCCAGCTGCTCGTTCAGCCACGCCACGGATTTACTAATCGCCATTTCCGACGCGAAAGGGACGGGTCTGAACGTATCTAGCATGAGGAAGGACGGGGGAAGCGGATCTTGCTCTGGAAGCGCCCCTCTCTCTCACAGAGGCATGCGGCTGGCTCGGCGGGCGGGCTGCACCCCTCTAACTCCGCACAACTTATCTCCCTCCGCCCCAGGAAAATGAATCACGCAGCCCCCCCCGCGCCGCTTCCCCCGCGCCGGGCGGCGATGGAGTCACGGGGAGGGAGAAGCAGCCCTGGCCCCGGCGTGTGTGTGAGTGTGAGCGCCTGCGTGAGCGCAGCCAGCCTGCCCTGTCTCCTCTTTTTTCTGTCAATGAATCCCTGAATGAACCTGCCTAATCGCCGCTGCAGCCCGAGCCCTTGGGCTTTTCCTCCGCCACGAGTGAATGAAATCCAATTAACGTGCCGCCGAGCGGGGCTCCCCGGCTCAGCATGGAAGCTTTGCGGCGGTGGCGGTGCCCCTTCCCTCGCGTTCCTCTCCTTTGCTGCGCTGCCCCGCGGCCGCCCGCAGCGCCCCTCGGCCGCGGCCCAGCGCAGCCCGGCGCCCGGCGGCTCCTCAATGGGTACAACCGCGCTCCGCTCAATGGATACATTCTCCGCCGCAGCCAATGGGGGCGCGCGGAAGGGGCTGTTGCCGCGGCGACGGGCCGGCTGGAACAGGTTGTGTTGATGAATCGTTAATGAGTTTGTCATTCACAAAAACGGAAAGGAATTTCCGCTCCGGATAAGCCGAGTGCAAACAAGCGGCAGCCGCGGCGCGGCGGGCGGGGGCGGCGGGGGCA
>JANPWX010000014.1:929144-1012336 GCA_024734555.1 Trochalopteron elliotii
TTGTCTATCATACGACCGGCCGCCGCACCGGCTCCTCCTGCGGGTGCGGCTCCGCCGCCGCCGTCCTGCGCTTCCCCCGGTCCGCTCGGGCGGAAGGGCGCCGCAGTCCCCGCCGCACCGGGAGGCGGGGGGGAGGGCTGGGCTGCGGTGCCCGCCGGAGCGGCGCTGGGGTAGCAGCGGCCGGGGGCGACCTGGGGCCGGTGGGCTGAGGGCGCCGCGGGGCCGGAGGCTGAGCCGGGAGAGGTGGTTCCAAGGTGCGGGTTGGCAAACGGGTAAGGGAAAAGCGAGGAGCGACAATAAATCAGGAGAAGCCTGGCCTAAATGCTAATCCTGCCACCAACATCTGCTTGGAAGTCAAATTGTTCAGGAGAGGCTAATCTCTCTTCCACTGCTACTGCGCTTCAGGGCTCACTGTTTTTAACCCCAGCTGAAGGAGGTGCTTCAGTGAGTGTGACCTCGGGAACAGATAGTGGCATGGGCAGTCCTGTGTGTTCCACACAGAAAACATCTGTGATGTTAATTAAAGTTGGCACATCAGTCGCTGCAGTTTCAAGCAAGGCTGACACCCAGATGGCATTAACGACATCCTGCCCAGCAGGGATTTTGAGAGGATCCCTTCTTGCTACCTTTTTCAGCGGCTTGAAAGTGGGACTGAAGTGTTACACAAACCTTGCCCCGCCCCTTAGCCGGGAGATCTCCTTGAGCTGATGTTCAACCCACTGGGCACACCACACAGCCTGTCCCATGGCTCTGCGCGGGCAACTTGTCCAGCCCACCTTGCCCACTATGGATCTGTCCTCTCTCGTTAAAGACTCTCCAGGCTGTTCTTACCAGGTGTTTCACCTGCTGTTCTGCTCTCTATGTTCAGAGTATGCTGTTTAAATGTCCAGAGCAATGGCAGATCAAATTAGAAAGCAGGAGCCTTTGGTTTTATTTATTTAAGCATTTCTTGGGTGGGATACCTGCCTAGTAGTATAACAATACTTATTACAATAAATAATGATAGTATTTAAATATATTTTTATCATTAGTATGGTGAAGTATACTCCAGAGAGTTGTATTTCCAAAGTGGAGCTGGAGACACACTAGTAACAGTGGTAGCTATAGCCTGCTCATTGCATGGCAGCAGTCTGAAGGTGGCATTTGGTGAGCTGGGACACAAGCAGAATTTGCACTGCAGCAGAGGTAAGTAAACCAGTCAAATGCAAATAGCACCCTTTGAATTTGTAGTAGTACCTCCCTCAGCACACACCAGCTGAAGAACTCTACAGGAGAATGAGAACTATGTGCCACCTTGTTGTCGTTCTGTTAGCATGAATATATGCACTCCCTTTTCCTCTTTGTGTCTGAACCACTCTGTCTTGTCAGTCACTGAGGGATGCTGGAGCAGATTCAGTTAACCATGCTACCATCTGATGCTTTGTCAGAGACCAGATGTACAACCCAAACTTCACCAGCAGATCATTTATCCTTCAACTTCCAGAAGTTTTTGTAGTACCTGAGCAGTGGGAAGAGCTTATTCCTATCAACCATGATCCTCTCCTTCACCCAGCCTCTGGCAGTTAAGTTTATTTTTGGATGGGGAGGGACATGTGTTTATTTATTTATTTAGGTTTTGAATTTTAATTCCTTGTCTGCAAATAAGACTTCTTCAGTCCAGCTCAAAGCTTATGAATAACAAATAGTCATTTCGGTGTCTTTGGGACCGTTTTGCTCATTTCTAGCATGTGTAGAGGGCCCAATAGATCTCCATGAGTGTTTATGACCTGAGCTTGTCTTGGCCAGACATGGAGACAGAGAGTACAAGAGCATTGCATGGATGACAACAATTAAAATTTATTGTTGCTTTTCCCGATTCCTTCATATCTCTCCCTGTAATAGAAGCCCTGGCCCTGAATTAGACAGACAGGTTATCTACATAGTGTAATGGGAGAGAGAAGTAGCAAAAAGTCAGGTATCTATGACATTTTGAAACCAGGCCAACTGGATCACTCTGAGACACTTCACAGTCTGTGATACTAAGACAGTAATGTACAGGCATCCTGAGAAGGCTAAGTACTGATGGAGTTTCTTGCATTTGATATCAGGGATGACAATTTTTTTTATACGAGTGCTTTCTTCCTCTAAAGATACAGCTTCATGCCTCTCTTCTACTTAATTGAAGCAGATTTTGATAGGAATCTGTCTTTCTATGAGAAGATGGGGTATAAAATACATAGGAAAGGGTTTTCTGCTTCTTTGGTCGCTCCTTTCCCATGTTGCATCAATCAATATTTTTGAGAACAGGAACTCCAGCCTTCATTTTCCATGTCCCACTGATGATCTGAATCAAAATGGCAGAGACACCTGTACCTGCACTGTTTAATTTCAAGGCAAGCAAAGAACACTGGAATTGTGTGCTGGAGAAACCCAAGGAGTATAACACATGCTGGCATTGGGATTTTGGGTGAGATGCCAACTCAGCTCAAGTCTGAAAGTACAAGAACTTGGAAAATGTAGTGAAGACAGGTTTCTCCACTGACAGGTCATACTTAGGCATGAATTTTGAGGTTCATGACTATCAACTTTAACTGAGCCAGCAAATGCCTGTGATTCAGCCACAAAATCATTCAGCTTTAGATGCCAGAAGTTAGAGGTTCACATTTTACCTGCTTACTTCCTCTCATTTATCACTTTCAGAAGGTCTTCAGAGAGGACAAACTGCACTCTGGAACTGCTCAGTTCCCTTTGCTGTCTCAAAATCGTGCTGGTGGAACCAGCCTGTACTTTTACATGCTTACCTTGCAGTCTGTGATTCTCACCTTCAGGTTCATCTCTAAGTCCTTTATACAGTTCCTTTTGGTGTCAGTAAAAGTGAAAAATGTATGTCTGTGTTGGTTTCTGTGAATGATCTATTTGAAAATAGAAATACACAAATCATCCTAGACCAAATTGTCCACAAAGCAGAGTAACATTGGTGTAAGGGTAGTTAGTGCAAGGTGTCTGAAAGGGAGAACAAAGTGTCCTATAAAGCATTTTATTTGTTTTATGTAAAGTACAAACAATTTATGGAAATGACATTTAACTGGTTATTCAATGTCCAGTTATTCACATCTAAAATAATTCCTGAAGTTGGAGAAATAAAACACTTGAATGACTCCATTTAGGAAATCCTTTTGACTCAAGTGCTTTCCTTGAAACAGCAAATAGCTGGATGACTTCAAGCACATACTTAATTGTGCCTTGTAATAAAGTAATGTAATTAGCAATTACTTAGGAATGATGCTTTAAAATACTTAACAGCTACCACAGACATGCATTTGTTTAAGAGCTTTTGTTTTCTTTTGACTCCTTGTGGTATAAACAAGGTCCCCTTCTGAATGCAGCTCTTGAGTTCTCCAAATTGTTCCTTAGGGTGTGCAGAGGTGAGCAGGTTTTTTTGACAGCAGATCACTACTGGCTGTCGGATTCTCTTCTTAGAGGATAAAACTAAGCTTGTAGGAGGGCAGTGCAATGCACACATTTAGCAAGACTCACAGTGTATTTGGCCAAGCACAAAGGCAAGTGCTGTAACTTTTTTTTCTTCTTTTTTTCCTTCCCACCACATGCTGCCATTGCTAGTGACACTTTTGGTGGCACTGACCTGTGTATCACTTCTGGCAATCTTCTGGCAACAGAAACATAGCACAGGTGGGCAGCTGTCTCTTAAAAATAATAAACATAAAGAGAACAGAAGGCTACATGTCTGCGCACTTTTCTTGTAATTGCATGTTAATTTGATAGCTTTCAAATAAAAAATGGACTGTGTGATTGCAGCAAAAAACAGAAGCAGACTAAATTATAAAAGTGGTACTCTGTGTGTGATTGCATGAAAATACAGATGTGCCATTAAATTTGGTGGCAGTGATTAAATTAATAAATTTGCTTACTGGTTGGAATGTAGATTTATATGGTTCTGTTGCCTTAGCTAAGGAATAGAGCAATTCCTATCTAAAACTCCTGATCCATGGTGCAGAATGTCATGGTATATGTATACAGACAACAATGTGCTTATATTATTTTTTGTCAATACCAAAGAGTTCAATAGTGTCCGGGAAGTGTTTTCATGTTGTGCAAGCTGGTGTTTCTCTCTGCTGTTGTCTGCTGTTCAGTGGCAGCCTGTATCACACTATACTGGGCACATGCATCACACCAGATGAGGCTGCTGAGGAAATGCTCTAATCTCTTTATAATGCTGCCCATTTTGATTGAAGGGCTAACTAGGGACTAACATGTGGGCTTACCTGGGGAGGCATTAGTGCTGTCACTCAAGTATGTTCCTTCAATAGCACTGTCCCATTTTCGTCCCGTTCACTCATCCTACAAGGAAGCAAACCTGACAGCATCAAGGAAGTGTGGAAAGCAGCTCTCTCTTCCCAAAGCTAAAGATTTCTTTTCCTCTATATTTGCAAAATCCCCTGCTACCAAATCTCTCTGTTCTGACCATGGGAATAAACTTTGCCCCTGGGATGACTAAAGGCTTGTTCTAGACCATGAAAAGAGTAAACAAGTGCTGTGTTTGCACAGTGCAGGGTAAATCAGCTGTGCAGAGAGCAGAGCAGGGACAGCAAATTATGTAAGAAAAAGATCTTCATCCTGGGACAGACATATTCAGGAAAAGAAATGCTATGCAGCTATCTTATGTTTTGTTTCCAAAGAGAGGCAATTAGTAGTTCAACAAAAGCATGAACAGTTCAATTTCCACTGTCAGTTTTCTCTATGGCCACTGAAATGTGTCCTGGCGACCCCATGGAGCTGAGCACACCATTTGGCTCCAGGACGTCACAGCAGGAGACACATGGACAATTATGCATCCTGGCGCCTGCAACTTCCATTTAGTACTTTCGCTTTACTTTTCACAGATGAAAAGTCCCTCACAGGGACTTCTCCTGGGCCAGGCAGGACCTGCACCAAACTGGATACATACACTAACAGAGGTAAGAGTTTCCTTATTGCTGAGCCTGGAGTTTTCCCTTGTGACCTGCTGCTGTCAAAAAAGGCTGGTAAAAGCTCCTTGAGGGGGACGTACCAAGCTGATGGCCAGACCTAGGTGCTAAAATGTCCTACTCTGTTTTAAAAAAACAAAGCGCTCAAGTCACATGCTGAATTTGAAGCACCCATGGTACTGTCTTCCAGGAGATGGAATGTGATATAAGTCGCACAAACCTTTCTGGTTTAGTTTGCTACAATTTGCACCTCCATTCTCCCAAAACATACAAACAAACCAGAATATAAAAATAAAGTTGCTAAACTACAGTGATCTTAAGAGGTTGGTCAATACAACTCCTAAGTCCCACAGATCAGACAGGTTATTTTATTTGGAAGCTTGAGAGACTTTAGTTCGTAGGAGAGGCAAACCAGTAGAAAGAATTTGATGCTAATAGAACAAGTGGGGAAAGAGTAATGCCCTAAATGTAGAGCAGCATTATAAACGTCTAGGGCAATATTGGATTGTGTACATTACTAGAAAAGTATATATTGAGGGAACAGAGTCCTTTTGAAAGGCATACATCTCAAGGTAAGCCATAAATGGGTGTGGTAGTTCTTTGATTCAGTATTTAAGAGCTTTGCAGTATAAAATATACTTCGAAGGCTGGGTGCGTAACAGCGTAATCTCTGCAAATATTGGCAAGGCATTACTGTTGTCAAGTTTATTCTGGCTTTAGTATGCTTAGGTATTTACGAGGACTTAATAGCAGTACTGTCACATCCGAATACCATATCATCACTGGGTATGCCAGAGCACTATGAAATGATGATTACAGTACTGTTCATGGTCACAGATTTTGTCACTTATTTGGTACATTGGTGTCACCAACATACCACAAAGGTAAATTATATTAAAATCCTGCTTTCTCTGAGTAATTTTGTAGCAGAACTGTAAAGTATAAACCATTTTCACAAAGTTTCCTATTCTGGCTACATTATGTGCATAGATCTCTGTTCAATGGTTTGCAAGACATTGTTGTAGAGACACCTACAGCCCTATGCTTTCCAGCACTACACTGGAGCCTTCCTACTCTTTCTTAGAGATTTTTGTCTGGTAATTATTATAAATGTTGGTTGGTTATTGTCCTTTTTCTTCTAGTCCCAGTTTGCAGCAATCTGCTTCATTTCATGTGACAGTCCCATCAGATGAGAGAACTTAACCATTTCTGGATCACAACAGAATTTGAATGGGAATAAAAAAAGTGCAGGAAGCAAGGACCAGCATTCAGTGGTTCCTGCTCCCTTTCCAGTGTGCACCAGATTAGTGCCTTAGCACAGGGTTAGGGTGAGCTGCATGGAGGGGAGCACTTTCCTTCAGATAAGGTTTATGGCCAACTGTGATAACTGGATTCAGAAAGGTGAATGTTACACAGCAGGAGGTTAAAACTAGGTGAGTTGTAGGTACAATTGCTTTTGTGCCGTGTTTCAACAAGGAGAATCCTGAAGGCCATGGCCAGATGCATCTAATCCCAGCCTTGCCCTTGTATGGGGCTCAGGAAAGTCTTTGGAAAGTAGACACTGCCTGCAGTGCTACCATTTTTGGCTGCTTTCTCTGTGATTGGTGGACAGGATCATGAAGATATTGAGGGGTTTGGGTTTTTTCCCTGAGTGAAGTGTAACTTTATTTAATCAGGGAAATCACATTAGAATTATGCTATGGATGATGTATCCTAGATGGTTAGGTTTTCAATACGTAGAAGAACACTCAGTGAGTCAGCCCTGCAATTTTTGGTGGAGTAGGTCTATTCCGGTGTGTGGGTGTTTGCAGAACAATTACGTAAGTGTCAGGGTAACGAGGAACTTCTGACATTTCTGGCAGCTTAACTGAGTTCTTTTCTGTCAAAAATACACTAATTGTTGTTCTCTTGCATTAAACACACATCATTGCCTTAACTGGATTTGGGAGGCTTTTTTTTTAAGTGTCAGTTGTCAGGGCAAGATACTGGAGCAGTTTTATTCTTGAGAAAAGATTTTTCACAGTTACAGTGAGACAAACATTTATGAGAACCATTTAAATCATAGAAGAGGGTGCGAAAGTTGATATGCCATATGCCTGGAATTTACTATGGTAAAGCTAATTACTGCCACTGAATGGAAGGGCCCATCAGCATTTTCATTACACCCACCCTCAACACCTTGTCTTGTCTTTTTTGTTATTTTTTGATTTTTTGAGTTTTAGTTTGCCAGGGTATTCTGCCTATATAATTTTTCTGATGGACAATGATAATGCAGCCTCCAAACTAATCCTTGAAATATGTCATGTCCTGTATTCAAGGTGAGTAGGTTCAGTATTCCTTTGAAGAATGATGTATTGCAATGCAAAGGCAACTGCTTTTCTACATGTATTGCAGACGGAAAGAAGAACTGGTTTGTCGGCAAAGTTGGTCAGACCAGGTTAGCATCCAAGTGACACTTTCAGAAAAGATTTTTCTCTGGAGATTAAATATGAAATAAACAAAAACTGGTGACTGTTTTCTTTCTCCTTTAATCCAAACTGTGCCTTTGGCACCAAAACCCTGTAGTCCAACTAGTCAATGGGATTAATTTTTTTTTTAATCTGGATAAATATGAAATATTTCAGATTATCATAACCTTGATATACTGTCTCTTCTTCTCAATGGAACAATTAATGAGCCAGATCACAGCTCTGAATGGTGCTGAGCATCCCGCTGACATATCTGAACATCTAACAAAACAGCATTTATCAGTGGATTTTGGAGAGCCAACTAATGGCTGCAGGATGTTTCTAATCTAAAAAAGTGTATTTCCTGAAGTCAGTCAGAGAGAGGGGCTGTGTTACATGCTGTGTAGATTCAGAGACACCTACCAGCTGTGTTGATGCTTGTCCACACTCAGTGTATTGGCTGCGTTAGCAAGTCCTTACTGAGGCTAGAAATTTGTGAGGATTCCACCAGTGACAGTATGTGGTGAGGAATCACCAAAGAACCTGGGTTCTTTGGGCTCAAACCAATACAGTTTTGGCCAGGAATTTTTCTAATTAGTGAGCACAACTTCAGCCTAGACAATCTGTCTTAATGATGTGTACATTATATGAGGGTAATAATTGGATACACCGGACCGTGTGTGTTCAGGGGTTTGTTGTTTATTACTTCTCTTTAAAATAGCAGAATCAAAGTTTGAATCTGAAGTTGCTGCAATCATCCCATTTGCTTCCCCAAAACCTAGAAAATTCTAGAGGTCTGCAGCATGAACTGATTGCCTTATATTGCTTGTAGTCTGGTAGACTGAAGGGATTCATTGTTCTGGTGTGTGCAGGAGGAATTGCTTAAATCCAATAAGCAAAAACAAAGGAACTCTCAGTGCCTCATATTTCTTCCCCAGGATTTATGCAAAGAGGAACCAAGTCTTCTGCATTGAGAGCTCGAAATGAGAATGCTCTTCACTTCAGCTCAATGCCTTCAAGTGCCACCTCAGTTGGTTCATGTAGTTACTCAGAGAAAACTGGAGGCAAATAAACCTGAGTTCTTGTATTCGAAGAGCTCTCTGCACTCAGTGATAAAATTAGTCTGGTTTAGATTCAGAAATGGACTCATTATTTAAAAAACATTGTTCCCACTCCTTTAAATTCATCAACACCACGTGATGTTTCTGCTATGACAGGTGGACAAGAACTGTTAGAAACAGGTAGGGAGACGTTACCTACCCACATCACTGAGTTTCAGGGTAACTCAGAAATGTACCACGGGGATTTCCTTTGAACCATTTTGTTAGCTGGACTTTTTTGTTTACTGAAAACCTACAGAAGTAAATGTACAGATACTGTGTTATTAGTTGGTAAAGCTAAGAGATACATTGCTATGGGAAAATGCTGATTGCTACCTGTTATCATCCCTCTCTACTGAGGACATACCTTTGATTCAATCACTGAAGCTATTTATCTCATCTGAGTAAGATCATCAGTAGTGTTTCTGCAGTTTTTCAAGCTAGGTTTAGCTGACATAACAAGGCAGTGTCTGGAATAGGACCTATGGTGAATGTTGATTGTCTTTTTGCTCTTAAAAGCAAAGCCTATATTGATTTTGCAAGAGAGTCCCTGAAAAAAATATATTGCCTATTACTTTAGAAGGTGAATGAGGCCAAAATGGCAGAGAAATTTACCAAGAACTTTTTATTTTCAGGGTTTGGAATTGATCAGTTGCTCTGATCTTCCGTTAAGCTGGGTTCAGTACATTGCCTTTAGAAAGAAGGGGAAGGTGAACTTCTGACCACAGACAGTACAGATGAGAAAGGAAAAACAAGCCAAAAGGATCAGGTTCAGCTGTGGCAAGTTGAGGTCCAACCAGGCATTACAAGTAAGTTGAAGATAACCCCAAAACCTCCTCTATGCCAACAGCTGCCCTGTGGATTTGTACAGGTTCAGCCCCTTGTCCCTTGTCTCCTTTCCTTCCAAATTCCTACCTGACTTTCATACTCAGGTCTCCAAAAACATGAGACTGCCACCATTCACTATGGATTGAAAAGTTTTCCTGTGAGCTATTCCTGGGCATCTGATGTGTGTCCTACACACATCACATCATGTGTGTCCTACACACACAAAATCTGATGGCCTGTTGTGAGGCACAGTGATGGGAGGGCTACCTGTGCTTGCGAGCAGGGAGCAGCATTTGCTGAGATTGCTTTTGCCTAAGGCCACCCCTTAGTGCAGGAACAGCTTTGGGAGCAGTCAGGAGATTTTCTGCTCACTTGAATGGTGTTATGAATTGTGGCTGAGGACAAAGAGGAGGGAGCAAGGTCTAGACAGAATGTGGCTGCCAAACCTGAGAGAACAGCTCCCCACAAAGAATGCTAGCTCTGCTCTCTCTGACAACAGGTTGTCCATCAGGTCTGAGCTCTTTTGGCAGCTTGGGGAGAAAGTGCCTTAGCCGACATATTCTTAATAGAGACTGTTTTCTTTAGCTGTGTAATTTGCCCAGCCAGACCATTTGTTGAAACTCAGGGTGTCTGTTTTTGTTTCTGCTGTTGGGTGAGAGGACACCCCATGCTTCTTTGTGGGCATGGTCATGTGGAGGAAGTAAGAAATGCTTCTTGAGAAGTGGCAGAGGGGACTTTTTTCCCTGACTCCTTTCCTCCCCTCAGGTCCAAAGAAGAGTTTCTAGGAAGCAATTTATTGTTGTTGGTTTTGGTTTGTTTTTTTTTTCAGAAGGCACAGCATTTCTAGAAGACTACGGCTATTTTATACTTGGAAGAGAGAAAAGGGGTGTGTCAGATGGGTGTTTCCATTTCAGATGGATATACCATTTCATTCATTCAAAATGGATTTCTAAAACTGGTATGTCAACAATTTCCTCCAAGGGTTTCCTTAGGATAAGGTGCACGTTTATCTGAAATTTTGCATATGTTTTCAGGACTTTCATAAGAACATGTGGGCTATATTTACTATAGTGGCCTTTGGACCAGGGTGAATTTTACCTTCCTAAAATCAGCTTCAGCTGAAGCAACTCAAATACCATGTAAAAAAAGGAAATTTTGCCCCCCTGTCAGTGACATTTGTGAGTGATGAAAAACCATCCATATGGCTAAACAGACTATCTGCACTCACCCACAAGTAGTCACTTAGAGGATGAAAGTAATATTCAGCCTCATCATCTGTTTTGTAACAGGATATTTATCTCAAGCTTTCAAGAATGTCATTCTTATTGGGGGAGCAGGGGAATGGGCAGTAAGACAGAATCTGTAATAGATTATCAATGTTGGGAAGTGACTAAGCTGGAGGGAAGGAAACCTGCCTGAACCCCATCACTACCAACCCTGCTTTATCCCAGAAAGAGGGGCTGTAGGCCCATGACAATACAAGGGGAAGAAGAAGGAGGAAATATTCTCAACTGTGGTCAGTTAAGAGTTCAGGGAGACTAAGAGGGGTCTGAAAAATGGTAGGACCCTGGAAGGGAGGGGTAACACATTTAATGTGTCTGAAGAGGAGACTGATTAAGACAGGGAATAGGAGCAAGTCTGTAAAATTGTTTCTGTAAGCACATCCTTGAAAGCTAATCCAGCTGCCCTGTGGGGAGGCTGGCAGTGCAGGAGGCTGAATACGGGCTCAGGGACTCTGGTCCAGTTAAGCAAATGACATGGTTCTGACTGACTCTGGCACAGAGTATGGCTCAGTGGCTGTGGCTGCCTGAAAACCACCCAATTTAAACTCCATTTCTGAACTAAGTAGCATGAAAATTTCAAAGCTTTTTGCTTCCAGTGGAGACTTCCAGGGGTAGTATTAATAGCTTTGGTGAACTGTGCTCCATTGATTTAAAGCACCTGTGCTTCTGAAAGTCAGGATTTTATCATTTTTTTATCACTTACACAGGAAGCAGTGCTGGGCTTAATGCTATTTATCCAGCTGGACATATTGACTTTGACTTAGGAGATCAAAGCACTTTGGTTAGGGATTGTGTAGCATCTTCCTATAAGAACTGTCAGGGGTAAATTTACCAAAGCCTGAAACTTTGATTGATGATCATTTTGCATGAGTGTTCAACATCAGGAAGCACACAATAAACCCTTTTTCTTAATGGAGGTACAGGCTGTGGCCTCTTTAAACATACGTATTTTGAAAGACATTTCATCGCCTCCTTGAACATAACAGTACACAAAACCCTGGAGGTGCACTTGAAGGTGAGCTGTCCCTCAGCTCCAAGGAGGTAACCCAAGATCCTTTAAGATGCAGCTTTGTATAGCGCAAACCTGGAGCCAGTAAGGAGAGTAAGTTATTTGTCTTGGGGTTTTTTCTTTATGTTCTTGCCCTTTGCCATTGTAATAACAGCATTTTCAAATAGGCAAGAGGTTGGAAAGTGCTCCCTCAGGAGCTCAGAGGATCAGTCCTGTGCTCCTGTGAATCCTTGCTGCGCTGGCAGATGGATCCAGCCCCTCCTTGAGGATACATGAAAGAGACTTGACTTCTTGTCCCAGCTTAAGGTGACACACATTATCTCCTGTGAACCAACTTCCCCCAACTATTTCTATCTGAGTGGTACTAAATACATTTGTAAAACATTTTGATATCTTATATCACTAATTACTGAGGGTTTGTTCAGATACTCTTACTTTTAAAGGCAGGACACTGTCCTCCTTCACTAGGAGAACCTGCACAGAGAGGAATCCCTCAGCAGGGGATTCTAATTTAGGAGTGCTCGCTGCCCCTAACAAAGAATACCTTCTATTGCTGGCTGCAAAGGGAAGCATGAACAATAATCTCCCACCTCTGTCTCACATGAAGCCATGCAAAATACCTGTCCCAGCCTAAATGTACATGAAACAATGGTGGCCCCACTACAAGAGGTCAGCATGGATGTACTCTTTGAATAGCTTTCCTTAGTACAGTAGTAGGGGGCATGTACAGAATTACAATAGATGAAATATGACAGATGGTTGCTTGAGTTTTTCTCTCAACATTAAATTAAAGCCCAGCAAATAGTATAGCATTATACTGGCCCTATTGCTATCTATCAGTGGGTTTCAAAGCCACTTTGATCAGTCTGAAAATTATTGCTGTTGCACAAGACAGTGTTACTCTTTTTCTTTCTCTAGGTGCAGACTGGGCCCAGAAGATGGGCCAGCCCTCCTAAGGCTCCAGCACATCCTCTGCAGTGTCCTGCAGGTCTGCTCCAGGGCTGAGAGTGGCTGTCAGAGCTCTGTTGGGTGGCACTTATCTGTGATTCAGGCACCTGCAGGCAACTTGATCCTTAGCAGCAAGGCATTTTGAGTGATGGCAAAGTTGCTGCTGCCACTGTTTTATCTGATAGTCACAGTCTTTGTCCTGAGCATGCCACAGGCCATGCACAGCTGACCTGTGCTACTGCAGTGCTCAGGGGTCTCCTGTCTTGCAGAAGGAAATGTTCAATGGGCTTTTCCTTTATTTTCCTTTTTGTTTTTAGCTACAAACAAACACTAAATATTTTGAGTGAGGATTGCATGGCTCAAGGACTCAGGATGATTAAAAGCAGGAGACCTACAGAGACATCTAGAAATTATTGTTGTTAACAAGACAGGAACTTTGTCTGAAAACAGGATGACTTGCTGCAAAAGACGCCGACAAATCCCAGTAGAGCTTTAGAAAAAACAAGCAGGCGCCTGAGTGTGCTTTAAAAAAAATCCTGCCTAGTAATAAAAAGGGATGTGAGGGTAAACAGGAAAAGAGCACTCCACACTGCGAGCAGCCCAGAGGAGAGGCTGGGAAGAGCACTGATCTGAAAACCTGATATGGAAGCTAAAGGGAATGATTTCTTGCTATTTCTCAGGATAAATTCCCTGTAAAAACCTCGATGCAGCTTTGAGTGGCAGCTGCACACTAGTTCCTGTGTGCCTTTGTTCTGGTTCTGGGTGTGGGAGGGTAACACATGCCCCACAGGTTTTGTTGGCTGGATTCCGTGGCTGTAAAGAAGTGTTTGTTCTGACTTGCTTGAAATACAGGCTTAAGAGACAGTTCTATTGCATAGCTGTATTTCCTGACAATGAAGTGACTGCAGTTCTGCACACCTGTGCAGTTATACTGCAGCACAATTCACTTTTCTAATTTTAGTGTGAATCTCATGACAAATGTCATTTTCTGCCAAGTCCTAGCTCAAGTTTGCAGTTTCATGATGGCGTCACTTTTCATGAATCTGAATCCAGTCTTTCTAGCCTTCACGGATAAGAAAATAAAACCTTGGAATCAAAGGCAGCCTAGCATAGTGCGTAAAACAAAACTTCTATTATTGCTAAGTTTTGGATGGTGCTTTTTAAAATCAAATGCTACTTTGAGAAATTAGTATATTGATATCTGGGCTTCATCACATTACCTCTTCCACTTTTTGGCAGAATTTTCAGACTCAAGTACTAAGCACTGGAACAGACATACTGTTAGTGAGATGCCTATAGTCATAAAGAGGATGGGATAGGTATGCAGCATCAGGTATACCAGAATCATAGGATGGTTTGAGCTGGAATCAACCTTAAATGTAATCTAGTTCCAATATCCCTGCCATGGGCAGAGATGCCACCCACTAGATTAGGTTGTGCAGGGTGCCATCCAACTTGGCCAACTTGCAGGGATGGAACATCCACAATTTCTCTGGGCAACCTCTTCCAGTGCATCACCACCCATTGAGTAAATAATTTCTTCCTCATATCTAATTTAAATCTTTCCTCTTTTAGTTTAAAGCTGTTTTCCCTGGTCCTGTCACTATCTGTCCATATAAAAAGTCACTCTCCCTCTTTTTATAAGCCCCTGTAAGTCCTGGATGGGCACAATGAATGCCACAATTCTTTGCGAGAAGTTTCTGCTGCTCCAAAGTCAAACACTTCCTCAAAACTGAAATAACACCTTAGTGGCCAAAGGGGGATTCAGCAGGACATAAAATGCACTGACAGTAAAAGATTCATCCTCTCAAATGTAGGCCCCAGTACCTACCAAAACGCAGGCAAGTGGCTTGGTTGGGTGCCCATGGTTTGGCTTCACATTGGGGCTGTTAGGATGGAAGTCACTCCTCTCTGAGCACCAAGAGTTGACACAGTCAGCTCAGCCACAACAGCTGTGCTCCTACCATCGCTGAAAGAGCACAGCTTTTCTCTTTCTTTGGGTCCTGTGGAAAATACAGCAGTTCAGACAAATGCCCGTGACCTTACAGGTACTGATGGGAGCTACAGAGAGACTTTTGGATCACCTCCCCTGGATGCAGCCTTAAACCCCCAGTGATGAATATCAGGTCCTCTGGTGCTCCTTTGTCTCCCTGCAGGTGTTTACCAGCCCTGGCCTGGGAGTGCCTCCGTGCTCCTCTGTACAAGGCTGCCTTCCAGAGAGGCTCTAGCTTTTGTGAGTGGCAGGGAGCAGGGAAGCAACACTTGTTTGTGAGCTTTTCTGGTAATGGAAAATACATTAGTCTTCACCTTTTTCTGGGTATTGCTTTAAGGTAGACAAAGAACAGCTTCTCCTCACCCGGAAGGGGAACAGGGGCTGGAAGCGCTCAGCGCAGGGGCTGCCCTGAAGCTGGGCATCTCAGAATGGGGGCCACTCTACAGCCAGTCACAGGGGTGGCAGCTGTCCCTGCACACCTCTTCATCCCTGTGGCGGATACCAAGCACCTCCTGCTCTGGAGTTGTTTGGTTTCAATTTGCAATTGGTTCACCTGCTGCATTTGGTTTTGCACCGACTTTCTCAGGCAGCCTAGTACCTTGGGCAGGGGTTTTTATCCCCTCACTTTTTTTATTACATAATGGACCTGGGTTTTTGTCTTTGCTTTAGTATAAATGAAAGGTGGTTTGCTGCTCTTAATGTATGTGGCTGCCCATAGATAAAACACTTACCTGTAACCTGCACCCTCCAGCACTGCACTACTTGAGATGGAGTTACATAGTCGAAACTATGATCAGAGACATTTCCAATTTCCAAGAAATGAAATTAAAGCCAAACAAATTTTTAACTCCTCAAAATGAATAGAAATACCAGCTGCTTAGTCCACTGATTACCTCATTGTTTGATACTCATATGCATGCTCACAGGAACACAGCTATAGCAGCATGCTTCAGTTTTCCTCTCTAACTTCCAAATTCACAACATAGAATACAAAATATTCTGAATACAGAATACAAAAACCTATTTGCAGGGTGTGGATAAGCATGTCTGTGTAAAGATTTTGAGAATTTTATTCTTTCAAGATGTTCTTGTCCTCCTCAGACAAGCAAATACATGATATCATTTGTATTGGCCTAAGAAAAAATAATTCTAAGTAGACATGCCAACATGGTGACAGCTTGATTTACAAATGATTGTAAAATAAGTGTGCAAGATACTGAACTACATCATTAGGGGAGAAAAAGTTAATTTCTTCTCCACAATCAAGAGATACTTAAACTCTGCCTTAAAATAAATACAAATTTATTATGCTGTCCCAGGTTCCATATTCAACTCACAAATTGCCAAAAGAGCACAGCAGAAGCAGCATCGCTGAAAATCTAATATGGCAAAAGATCTCTCATTTCTGTTAAAAAATGGTGAGTTCAGGGCAGCTACTTAGCTTTCTGCGGTTTTTTTCCATAGCTCTGGCATGAGTAAGACCTACTGACTTTTCTTTGTCACTTTTTATTTGAAAAGTGGATGCTATGAGCTTTCTTTTTCCTGGTGTTTGCATCTGGGGACATTTAAATGCTTGCAAATGAGTGGTTCATCTCAGCCTCCTGGCAGACAGTCGTAGAAGACTGATGCCATTAGTGCAGGATAATTTTTAGGCTATTCACTCTTTAATGGGCTATGAAGTAATTGGTTATTTTGGTGCTGCCCGGCAGGGTTTCTGGCTTGGCCCAGTGTTGCTCCCTCAGTGGCTGCCATGCCTGTGCCTCAAAAATGCTTGGAAGCACCGACTTTCTTCACTGACAAAAAAAGCCATTCAAATAAAATTTCTTTACAGCCATTTTTCTGTAAAGAAATCTCACTTTTTTGGGTAGTGAAAACACAACCTTGTTGCAATACCACCCTCTCCCCAGGGGGACAATGCCACTGCAAGAGCCAACCAGGAAGGCTGTGCTGGTCACAGAGAGGAGCAGCCCAATGCAGGCTCCACGGCAGGGGACAGTGGTGACTGCTACGGTCACCTGAGCTGTCTGTGGGAAGGTAACTTCTGGGGAGAAGACAGCGTGGGAAGAGACCAACAGAGATGCAGTCTGTGACTAAGGTTTGGAGAAAAAAAGGGCTATTTGAGCAATAGGGAAGGACTTCTGGAGACCATCCAGTCCAAGTGCCCTGCTCAGAGCAAGGATCAGCCAGAGCAGGATGCCCAGAGCCAGATTCTGCACCTTTAGCTCTCAGCCTGAATTTGGAAGTCTTGAAGGAGAAGTTTGGCACAGAACAGCTTATGCCAGATTCATGCTGAGAGGTTCTGAGCTATGTGGGATGATGCTCTAAAAAGATCATTTCAATTAAGTTCTTTTTCTTTGTATTCCAATCAGTCACATATTATTTTTTCTTCTTGCTCCAGATATTGTTTTACATCATCCTTGCCATATGGAAGAAAAGAATGGTGCTGTTCTGATCTGCTGTCATAAAAATATGAAATGTTGTTTGTGTTATATTCAGGGTAGATTAAAACTGGGAATTCCCACTTTAAGGACATTTTCAACATTTCGAATTTTATTTTCCTTTTAATCTAGCAAGCTACAGTGGCGTCAGATTTTCCTAAAAATTAGAAGTCTTGTCAGAAATGGATTTGTATAATATATGTTTTATTAGTCTTTATAAAAACTGCTACAAATTAAGATATTAACTGATATTTTCCTTTTATTATTTTGGATATTTCAATTAATAAAAGTCAAATTTGATTTTTTTTTGGCCATCTAGATGCTGAAAATATTCAGTAAGGAAAGAGTCTACAGAGACAGAGACAGTATTACTGCTCCCACTGAAGTCCTCCTGGACTTCTGGGAACATAACATGACAAGAATACAAGTGCTTTTAGCAAATCCAACACTGAAGGGTACTATTTAGCACAAGGAGTTAAAAAAGAAATACTGTGTATATGGGAGCTGCAGGTAAGCATCTCTCCAGTGACATGTATCATCTATGCTATGGTTTTATGGTGAGCAGTGGACCTGGGTTAATGGTTTGACTCGATGATCTTAGAGGTCTTTTCCAGCCTCAATGATTCTGTGATCAGCTGCACCTGAGTTTTGAGGCGTGGTGATGGAGGAGCCAGTGCAAGGGTTACTATGCTGTCCGTTTGCCTAACATTATAAAATGGCATGTGGATTTCCTTTGCTGAAGGATTTCCTTTGCTACTCCTGATAATGGGAATAATACATGTTACACCCAATTCCCACAGAAGGTTTAGGTATCGCTGTCCTACCTTCCCAGTACTCAGATTTCTGAAGAAATGGGGTGGCTGTGGTGGCAGTGAGCCAGTGGTCCCCAGGTAGGTTCTCTGCTTCAGCTAATAAATCCTTTGTGAACTGGCACAACCTAGTGAGCTGGCACTTCAGTGGCTTGAAGAAGAGCTGGCCTGGGTGTATGGTTCATGCTCCAATGGAGCCACACTGGAGACCGCCTGAGTCTCTCTTTTCTGTCTCAGCACAT
This sequence comes from Trochalopteron elliotii, assembly GCA_024734555.1. Classification (NCBI taxonomy): domain Eukaryota; kingdom Metazoa; phylum Chordata; class Aves; order Passeriformes; family Leiothrichidae; genus Trochalopteron; species Trochalopteron elliotii. The sequence continues at coordinate 947,206 of JANPWX010000014.1, forward strand.
ACCCTCATGTCCCGGCCAGCTCTGTGAGCTGATGGGTTTGGGCTTAGCCCCATGGGACACAGCCATCCTACTTCTTGCCTCATCTCTGGCAGCAGTACAGGCATGGCTGTGTTCTGTTTCCTACAAGCCAGGAATCCTGGCTGCTTTAAGCCATCATCCCAATGGCACTATTTGTCCCCCGGACAGTTCAGCAGCCTGGACACTGAGGTGGAAACAGATTTGAGACCAGCTGTCATTAGTCCCCTGTAAGAATTAGACAAATTTGTTATTCTTACAGGGGCACTTAGGGCACAGGGGAGACTGGACTTTGCATCACTGTGTTTACATGCTGTGGCCTGTACTGTGGTGGCCCAGTCCCACAAGGGGATGGAGTCTTACCCTTCCCATCTTCATTTCTTAATCAGATGGAAGCAAAGATGCAAAGCAAAATATAAAATTATTTATTAGGGTATATTATATCAGTACTTAAAAACATTGCAACGAAAACTACAAATAGCATAGAATTTTATCCCCATGTATCTTGGATAAGATTTGTTGGTAGCACAGGAACAGTTTCTGAGGCATTTGACATATAGAGTGCATCTTATGGCACCTTTCCTGGTATGAAATTCAGGTTTGTTGGCAGTGCAAATGGCAAGTTACTGTGGACTAGATGAAGTGATGCTGCCACAACTGGGAAGCGATAGATGAGGAGGTAATGACAGTTCTCAGGATGCAGATGGATGCACTCCACTGCAGCACAGGACAGTTGTATTTTCTTCAGTCCAAAATTGCTGGTAAGTCATCCAGAGTCACTGCTGAGTGAAATAAAGCTGAACTGATTACTAATACTGATTCTCTAGTCCGTTTCTCATAGTCTGAGTCTGTACATCATAGCTCCAGGTTAAATCATATGTGTTAGGAATTTACATAAATCAGGTAAAGTGTTTAGAAGTGCAGATGTCTGGGGAATCATATGTTAATGAGATAAAAATTTTATTTTTCTTCCTAAATGCAAGTGGACTGTTTAAAGAGGACAATTTTCCTTGGGGGGAAAGACCATTTCTGAGGGATTTTTCCCATTGTTTTTCAGCATCATTTCAGCCCAGCTAAATAAGCCCAGCTACCAGGGACTGGGCAACATCACCTGTGAATGATGCAAAAGCTGCTGGAGAAGGAGAGGAAGATAATCAGGGATTAGTTGCTGCAGCATTTTGGCAGAATATTGAGCTAGATCCTGAAGACAACCAAGCAATGTTCAACTGGAGTTGAGAGCTGTTGCATGAGGGACAGGAAACTGGGGTGGATTCTCTTTCCCAAAAATTATCTTCTGGTAAAAGAGGACCAATAACTATGAGGCAAAAAAAAGTATAAGCACAAGTGAAGAAAATTCTTAGTAAGGGACACAAAATGTCAGGCCTTTTTACAGTCAACTGACTCCCTTGTCAAGCAGCAGTGTGCTGCTGCAGAAGGGCAATCCTGGACAGAGAACAGCCAGCCACAGAAGGCATTTCAAGAGCAGAATGTATATGATGCCAGTACTTCATCTTCAGACCTTGGTGGAGGAAAAGCAGAGAGACTGTCCTGATGGGTAGAAGCAGGCATAAATGGTGTGTTCTTTCATCATACTTTTTTATGGTATGACAGCTGGGCTGAACATGTTCATTTGTATTGCATTGCACAGTGTGTGAGTGCTTAGCAGACACAGGAAGGTATCTGAAATCAAGGTGTCAGTGCAGATCAGAAGCAGAATGACCTAAATGTGATCACAAATATGCTTTAGCATTGCACTGCAGGACAGTAGCTCCCACACTGAAGCAAAGAAGGGGTTTGAACGTGTGGGGTGCTGGTTTCGTGTACTGTGGCAAGGACCTACACATCGATGTTTATAAAACATCCTAAAGAGTGTCTGTGAATAGCACCGGGGTTCAGCAAGGGCTGACTAGCTCTCCAACACATTGCATTAGAATTCAGGGAGTGAGGGACCTGGATTGGCCTTGGGCCAACCAAAAGCAGTTCAAACCTTGTCAATAGTGCCAGGCTACACAGCTGTGCAGACTTAGCTTGAGCAAAGTACTGCACTGGGGCTACCACAGCCTGGGCAGCCTTTGCTGGTGGGACTTTCTGAAGAGAGTGGAAAAATACTAAGCTGGACGAGCAGGGCAAGCAAGGAGGAGAGATCGAAAACTATTCTGTAAAAAACCCAACTATGGCAAAGTGCCTGGGAACAAGCTTCCTGAGAGCAAACTGTTGCACGTGAAATGCTGTGTTATGATAGATAGTCGAAGACAAAATGATTATTGACTTTGCAGGTGAATGACTGAAGTGCCAGCATGAGAAAATGAACTCTTGGTTTGCCATGGAGGTGTTTGTTAAGCTTTCATGTGTTGAACAACAGGAATGCAAAACCTCTTTCAGTGTGGTGACAAGAGGCATCAGAGAAGTATGAGTACTCACCTGATTTAAAAATCAACTTTTGCTAGACTGGTGTTCCTGGCAGGTTACACCTGCTTCCCACCCCATGCCTTGCTGCCACTCTGTCTGGAGCAATGTGCTCTTAACAATAGCTGGTGCCTGGAAGGTACAGCGTGTGCTGCATGCTCATTTCCCCTTCCTCCCACCCTGATTGTTATTGCAGCAGTCAGGAGCAAGAAGGGCTCTTTAACACCATTAAGCTGTGAGAAACCGTGACAGTGAGGACCTGACTTCATGCAATCCGAAGCTGAAAAAAAAATACTTAAAGAGAGAAGATTCCTTCCTGTAAGTACTTTGTACTATAAAGTGTATGTATATACACAAACACTCACATGCACATGCATCCGGGAGGAGGTGTGTGTCCGCGGGGGGAAATCCTGACTACACCACTCAGTGAACAAATTCCCACTGACCTTGGCAGAGCAAAGCTTCAGCAGCTCTCTGTGCATGTGGTGGGACCTTGTGCAAGTGCTCGGGCAGTAACATTGTGAGCACTTTACTCTCTGTAGTACTGAGGGATGGCAGCTGGCCCATCCTGGCAGTGCACTGAAATACAGCAGGGGCAGCAGGCCCTGCCCTCAGGCCAAGCCCCACTCTGCATCTCCCTGCTGGCACGGCTTCCTGCCTCACGTCCGGGCTGGGCAGCTCTGTCTGTAACTCAGGGGGGCTCTGCAAGGGAGTGACCTTGCCCACCTCAAGGGACTGGCAGGGGTCTTTGGTCGGCTGTTTGGTTACTTTTCTTTTGGGCTTTTTTTTTTCCCCTCGTCTGTCTTTTAATGTGTGTTTAGATTAATATAAGAATTGGTGAACTGCCCTCGTTCAGTCTGTTCCCAAAATACGTAGAACAGTTTTTGAGGGTCAATTAGAAACGCCAGCAAGCCCTTGGATAATTCTGACACTACATTCACTGATTTCATCTAGCTTATTTTACCCTTGGGTCTGCCTCTGGGGAGGCAGAAATTCAAGAAATCTACAACTGACTTTAGTGGTTACTGTCTTGAAAACTACTATTTTAAGGTTGATTATAATTCTGTTCTAGTGAATTTTTTTCAACTGTTTTGAATTTGTGCAGCTCTAAGCATCTTTCAGTTATACTATAGATGGAAATTTAAGATACCAACATAATGAATATAAATCTGGGTTTCCCTAGGTACTATTTGGAGATCCATTAAAAGCAATTTAGGGCACCAAGGTTTAAAGACCTGCTCTAGTATGTTTAGCTACAGTGTGCCAAAACTTAGGTGCCTATTTTCACCTCAATCCCTGCATGAAGTGAGCCAGACATCTGATTTTAGTAACAGAAAATGAGTGTTCATAACTATCACTTTCTAATAGCTGGGTTCTCATTTTTTGTCCCTCTCTTGCACCACAAGTATCACAAACCAGCATCACCATGTATGATAGGTACTTAGCTGCCACCTTCATCCTGACTGCAGCTCTTGGAGCATGGAATTAGGTGGCTCCCAAAAGCAGAGCTGTGATTCCTGCAGGAAAGCATTATGTATCCATGTCTGGGACCAGATCTGGGGCAGTATGCCAAGCTCTTCTGAGAATTTGGCCTAAACTGTAATTACCGTTACTGATGGCTGCCTGCTGCTGAAAATCTGCTGCAATGTTACGGGTGCTGAACATTTGGACAATCCCAAGATAAAGGCCAGACAGTCAGTGCAGTGCTGCCTTGGTTTGAGGGTGATATGAAGGACAGCAGAACAGGGGCCAGAGGTGCTTGTAAAGGAAAGCAAAAATATGTTCAGAGCAAGAGACACTGTTTTTTCAAGATTCCAAATATCTGGTGAAACCAACCCAAAACAGGAGTATTACTGAAAAAAGTCAAGCATACCTATTTTTGCGTAACAAGTATAAAGTATTGAATCACTTCCACAACAACCTGAGGTACTTTTAATACTAGCATGTCCTCAGTTCCTGTGTAAGGGCTTTGAACCAAGAACCTTCCAGTTGCTCTAGACAAATGCATCCTCACTTCCATGTGGAGCTGTGTTCCCTTGGCCATGCTCTGCATTTCACTCAAAAAGCTGGGAACATTGCAAGCTGATGAAGAAGAAAAACTGCTGAACTGCTTTGGAGCTCTTAGTGGGTGAAATTCACTACAATTTAATGATATTTTTTTCTCCATTCATTTTAAAGATGTGTATGAGCTACTTCAGAATGTCATTATAATCTTGTTTTTAATTTTTTTTTTCATATTCTATACACTCTCCTTGGCACATCCTGTATAGGGAAGTGTGTACAGGATAACACATAAAGGATTGTGGTAACCACTCTGTAAAGATGTAAATTGCAGACATTGCCACAGTACCTACAAACTAAATTCTATCAAATTTACCTTCAAACAGTGATGTCATCTGCCCTAAGCATGTCTGGATGACCCCACATGTGTTAGCTGCAATGACACACATGGCCTGTGTTCCCACACAGCCCATCCCTGCACTGGCAGCACAGGTTTCTTTGTTCAGAATCATATTATGCATGTGTTTGTTATTCACGTTTCTGCTTCCCCAGCTTTCCTTTGATGTAAATTTAATACAGCTTTTTTTTTCCCCCCCTTCTCATTATTTGAAACAGAAACTCTGGGACAATAGCAGCACCAAATATTGGATATATGGAAAAACATTAGGCAATGTGTTATACTTTTTCTGCCAGTCTAAGCCATAATAAAAAATACATATTTCTCAGAAGAAAAATAATAGGCTTGACATTTTTCCAGGAGCTACAGACTTAGAGTTTGATTTTAGAGCTACAGAGATTCCATGGCACAGAGCTGGCCAAAGTCTACTACAGAGTGTTTGTGTCAGGGGTGCCAGGAGGAGACTGCCTACAACACTGTTAGAGACATTTTATTTGAAGTGGGCATTGGCTTGTAAGTCCCTTGCAAATCCTATACTGTGCTATACAGTTTTGCAAAATGACTGGAAAGACTTATGTGAAGATTGAGAAAGATGCTTCTCCTTAAGCTTAGCATTCCTCTTTAAATGTTTCTGAGCAACACCTTCACCCGTTATTAGCTTTCACAGTGTATGAAGATCATACTACTCTGTGCTTAACCTTTAAACAAAATTTCTGTGATTGCTGGCCCTGGTTCCCAAAGCAACTGTGAGAAATGAACGGGACAGATGGAAGCAGCCTTTCCCAGTGGATGCTACAGAATATTTCTGTAATGATTTAAAGCCATGTTAAACAATAGCTTGTTCACATTCAAATGCAGAGAATCCCAAGATGCTGCATGAGACAGGGGAGAGAGCTGAAATTGCTTTTGCAATGATGCTGGGCACAATTAAAGGCTTATGTCTGAATTGTACATCTATCAAACTGCTGTACAACAAGGGAAGCAGCTCCCTAAGTAGCTTTTTACAAAACACTAAATATACTATCATAACAATAAAACCTAACTATCCAGCTGCTGGTGAATTATGTACATGTGGTACTGTGTCCATCATGTCTCCTCTTCCCCCTTTAATCTGTCCCTTTCTGCTGCTGGAAAATAGCAAAGGTCCTCCAAGGATCAGCTGAAAAGTTTAATAAAAGTAAGTCAGAGCTGCTTAATCTGTGTTTGTGATCTGGCTGCACTTTTTCTGAAAATCATGATTGTTCCTTTGGCAAAGTTCAGTGTAAAGTGAGAGCTTTTAGTGTGGCCGCAGAAGAGGGGAGAAAAAAGCCAGTTGCTGTCTTCTCTTTTGACATGGCAAATAAAGGCAAATGTATGAAGGTATTAGAGCCCCACTGCAGAGCAGGAAGAGGAAAACAAATGACACCATGCCATATGCCCGTAATCCCAATTTAAATGCATTCAAATTCATTTCTCTTCTCCTCAGCTTCCCTTTTCCACACCAGTGAACAGGCATGTTTGACAACAGAGTGTGGGAATTTCTAGTTCACTGAGCAGGTTTCCTTTCTCTTTGCCCCTGCGCTTACCTGAGGCTGCAGCTCCAAACCCTCACCATGTGCTTTAAAGCAAGCCCTGTCTCCCCTCACCACACAGCCAAGCATTGCACACATTGCCAGGGACTCCTGGAGCAATCGGGAGCAAATCAGGAAACAAGAGACACAGCTTGAGGTTAAGCATTCTCAGTGGCCATGCTGGGCTTTGTAGGAAATCAAACCTTTTAGGCTCCCTGATGATGCTGTTATTTACCCAGCACTCTTCCCAGGTATGGAGCTTCCTGTGCTTGAGCAATACAGCAGGAGAAGCATTGAGAAGGTGAGCAGGAGCTTCTGCCTTCAACAGGCATGGAGAAGCAGGCACAGCAACCAAGGTGAGACCTTCTCAGTGCCACTGCTGAAGAACTGGGCAGGGGAAAATGCTGCAGGGCACTGAGGAGATTGGAAAATACCTTGGAGTCAGTGGGCATGTGAATACATGAGAGGAAAGCAGTATGAGCTACTTATTAGAGGCTGAATGGATAGAGATGGGGAGAGAATATTAGTGTGGCAAATCAATCTGCAAGCACCAAAATTATTTTGAAAAATGCAAAATGATGCACTTCCCATTATAAAATCAAATAGGAACAGCAACAAATATACATAAATTCTATGATTCATAAAACCATTGTTAGATAGACAGCAGAATCCTTTTCTCAGGCAGAACAGACAACTTCATCTGCAGCTTTTCTCATTCCTACTTTTCACAAGGTCCTTCCTCTTCATCTTCCTATTGTCATAAAAGCTATTGACTGGACCTATACGCACAGCACTGCTTTTCACTGTCTCTTGATTTAAACTCTGTTGCTTTCTCCCTTGTAGGGCATCTCAGATCTCAATGAGAATTCAAAACACTTCCTTATAACTTTACAGTCTCCAGGTTTTGGGTTTTACATACCCCTCTTTGCCAGCCTTTTCAGATCTCCATCCCACTGCTTCCTACACAGAGTACAGCTGCCAGGCTGATGATACAGATGCAGAGATAAAATTAATTTCTCAAAATTTGGCTTTGTAAAAGGATTTAAACATACAGATCCAGATAGTTTTCTCTGTATGCATTTTCTTTATACTTTTAGATTCTCTGCAGTGATCTTTGCAACTTGAGGAGGTGAAGAAATCAACAACACAAGCAGGGTGTTAACCACCATGCTCGCTCGTGCCACAGGGAAAGTGAGCAGTTGGGGAAAATACCAAGCAAGTGGCTCAATAGTCGTTTAGTCAAGCAAGAGGCTGCCCTGCAAAGTGCTAGAAAACAGAATCTAATGGACCAGAGCCATTTCTTCCCTTTGCCACAAGCTAGACACCTCCCAACACTAAGATCTCCTCAGTCCTTCTCCAGACTTCTCAGTGTCTTGTCCAGTCCCCATCCACTCTGTGTTTCTCAGATCTACTCCTTCATCTCCGTACCCCAGTCTCATGTCCACGCTGAGCTAGTCTTGGTCCCACTGCATTCATATTTGGTCTGGCCTGGCTCATAAACTGTGACAGCATTCAGTGAGCTGCCTGCCTGTGTCCTCAGAAGAAATGTCTCCTACACCAGTTATTTCCCATCAGCTGTCCTTATGCTTTCTGATGCCAGAAAGGCTCCAGCCAAGGTCTAAAGGGGGAAGTCATGCATTATCTTATTCTTTAAAAAGGCAGAGAATTTCTAGCAAATTTCATCCAGAAAAGGATAGCTAGCATGGAAAGTTTCATTCAAATGTTGGGAAATGTGTGCAAACAGCCTCTTACAAGAAGAAGTGCAGGAAAGGAGGGCTATTTGTGGCACACCAAGTCTGTGGTTGAAGTAATTATATGAGCTTTCCTAACCAGGAGTAAGAGCTCCCAAATAAGTTAAGTGATTCTCTATGTCAACCCATATTAGCATTGTATGAACTGTAATATTTACTTAAAATCCTCTTACAGACTGTGTGCTGATTCAAACTATTCCATAGCTGTTACAAACAATATCATTATTATACAGCTTGGCATACCATGACAGCTGGCAGAAATGAGCTTGGTAATTCACATGCAAGTTTGAAAATGTGCCTATACTTCTATCTCTGTCACCCACCATAACTTCTTAATGGCTGCTTGGACAGGCTTCTACCGAACAGGATTGGTACTGATGCTTCAGGCCAGTGGAAAGAAACACGTGAACATGAGGAAGGTTTCTCCTAGCGTATGCTGAGGTTGTGCCCATGGACACTTTTTGCTGTGTGACTATGAAGACCATGCTGGCTTTGTCATGTGAGGTAACTATGAGAGAAATCTGCAAGAAGGCACAACATTTTGAAGTTGCCTCATGATATTCAGGGTTTGACAGGCCCATTGTTTATACAGCATTAATAGCAAATTGATGCTTTTGGGAAACTCCACCCATGAGTGATCCAGAACACTTCCTGATATGTCCAACAAGATTTCAGCCAAGTGCAGTAATTGTTGGTTGTAAAATAATTTTTCAGAGGAAAAGGACGGGAGAGAAGAGAGGGTGAAAACACAAAGCAGAAGAGATGAGCAAAGAACTGGTAGGCTACAGAAGGATGGACAATATAGGCATGAAAAATATTAGTGCAGAAGGAGGCAGAGTTTGTCAGTCCATTTGTGAAGACTTTACAACCAAATTATCAGAGGCTGTATTTAAGCAGAATGGGGTTCATATTTTTCCTCTCCCTATCTCTCTCTCTGCCTGCATTCAGTCTCTGCTGGCATTGTCTCTTCCTCTCACACCCTGAAAACTTGAAGCCTTTTCTCCTTGGAAGTTTCAGGGTCTGGCAGGTCTTACAACATTGCCTAGAAAATTACACCGGAGCACATCACTTTTCCCAATTCTTTCTATAGCTCCTGGTCATGCTGTGACAGCAGTACAAGGCTGATCTTTTTGGCTGTGCCAGCCTCTTGAGCAATCCACTTTCAGATGTAATGGGTCACTGATTGAGAAACTAAAACTAAGAGGTCTGGAAAAAATGAGATACTCTATTGCTTAAAGAGAATATTAAAATGATGCTTGCAGCTGGATTTTGTTGTTTGGTAACACCAAGACCAAGCCAACTTCAGAGGTTAAATCACCAGATCTTCTTGATGTTGGCCAGATATTTCTTCTCAGTCAAATGGTTTTCAAAGCCAAGTTAACCCAGGAACACAGACACAATTAACATATTGATGCTCATGGACTGAAGTTAAAAAACAAGTATAGGATGTTGTTAGAGGTTAAGAGTTTGGAGTACAAAGTCAGAAAAAGGTGACTGCCAGTGACATAAGCCCTGAGGTGGAAGGGAAGTTACCTGTCTTCCACAGCTTGCTTCACCCATTGAGCCCACAGGATCCCAGCACATGCCTGCACAAGGCCCTGTCCTCAGATCACCCCGCATTAGAGAGAAGGAATGAAACATCTGGTACCCCCAGGTGATTCAGACTGAAGTGCAGAGAAGTATCTCTGACTCCAAGGGAAGATGGAGCAGATAAACCACAGAGCAGCAGCCAAACCACCAGCAGCTGGCCACCAAGGTGGCTTTCTAGAATGTATCTCTGTGTCTCAGGTCCCAAGAAATCACCTTGTGCCCACAATTCCAGCAGCAGAGTGACCAAAAGACAGTCAGCCTCTATCCCAGAAACTGGCCTGGAGTAAGTAAGTGAAGGACACAGTGCTGAAGGGCACATGGAGAAACCACAAGGCAATTGGGCATTTTAGAAAATGGACAATATTGGCACTGGGAAGTCTCCTGAAAGTGCTCAGAAATGAAGCTCAGCGTGATATGAAAAATATTTCACTTCCAAGGCATTTTAACTGGAGCAGCTTCCCAGGAAGCTTCCCAGCAACTTCCCAGGTCTCCCACATAATAAAACATAGGACTGGGCTATGCAAGGTAGGTCCTTACTATCAAAATATCCAGTTCAGGACAATCAGAAAAAGCCAAGCATAGCCAACATGTGTTTCTGTCAAGACCTTTTCCCTCTAATTAAAAAAAGAAAAAAATCAAAAAAGAAGTACAAGAAGTCAGGAAGAATGACAGGTTCAATCCAGAGCCATCCTGGAGCCATGGAGCCTGGAGAGCTGCCAGGCAAGCTGGCAGGAAGTCAGTCAGGCTTGTGACGGAAACCTGCCCTGCGTTTCATAGGAAGTTCATTCAAACAGAGACACTTCTGCAAAACATTTTGCTTACGACAAATTGGCATTCTCTGACAAAAACCTGGGCTGACAGAAACCTCCTAGCCCCTGTTCCTGATGGCATAATCGTTCCTTACATAATAAAAAGGAAAAAAAAAAGAAAGAAGAGGAAAGAAACTGGGTGTGTCATAGCAAACGTTAACAGGCTACATTATATATAGTTTTGTAAGTGACTCCTCTATGGAGCAAAACTTAAAAATGGGCTCTCAAGCATTTCAGTCTGATCTTCCACAAGTGGTGAAAGCTCAGCTTTGTTACCCTAAAATATATGCAAACACAGAAGTAACGGGGAAGGTGGAGCAATTTTATTGTATCCATCATCTTTCCTTTCTGAATAGCATTTTTCAGATAATACAGGTTGTTAGTTATTAATTCCTCCTCATTCCTACCAAGTCCCTTCGATAGGAAAATATTGATAACTTCTCCCCCAAATGCAGATTCTGTAACAAGGGCATAACTCTCTCATAGTTTGAAATTACTAACTAGAGCATTTAGAGAAAAGAGAGAAATGTAGAAAATATATACACAACTTGGAATACCTGGACGGTTGACAGCATTTTTCTTCATCAAATAAAAAAAGACAAGATGAGAGGTATTTCCTCTTTTATGGTTTTGAATGATACTGGAGACCTCTCTTAGTCTACCATCTCTTCCAAAGGAGCACCCAAAAGGCTGTAGGAAAAGGTCTGCATACAAACTGGGGACCTAGTCCCCATTCTCTTCATTTACCTGAGAACCAGAGCCAGACTTGGGAGGCTCTAATTCAAATAGCTGTGAAACAAATAGCAAAGTACCCTTTTAAACCAACCAGAAGCTCAAGTTAACTGGTGTATTTGTTTTTTGAGTACCTTTAAAGGAAACAGACATTAGCTAAAATTCAAATTTTCTTCTTTGCCTCCCAGTTATGTGAACACAGTGCACAAGATTAAGACATTTCCAGCATCTAAATTCAATCACGTGGGAAGTCCCACCAATTTCAGGCAGTGATTTCCTATTGAGTCAGCAAAGCACTTATGCCTGCGTGTGATTTTAAGATGACTAATCTCCCTGGCTGCGCCCACGCTGGTGGGGAGGTGCATCGGCAGGATGTCCTGTGGCCCTGGCCCCCAGCAGACACCCTGGCTATGTCCTGCCTCTGGTTTGGGAAAGATCAGTGTGACCACAATTTCCCACACGCTGTGCTGCTGTCCCTGTGCCCATAGCCAGCAAGAAGTGCATTGTGCTTTGTGAGAGTCTGCAGCCTGGCTGACAGGGGGATGCTCGAGATGGGCATTGCTGCTGCTGCGTGGCCAAAAGCTAAGCTTCATGCTTAGTCTTATGCACATGCTGAAACTCTTTGGCAATTTGGAGTGGTACTATATCAGCCCTGACTCGAAGGAGACTTTCACAACTTCTCTAATGAACCTCCACAGTCTTTCAATAATGCAGCTATTTATAGGCTAAGTCTATGCTGAATAAATTGTAGAAGCTGCACAAAAGCTCACAGTGTTTCAGCAATGAAGCTGCAGAGAAACATCAGAGCAGACTGAAATCACTCAGTATGGTTACACATAATCAAGTATAATCTATGTTTTGCATGATTAGACTCACTGCTTAAGTGAAAAGTTAATGGCATTTTAACACATGTATATAATTTTCTTAGAAGTGAATGCTGTTTTTGTAAAGTACAAAAATTTTCAAGTCTTAGACTAAGGGCTAAACCCTGCTCTTGCTCACAACATGAACTTTTAGGTGAGGCATCACTGAAGTTTAACAATATCCCCAAGTAGTCAGCATAGAAATTGGACATTGTCAGAAACCATCACCAACCATCTCATTTTTCTCTTTCAAATTACTCCTTTTAGGCTTTAGCAAACATCCTGGGTCTTGCAGTCCCAGCATGTATAATGAAATAAAAATATTAATTAAAAAATGTTCAACCGGCACACTGATGAGAAAGCATTGCTGCTATTCTTTTTATCACCCAAGTCCATTTCATTTTAAACATTTCTGAGCTGTGCAAGATGCAGGTAGCACAAAGCAGCAGGACTTTTTGCATATGGCTCACCTGAATGTTTCTTAGAAGAAATGGGAGAATTTTTCTGCTTTGATCTTCCCAGACTTGTGTCTCTCTGACACTTGTTCATGGAGTCCCAGTAAACAGCAGATTTACACAAACATGCTTTGCTTATGAATGCTATAAATCTTTTCCTGAAACTTAAAGGAGAATTGACCTTCTATACAGGTATTAGAGTAAGCATTGCAGGCCTTTGGCTTTCACTGCTGTGGCCAGGAGAGGGTTCAGTGACACACTTTAGCACAGAGACTCCCAGCTCTTGCCACCTTCTGTGTCTTAAGGTTTTATCTCTCTAGAAAGAGCAGGGATTTCCTCTGGGGATTAGGAGGAGATAAAAACCCAAGACAGAGCTACTATTTCATTACATTACAAAGCACAAATGGATGAAAAAGACATACAGTTATTGTCTTTCCTTTCTCCTCTTTTGGCAATTGATTCCTCTTTAGCAGCTCTGAAGAGAAACAAAGTTCCTCTTTTTTACCCAGGTCTGTAAGTACCCAGGCCATAAATGGACTTACAAACCTAACTGCTACTGAGTGCTGCAGAATTCTATATTTATACATTGAGACTCTCAGTATTTCTCAGTCCATTCCTGCTTCCACAACTGCACTGAGCAGGTCCTTGCTATAGGCATGGGAAAATCATATATATACTCGTATAACCCCAGACACCAGCAGTCTCAGTACCTTCATTAATGCCAATGCTCCCTCTTGAACTATATTTTCCTGCACTGGTTTAGACTGTTGATATACCCCAGACAGAGAAATTTCACATCCAGCCCTCCTCAGACTTTTGAAGGATGAGGTTAGGCTAGGCATATGAATCCAAACTGAAGTTTGGGTTGCAGTGGACTTGAATGAGTAGCCTAGAAATTCCCAGAGACCTCTGAACAGAATTACGAAACTATCCAACAGCAGCTCTTTTGACCCTGACACACCCAGATAATTTTTTCCACCTGTTTCATTAACTTTTTCTTCTGAACTGTGGGAAAATGAAGCAAGGCAAGACAAAGACCTTGACCTGATTGTGTAAGCTTCACAGCAGGAAATGTGTTAGCGAAAAAGACAATTTTTCTGCTTTAAGTTTTATTTACAATTACATTTGTTGTACCTTGTCTAGAACTGCTGACTGTCTTAAAAATAAATAATTTGGAAAGGATGACACATTTTGTCTCATATAAGGTACCTCAGTGCTCACTAGTACAATTTGACAATATCAATCAACAATGAAAGATTTTATTTTCATATTATTAAGATGTTTAATTGTAGGTACAATATTAAGTTATAAATATGCTCTATGACAGATAATAAATGCACCTTATCACTCACTGACTTGTTTAGAGTCAGTGTTTAGAAACTCTTTTTTCTGCTGGATTTAAAATTTCTGGTGAAATTGGTGAGGAGTGCACTCAGCACATTCTGTTAGCTGAGTCAATTGAAATTGCACCTGTTCTTGGATGCAAGTCATAACAAATGCAACCCATATACATTGTAAAGAAAAGGACTTGTATGCACTTTTCCAATTAACATCTGCCTTTTGGCAAGTCATTAACCTATTTTCTCACAAAGAAACAGCTTCAATTGTATTATGCATCTGAAGCGTGCAGAAGTCCCTGAGGGGGTACTCTGACAAAAACATACTGTTCCTGGATCCAATGTGAACATACATATTCATTAATTGTTTGGGGCAAGGAGTACAGAATTTTTGATTTTTACAAGTCTTACAAAGTAAACAGGTTACATAAAGCTATGTCCCTGGAAATAGCTACATCCTGGCTACTGTCGCTCAGTAGAAAAATCAAGAGTGGTTTTATGCTGCGATGTGGCAATGAAAATAATTCAGCAGCACTGTAAAAAAACATCTAGGAAGAAAAAAGAACTTTGTTTACCCTAAAAATAGTACAGAATGTTTATTTATTTAAATAGATATAAATAAAGATGTTAAGTTGCATTTTTCAAATCCCTCATGTTATATGGATCTGTTCAGGACATCCTAAAATGACAATGAGAACCTATTCTACCACCATTTTTCCAGCTAGAAGATTGATATAATCAAAATTTAAAACCACAGTTTAGATTTCTCACCATGAAGATGATAATAAAAAACCTAATTATGTTACGTGTGTAAACGCAAGAAACAATTCCCCAAAGACAAGGGAATTGTTCAGATACGTTCACCTCTGGGAATTGGTTTTCCAAAACCATAAATTGATAAAAAATACTTTAACAACAGCAAAAAGGGAATGGTGAAGTAACAATTGGTAGCATTTCTTTCAACTGGAAGAGCATTTTTAGTTTGAAATGTCTGCTGAAGTACGTTGCAATGAGCTGCTGAGCTACTGCACAGCGCTTTGACACTTGAGGAATTTGAAGTTGGGTTTCTCCAGAGACAGTCTCCCAGCAACAACTGTTCCTGCCACCACCTTCTCTCTCTCAACACACAAACCCTGAGGATCTACTACATGTCATTCTTTTTAATAACTAATTGAGCCATTTTTGCAGTAGCAGGCCTGAAAGCTGGAAGCAGTCTTTCTCCAACAGGGTGGCCTATTTATATTTAGTATCGGAGGAATAATTTACCCTGAGGGAAACTGTACTGCATCAGGTACATTGTTGAGCTTGTTCAGAACATGTATGGGCTATCAGTACTTCAATGCAGTCTCCAATAAAGATATAATTTTCATAATTTAAAGATCCACGCAATTATTTTTTCACATAGTGCAAAAGCCCAACTAAGACTAAACAGCAGTCATTTTCCTCTAGTTTCATAATTCAAATCAGTAAAGTCACCAGTTATGTGACAGGGTACAAACCCCAGAGTAAATGCTGCTGGGAGTTTACCAGCGTTGGCAGGTGCTTTTAAAAGGAAGCATTTCAATTCCATAACTTCATTGTATGGATTCTGTTCCATAAATTATATGGATAAAGACAATAAGATAACTTGCCCACATCAATGTTTTTTGGAAAGAAACATCACGTTAGATGGTTGTGGCTGTGTTTTAGGAGAGCCATCACATCTTGAGGAAAATACAACCATCCTGTTTTCAAGCAACCATGACCAGACATCCTCTTAAGTATCATCATGTTGAGTTTTAGTATCAACAGACCACCCAACAGAATGACAATAACACGTCTTAAATTGGGAATGTTATGTTGGTTCACCAGATTCACAAACAATGGAGGAATAATCTGGATTAAGCAGTAAATGCTCCAGATAATAGGTACTGAAAAGAAATATGGATTAGTGATAGGAGCTAAGGGAGAAGGGAAAATTTCAGCAGAGATTTTATTAAAAAATATGGAAGCAAAAGAAGTATCCAAATCTTATTGATAAACAATCCTGAAAAAACTTAAAAGAAAAATCTGCAGATTTAAGACATGACATATATAGTCCACCAAGAGAAAATAAGAAATAAGCAAAAATTTCAACAGCTACATGGTTTTGTGTCTTCTAATGGAGAGATGAAAAGGCAAAGACCACGAGAGTATGTGCAAATTCATAAAGTACATTTGATCTAAAAGACAGCATTTACATACCTTTGTGTTATATAGTAGTATAAACAATTGTATAATCAAAGGTCAGGCTGGAATACGTAAGACCATTCTTCGATAAATGATCTGTAGTTAGGATGCTGCCTAGAAATAGTTGCAACCAAAAATTTTATAAGAGACTGCTTCTTTGCCATAACCAGTAGTGCTCAAAACTGAGCTGCAAATATGGAGTACCTATTGGTAAAAATCAGAGTTAACCAAGGAAGTGAGGTGATGTCTGGCTATCTGAAGGTGGTTGCTGAGAGAAAAAATAAATTATACAAGAAAAATTGACTACACATTTCTGTGGCTTGAACTGCAGTTACATTTGCACTCAAGTGCAAATGTACAAGCTCATGTACTAAAGTTGAACTCTGTTGATATTAATGAGGTTCAGCCCAGGAAATGGGTTTTATCTATATACAGTCAGTTGCAGAATTGGATTAAAATGCTCCCCCATTTCAAGTGACCTATTTTTCGACATACATGTAAAGTTACAGAAATAGATGATTAACTAGTTTTGACTGTAGATTTACAACAGGTGTTCTGCAATTGCCATTTAAAAAAATAATAGATAGACATAAAGAAAATAAATATTTTCCTTTAAAAATAAGACGCAAAGTCACCTAAGAATTGCATTTTTATTAAAAATAACAATAAAACCCAAATCATCATACACTGCAAAGTTTTACCTGACATATGTCTGCATTCACAATGCATTACATGATGGGATACATTCATATAATGCAAAGCTTGAGCATATGTGGACATTCTCACAGGATAAGAAACTTCAGTATTTATGACCTACATTTTGCACAGTTTTGTGTTTGGTTCAAATATATTCTTCAGAAGTATAAAGCTGATTTTTGTTTTTGTAAATATGAAAAGTGAATTTTGATGGGGATGCGATATGCAGAAGGGTTCAAATGCATCCGTTTTGCAGCTGAATTCACATAGATGCAATTATAGCCTCAAAGTTCAAATGACTTAATTTTTGTATTTGTAACTAAAAGTTTTCACACTACATCTTCTTGCAATCATTACTAAAATGTTTAGAAGATATAGAATAACTCACTACTTTTTGGTAAAACACTTGAGAATATGTAAGGGACAAAGAACACCTCTTGCATTTTTGGTATGATGTTTTATCTAATTTAGGTGTTAAAGTAATGTTGTCTTAGCACAAAGAACATGATTTTCACAATCCTTGCATGAATTTAAAAATCTGCACAGTGGTAACCGGCATAGTAACTGCTATTCATCTATTAGTGGCTTAGTTATATTCAAAGATCTTGTTAGGTTGAGATAAATTTCCATTGAACATTCCAGGACTCTATTTAGAAAATACTAATTTTGATTGGGCTACAGTTCATTGAATAGATAACCGGAATATCTGCTTGCTACCCATGTTTGAAACTTTTTTTAAAAAATTCCTTCCATTTTTATTACTTTCATTTGATGTTTCTGCTTATAGCAAAATCCAATGAAGAAACATTCCTTGTGATTTTATGAAACATATTCATCAACATAGTTCATTTTCATATTTTATTAGTTCTGTTTACCCTTAAGTAACATTTTTTGCTGATCTTTCATGCATTCTTTCAACTTATCTTCAGTACAAGTAAGACGTTGTTCCAGGACTGAAATAGTCTGCATGAAAAAGAGAGTAATTTCAATTGGGTTTATATTACTCACACAGTATTATAAAATTGTGCAACATAGTAACATAAGAAAAATAATTTTAGTTTTACAGGAAAAAAATACTATAAGATGGCTTATCTATAGCTACTCCACTATTTAAAACTGTATTTAAAAATTATGGTTTCATCTCCATGGAGACTGTCTAAAGGCTTTTGTTTTCACAAAACATTTTCCCTGAGAAATACATGCATGCATAATGTAAAGTACTCTGAAATACTATGTGAAAGTTGCATCCATATTTCAATAGAAAAACAGCCATCACTGTGACCACAAATGATGTCTTACAAAAGCCTAAAAGAAACTTTTAAGGCATCCCCAAGAAAAGGAAGTGAGAAAAAAATATGGTATTAAAAGGCATTCATACTCTAGGAGGTTATTATCATCAGAAAAAGCAGGTTTTTGCACCCAAGCTAGCAGTTTCTTTTCCATCTGACTTACTACACAAATAATTTTCAACTCATGACTTGACTCCATACTTCCTAAAACCTATTTCTTCCCACTTAACATACATATTACAGAAGATCACAGAAAAAAAACCCTCAGCTGCTTCATTTTGAAGTGATATAATGTCAATACATTACAGACTACAAAGAAGTATCGTAAAACATAAGCTAAATCTGGATTAAAAAGATGTATTGAGCATTTGCAAACCAGTGACTCAGAGTCACTGACTGAGACTGAGTATTTGTGCCGTTTGGCACAAACTGGCACTGGGACTTACTGCACTGCTTGGATTCCTACCTAAGCCAACACCTTACACACTAAGTTTGGAAAGGGATTTATTGGTACATTGCCAGTTTACTTTGTTCATCCTCTGCTAGTGCATGATTGTTCCAGCTGAAATGTCTGCTAAACAACTGGCTTCTCACAAAACTACCCTAGATCTCACTACTGAAAAACAGCAATTCTCTTCACCCAGAGCTAAAAATACAGCAACAACTTTTACAATTATATACCAAGAATTTTATGATTTAATCCCTCTCTAGGGAAGGATTTCACTTTAGCAAACACAACACATGCAATCAATATTTTCTGAAAGGAAAACACCAAAACAGTCACTTGACTATAGAGCTATTCAAAATAACCCCGTAGTCAATGTTCTGATTTATGAACATGACTCCAGGGTATTGTTGCCCTTTGGTAGCAGTGTCATTTAAGTGTCACCTGTTATTGCATACTTACTAGAGTTAACATATCCAGCTGCCCCACAATGCGGTTCAAAGCACGGTCCACGGAGGGGGAGATGCCTCTGCGCTGTTTCACGCTATGCATAGCTGACCCGCTCTCATTCTCTGCCTTCCTTTTTGACCTTCTTGCCAAGGAAGAGGCAAGGGGACTCTGCAGTTCTTCACTTCTGCCAGTACTCTTGAATACAGAAACATCATTTGAAGCTCCAGCTGCCTCTGTCTTCATTTAAGTGGAACCATACCATAAGACAGGAGAGCCAAAAGTCAGGCTTTTAATTTAAAAAAAATCTACACATATATGCATACACACAAGGACAAATCAGATTTGCTTTTTAACCAGGTCCAATTCATAACACTTCAATTTGTTCTGACCTAAGAGAGAATTCCAGCTGTGATGGATGAGGCAATAAGGGAAATCTTAGCAGTCTTTAGGTACACATTTCAGGTACATATGATTGAAGAGCTACATGCGGTACCATTAGGGCTTGAATTAAAGCTTCAATAAATACAATTAATGAGGGGCGCTTTCTTCAAAAAGGTAGCTCTGGTCAACAAAGAAATTCACTCAGAGTAGTCATATGGATGAAAAATCCATATGTGACTAGATGACCACAATCATTTATTCCAACTTTATAGTATGAAACTATTGTTTAGTATGAACTAACCTCTTATTTCAGCATTAAAAAAAAGAAGTTTTTAGTTGTTTGTTCAGTGATGGTACTTTTTGAAAAATTAATTCCTTCAGAAAATGGGAGAAGGAAACAACAGAAAAGATCCACATAATGCAACACTGAGAGAAATAACTATGATGTACAAACTGTGCTTCAGGCTAAGTGAGAGAGCATGATCTTCCCCACCAATTTGTGTTTGTCTGTGCCTTGAAGTTCTTAATGGTATCTTCGAGCCATGAAAGCCTAAATCATCACTAATTCATTAGAAATGCCTTAACAACAACTTTACCTGATTGATTAATTAATGACTTATTGAGATTTCTTTGAAAACTTCTTATATATCTTCAGACAATTTTAGTTTACTTTTACACTAAAATAAATTGTGGGAGCTAAGTTTTACTATTTCTAATTATATTTGACATATCTACATTTACAAAATAAACCTTTTAAATTGTTGCAATTAAGCTATTTCTATGGCATTTATTGATAGCCCATGAAAATATCCATTTGCTATGGAAAGGGGAAATTTTAGTCTCACCTAATGTATTTAAAATACACAATATTTACAATGTGCCCAAAATATATTTACATTGTAAGGCTGAACAGATTTTTCAAAACAGAGTATTAAAATCATTGTCAAACATTAAAAAAAAAAATCTCCTAAGTCTCTAAAATAATCTTGTAGAATGTAAATTGCTAGGCAGAATTATTGGCAGAATTTTACAAGATTACCTATGCATGTTGATGAGTTTCTGTCAAGAATGATTTACATGTAGTTGTTGACCCTGCCTTTAAATCACATAGGATCAGAGACTCATGGATTAAATACTGCCACTATGATAACGTAATTATTTTCAGTAATACTAAATCATATCAATATTATTGTGAACTTATACTGCTGCATTGTCCACAGTAACATTCCTGTGTCTTCAGTGCCATCCTGCACAGTCCTGTGTGGTGGGAAATGGTTGAAAGCAAAGACTGTGGTGAGTTAAGAGAGCAAAGAAGAAAGTCTTACAACCCTCTCTGGGTAGAAAGTTCCGTTCTGCAGCTATATTCTGCAAGGACAGGTCTCAAGCCCCCAGCAAAGAACCCAGGAAGTGCAGAGTATGACATTAGTAGAAACAGGGGCAGATACCCAGGTATGTTCTTCAGACCTTAACTGACAATGCTACTAAACCAGAGGGAGCCCATTTCAAGGTTTGATAGTACCATGGTATTCACTGACATCACTTTCATTGATTTCTTTATGAACAAAGAAACAGATTAATTCACAGCAAGATACTTCCAGTTTCCTTTCAGCCTTCCTTTCTGTGCTTGGTGACTGACTTAGGCAAATAAACCAGGCATGTCAAATAATGAATGGGTGATGCAACTAACACTGAAATCTATCAGCGATGCGTATTGATACCAGGGTGTGGCAAAAATAAAACTGTGCTAAACATCAAACTAGAGATTTCAAACATTAAACATACAAGGCTATTCTACAGAAAGATCTAATGGTTATAATATTTGCACTGGACTAAGGGAACTGCCCTTCTCTGTTCAAGTCTACTTAAACTTGAGAATCGTAGAGCAATGCTCTGTCAGCCAGGCTGTTGCCTTTTAAATGCCCAAAACTGTGGAAGAAAGCTTTAGCTCACTGTCTAGAATGCTCAGCCAGGAACAGGTAAGTTCTGTTCCCATGAGAGGCTTTATATTTTTTATAAAAGCGAATAAAATGAATAAAAATTCCAAAAGAGAAAGGATAAGAACCCAGAACTTTCCCACTCCTAACTAGATGGTTTAATTACATCTCTCTGTCTCCAATATCATGAATTTAATTTTCTTCTCAACATGAAAAAAAAAATTGTTATGTCAACTTCAAATTATTCCAAAGAGTTGTATAATATAAAAGAGTAACTTGTTAGCACAAAATGAAATAGACTACAAATGGCTTGATTTTTGGACAAGATAGGCAGAAAATTACTCATTTAATTTTACTTTGCATCAGCTCCTTGCTTTAAAGTTTTAGAAGTCTTCAAAAGAAAGCATTTCAAGTATTTGGAATATTTTGACTCTCAATGTATCCCATGTACTTTTAGATGAACATGTATATATAGGATTGTTGTGTCTTAAGACTGTCCATATACCTTCCCTTTACAAAGATTTTGTGATATGAGGATACTGTTAATGAAGTCCTAGAAGAACTCATATTCGCTGTGTTATTTCCAAATTACGAAGATGTATCTGAGGTTCTTGGGAAACAGTATTAATGGAAGGCTTTGGCATGTTTACTAAATCACAAGATGAATATAGTCTCAAATGCTGAGTAATGTGGGAAATATTAAGTTAAATTTGGCGTTCAAATGTTAGATACAAAATATAGCCATGTGGTAAAGAATTCCTGTCTTACAACCAATCCCACTATGAAGAACACTCTTGTATTTAACTGCAAGGGGAGAGTCTATTAGAACAGACTTCTCAGTGATTTATCTAGAAAAACAGGAAGATAGGGAGCTTACAGAAACCTGGCTTTTGTCTGTAAATCTTGACTCTTTGCCCAGAAGATTTCAAACCTCAGCCAGGATTAGCTAAATTTGACAGAAAGACAAAGAACTGACTAAGTTGCAATGAATTTTAGGAAGATTGGAGGCCTGGAAGATGGAACACATTGCAGGAAAACCAGGCAGAACCCAGGCATTATATATTCTGCATGGCAGCAGTAAACTTGCCCAGTTATCACATGCCTTCAGAAACACAGGCAGTTGATAAAGGAAGTTAAAAGCATCAGTGAAAAACACTCAGTGCAGGGACAATTTGTAAATCTTATGCAATTTTATTTTGTAGATACCTCTATGTGTTATCTGAAAATTATAGCATCTATTTCTGATTTCAATCAAACCTAAGGAAGAGTAGGGTTTTCTGAAGTAATTCAGTTCCTGAAAGCTCCAGAAAACCGTTTGCCAGAACTTCTCACCTCAGGTTAACACAGTTTTGCAAGCTCACACTCCTTAACTCTGAAGGAAATAAGAAAGTGTGAGTAAGACCTGGGCTAGAACCCAGGTTTTCCCAGACACCAGCATTAATAAGCTCACTGTAAATAAACTTAGTATTGTTTGCCTAATGTTTACAAAGCTACTTGTACTTACATTATGGGAAGTACCTTCATTTTCTTGCCTTTGAATGACAAAAGCATCTAATTGGCACAGACAGAACAGATGTAACTGTAAACTCTAACTGATACTCTCTGACTTTGCTTAAAGGCATTCTGCCTTGCAAGTTCAGTGCCCCAAGGATAACCTATTAATCCTCCAGTACTCAAAATTAATAAAAAATAGATTCAACATTCAATGACTCTCAAAAATTGCTGTCTGTAATTTATGATGATTTAAAATTAATTTAAATGAATGGAAAAGGAGAGGAAAACAATCTGAGGTTATTAGATATTGCCAAGTTCTAAAAACAGTTTTACTCTGATGTTGGTTTCTGTTTCTCTTCAAACAAGATTACTGCACCTCACACTGACAATTAAGTAGAAATTTCAGTATAAGCTCCCACAAATTTTGCTCTTAAACCCAGCCTAAAGAGATTCTTTCAACCCAAGGAGGAAAGCTGCCAATTCAGTAAAGAGAGCAAATGCTAACCTATTAAAAGTCTCATCACCTTTTTCTTACAGTAAAATTGATCCAAAGTTCAATATATCAGACAAATAGGCCATGAAAGAATGTTTTGTATCTCAGTAAACTGTCACCAGCATTGCAAGTCAGACTAGTGGAAAAGTCTTTTTGTAATTTACTGGGTTAAGCAGCAAACTGAGATTTTTCTGTTACATATTCAAAGACTTAAGAGCAGAATAGAACATGAAAGCATTTACAGAAGTAAGGCAAAGACCTTGATGTTTATTATCAAAATCAAAAACAGATAAGCAAATAATTGAACTTTTGAAACCTGTGGGAGAAATGAAATTAGACCATTTTAAATTTTCAACTTATCTAACTTGTGTCCAAAATGGTTATTTTTATAATATTCTGGAAATTTGTAGAGATTTTTTAAGCACTGTCAGACATCAAGTATATTGCTATAACTCTAAGGTTATCTGCTTTATATTTTCACCTTCCCAAATATCTAACTTTACAGCGTCCTCCAGCTCAGCAAAGGGTCCAAAACTACTGAAATCTAACACAACACTCAAATGCCAAGACCTTGTTGTAAAGGAGTGACACTAGTCTCAATAGATTTCCTTTACTTTTGGATACCAGTCAGGTCATGTCCAACACTTTCATTCAGCATAACATTTTATTTTAAATGAAGTTCTTTTTAAAGAAAATCTTTCTACTCACAGTCTATTTCACATGAAATGTTTCAAGAATTAAATGTTGTCTTTTCTTCAAATTATCCCCTTTCTAAAGTGCTTGAAATGCTACCAATTCATAAACAACAACTCTATATGTCACCAGCAATGGAGTAAAAATGTCTCATAATTCAAAAAACCCCACACTATTCTGAGAGTCACCAGAGCTATAGCTTATTTTGAGAGAATAAATTTTAGTAAGGCAATCAATTTTAAATTGTTACTTCTGAGCAAAGCAAAGAAGAAAATGAAAATGTGTACAGTATTTCCATTCACAGTTCATTAGTAATAACACAAACCCACATTTGGGCAACTTCATCCAAGTTACAAATAAGGAGAAGAAGGAACAGATTTAATTAATCAATAGGAAGTTATTACTATGACATTACCAGCGGATGTTCAGCAGAAAATTAAATTTAGCTTATAAAATGATGTCACAAACAGCAAACCATAATTGCTCATCTTTGTTTTCTGTCAAGCAAAATAGCCAAAACTCAGTGGGTGGTACTTGATCAATTTGTGAAAAATCCTTACACATAACCTTATCACCTCTGCCTGTTCCCAAATGTTTTCCCACGAAACATTCACACAGCCCATAGACACAAACACTGCATCCCAGTCTCCCTTCGCTTCATGACTGTTAAGAATAGAATTTGAGTAAAATGCACCCATATATAAGGATTCCTGAGCAGCTTTATTTATAGAAATAAAAAAATTCCCTCAAGGAAAAAAAGAAAAAAGAAAAAAAAATACAAGTCTCTGTCACTCAATTAGCTATCAACAGGCTTCAATCTTCTAGAAGCTCCACAGTCAGAAACTACAGACCACCATTTCTAAAAGCATATCTTAGAGATCTCATAATTAAGATAGCTTATAAAAAAGTTACATTGGTAAGCTTCCTAATGAATCACAAAAATTGGCATGGTCTGCTTTTTAAAAATAAACCTTTAAATTTTGAACACATGGTACATTTGCCTACTAACAGTAAAACACTTCTGATACTGTGATTAAAACAACTACAAATAATTAGTCATAAGTAGGGCATTAAGCTCAAACAGACCAAAGATCAAAGGCATAACAGAGCAGTGTCCCACCTTACCAGATGCTGAATTCCTGTGTCTTTTGGTTATTCGAAATCATGGGAAATTCTCAGGAGTAATAGTACTATCATTATCACTGCTTTTTTCCTCCTCTTGTGAACCTACCCTCATATAAAAATGGTTCACTGTGGAAATGCTAAATTTAACTATTCAAGAGTTATTTTTTTCTCTGTGGTTTGGGGTTTTTTGGGGGGATTAGTTTTTTTCATAGGACATAATTACCCACAGATCGTTTTGACTGCTTTGAAATTTTTTTTCAGTCAATGAGTGATCCAGATAAAACAGCTCTCTGATCTATTAGTCTAACACTGAGTATGTTAAATCACAATCTGTTTTATCAGTTGCTATGAAGAAAACTTCCCTGTAGTTTCAGCTGATGACAGCACTCTTCATTTCCTCTCCTCTTGCACACATATGATTTAGCACAGCAACAACTTGCCATGTGCCAACTGTGGCTTTCTGCCCCATGTTATCTGATGAGGTAGCTCTGGAATCGTTTATTTGCAAACTTTAATGAAGTTTTGCACTCAAGCAGTAAAGTACAGATAAACTATGCAGAGCATCCAGAACAAAGTTCTATTAAGCATTTCTAGCTTGGGCAGTCTGCATTCCAAACTTGTAGCACAAACTTTCACACTTCAACCAAAGTCTTTCATGTCATCTTACACATTAGAGTCTTCTCCTGCTTTTAAAAAAATGCCCAAGCTGAAATAAAAAAAATAAAGCACTTAACAGATGTGCATCACATCCAGTCTGACACGGAAACACCTTGAAGGACACTGAAGGTAGCACATCCTTCAGTTTAGAGCCTGATCATGAGCAGTGGTACCAGGTTACAAACTCACAGCCAATAAAAAAGGCCAAACTATCAGACTGTATTCTTTAGCAAAACTGCCATTTTCACCTAAGATGGCAGAGCATAACACTTGAAAATAGCAAATTCGGCCTGAAACTAAATGAATTTATAGAGGCCATAAGACCAGTACAAAACAATGAAAACTAGTACCTTAGTTTGGTGGGGTTCTTTATTTTATTATCTGTTCAAAATTAACTGAAATCCTGATGCACTTACAGCTATGCTCTGATTAATCAGAGTTATTTACTTCTATCAGAATGACAGCTATATTGAATTTAGTATTCCTGTGATGGCATGAAATAATAAACTCTCCTGTCCATAGGCACATCTCAAGATGGCCTGAAACTTCTATGCAAAGAAATTATATGACATTTTACAAGCATCCTTTCACATACATAATGAGAAACTGACTATAAGGTTTTCTTACATCATCTTTTTCCCAGAGCGTTGCTTCTGGTTTGAGAAAACACTGTAAAACAGAGTACATCCAACGCACTCAGCATTTTATGATTCCACATATATAGAATCTAGTACAGAACAAAAATATTTTCTCTGTATTCCATCCATGTCAAGAAAGCACTGAAAAAGAACATAGAATAAGCCTTGTTTTCTCCAAGAAACCTAAAAAAAAATATTTCTATTTCCCTAATAAAAACCTCTTAGAAGTCCACAAATATTTGAGTGCAC
The DNA here is from genome assembly GCA_024734555.1 of Trochalopteron elliotii. Lineage (NCBI taxonomy): Eukaryota > Metazoa > Chordata > Aves > Passeriformes > Leiothrichidae > Trochalopteron > Trochalopteron elliotii. The sequence continues at coordinate 973,864 of JANPWX010000014.1, forward strand.
ATCCAGTTAGAAAGAAATACAATTCCTGAAATACTTCTTTCTAAACTCATCAGTAATAAACTTTACTTAAAACCAGGTGATTTTTTCTTTCTAATTTGCTCATTGATGTTAATTTCTAACACTAACAGTACCCTGCACAGAGTCAGCATCAGTTTAAACTTCTAGAAAAAACTAAAGATTTCCCCCCAAAAAACAAGCAATACTGGCAAAAAGTTAGGATTTGATAATTAAAAACCAACTGAACAAAAACCCCACAAAACAACAAACAAACAAAGCCCCCAACAAACAACCAAATAAAAAACCCCAAAGCATATCATGAGCATACGAAACAAACCAGGCAGAAATCATTGGAGGTTCAATTTCCAAAGGTGAGAATCCCCTGCCAGGAAGTCAATTCTAAAATAATAGTTCAGGAAGACTATATTCAAACGCTTTCATAAGTTATAAAAACACTTGCACCACAGGCACTAAAATATAAAAATGTACTCTGTAGAAGAAAGGCAAAGAAAGGTAATCAATTATCTTCAATATATTTTCATCTTCAGCAAGAAGCTTTGCAAAGCTAAGGAGAAATAACATGACACTATAGAAGCATTTCCTTATATAAAATTACAAAATAAAGTAGCCAAGTTTAATTTATGCAAATTACTTTGGACTGCTTGCATGCATACCCAAGAAAACATCTTATGGCTGAAATTAAAAAAAAAAAAGTTCCTGTAATAGCTTCTTTTTACCTACATAGAGTCCTAATAAAAATTGTATTTCATACTTTACTTGAACTTCTTATACATTCCAGGGCAGAGAAAAGCTAAAGGAGGGCAGGAGGAATACTTGTAAGAGAAGCTGGAAACATAATGACTCACTAGAATGAAGTAATGACAGAAAATTAATAACCCTATGTGGACAAGACCTCCTTTCTACCACTATAAATAGAATATTCTGCTATTTTTGATATTACAAATGTTAATGAATAAAAACATAAGTATAAAAGCCCTAGGACTTTCCTAGCATGTGGGCAAACTCCCTGTACTTCAAATAGCAGATTGTGGGGGTTCACAGAGGGCATCAAGTACATGGGAGGAAGGAGGCAGGGTTACCCTCAGGGTCTGCAGCACCCTCACCAGGAGCACAACTAATCAGGGAAATGACAGCCATTCTTCTGGCTTGCCTGCTCATGACTCCTTTCTGTCCTCTTCCCCCCACCAAAAAGAACTGAATGAAAGCCTTTAGACCAATACTCAGATAAAGTCTAACTGAACTTTATAAAGAAACAACACCTGGTAACAGTGAGTTTGTTGTACAGAGTCTTAAATTATATATATAAAGGACAGTATAAAGGACAGCACTTCCTCTATCTCAAAGTCATCCAATATATCCATATTCAACACAAATTTACAATGAAGAGAGATTGATCAACAAACCCAGAGGAATTTCTTTTTCTTGAAGGCCTGTTTACTCCTGAGAAAAAAATAAATAAAAGAATATACTTTACAACATGCAACCGATTTCTCCCAGATAAGGCTTTCATACTTAGTCTGTTGGGGCAAAACTAATCTTGAAGAACTTACATTGTATGTAAATGAGAAGAACTAAAGGAATACACTTCTGTCTTAAACCCCACCTCTTCATAAGAATGAACAAAAAACTACTGAAGACAAAATTCTGAAGAGACAGACTCTGCCAGAAAAAGAACTGTGAATAATGTTCTCCTGAGGCCTGCAGAAAGCTGAGCAGGGCTGCAGTCCCTGGGCTCCAGCCTGCCCAGAGCAGAGGTCTGGTGCTCCTCAAGCCCAGGAGGCTGGCACAGGGCAGAGCTGCCTGTGCTGCAGAGCTTCCCTCCAGGCACTGGCACTGTAGCAGGGCCCCCTGCTGCAGGAGCACATGGGAGCTCTTTGCCAGCCCCTACATGACTATACACTCATATGCAGATCTACACACAATTTACATTCAAAGTTATATTCAAAGCTAAAAGAAACTCCTTTCTGCCAGCACAGCTGCATCTGTATCAATGGTTTTTGTCCAGATAAGTGTCTGTGGTATGGTACAAATTTTCTTATTTTGCTACCTCATATCAATATAACTTTTGCCATAACAAAACTTTGTTGCACAGACAAACCTAAATTGCCTCCTGTTAGGGGATGCTATGGGGGCAGGGTGTCCATACAAAGATTTCACAGAGAAACCTCTTCTTAGCTGAGATCTGGCAGCTTTTGATTTCCTTTCAGAGCAGCAGTAACCACAGGTGGTAATACCACTTGACCAGGTGGCTATGGACAATACCACTGAGTTTGTTTACTCCATAGAAGCAAGTGTCAAATCTCCTCTAATACAAACTACTTACAGGAAAATATCAAAGAGTTAAAAACATTTGAAATTAAGTTAGCAATCCAGCATAGTAGAGTCCGAAGTTAAATCCAACAGGGCCAGCATAACAGCTTGAACACTTTGCCAAAGAGATAGATACTACTATCTGCAAAAGAAAAAAAAAAGTCCAATATTTCATGGAGAAACTGAAGTCCTCTGACTATAGCCATAAAAATATATTTCACTCTGTAGCAGAAGAAACAGGGTTTCTTCCTCAGTATTTTGTCAAGGCTCTTGTTAATGAAGTGCTATGCCTATAGAAGTGGATGGGGAAAGTTTCAAAAGGACGTCAAACATTTCAACAATAGTGGCACAAGCAACTCCCACAAGGATAAAATGAAGCTTCAAAATTTTGATTGAAAAGTCAAATTTATGTGCTTTTATTAGATTTCACAAAATACCTGGAGAAAGTAGCAAAAGTCCATCCTGAGCTATTTCAGTGCTCAGGATTAATAAATATGCTGAAAGTTTGGATAAACTGTCCTATTAGTTTAGGTAAAAATAATACTCAGTCCTGTTTTGTTCAGAGGTGGGATTCTAAATAATTGCTTTGGTAGCACCAGAACAACTTTGTACTTAAGTCAGTTAAGTTTTACAATTTACTGTGATCAGAATCAAATTAGGGAACAGCAGAAACTGAGAAATTTGATAATTACATACAAATATTCAAGAAATGTTAACTTTGGAGTGGTCTGACAGGCCTGTTACACTCTTAAAAAATAACTTCTATAACTCAAGGATTATTGGTACTTTAAAAGTATCAGAAACAAAAGAAGCCCCAGCAACAGCATACTTATTAGCAAGAGATGTTAAAGCATTATGCATATTTTTTATGTGTCTAATGAGGTATTTTTATCTTTCATTTCAGAAGATAATAAATGTTGTAATTGCATTTCTGGCAAAATACTTTCTACTCCAATGACAGCAAAAAAGACTATTGGTTTTGAAATAACTTCACAAGTCAGATAATGATACTGTTTTTTAATATATCCTGCAATAGTGGAGAAAATATCAGGGGAGTCAGGAAGCTGAAATTCCATCAGTAATTACAAAGCATAAACAGGACAATTGTGTGGTCACAGGTCACAGACAGCATGAGAACTATGTCAGGAAAAAGCCAAAAAATCAACTCAAAAGTTGACTTAGGACATTTAGAGCAAATATTTAAGGCCAACATCAATACAGTTTGAGGGGACAAAAAATAAATGGTCTTTCAAACTGAAGACCTCTCTAATGAAATATTTAGTCAAACTGTTACTGATAAAATCATCCCTTTTTTTATATCCATAATATGCATGCTACAATTTTATTAATGCATTTTAGGCTGTAATGCATCAGGAACTCAATTATCTAGCTAGTGTTTCTTCAAAAACAGTTAAATCAGAAAGACACTGCAGAATTATGTTGGTTTTAGTGACTCCATTGAAATCTGCTCTTGTTTTAGTCTCATACAAAATGTACCAGCCATCTGGAAAATCAAGTTTAGAGGTGACAAAAAGGCATCCAGTAAACTATTAAAACAGTCAGAGTCACTTGGTATTCTGACTTCATTCAATTGTCAAAATGCAACTTTTGTACACATGCAAGACATCAGAGAAGAATACACTATGGAGTAATACACTACAGAAAGCAGAGATGTTGAAAAGATCTACAATGACACATAACTGGACAAAATGATAAAACTTTATGATAAGGTTACTGAGTGAAGAATTACAGTATGTTACATGCAATTAACTGAAAGTGCTAAGCAAATAGTATTGTACTATTTCACTACACGAGCAAAAATTAGAAGTATGGACACTGAATTCCTTTCCCAAGAGATGTAAGAAAGGAGGAAACATCTTGGAGGAGTAACCTTGTCAGTGAGGAACACCTGATACTGCTTAACCTAAGAACAGTTTAAGGATAAAGCAATTATTTTAAATCTCTGTTGCAATCAAGGAGTCTTCCTTTGCAATAAAAATACTGCAATATTTAACTCAGAGTTGCATTGCGATGCCTTCACTTCAGGATCTACCATGCAGAGTGGAACTCACACCTTGGTGAGCAGGAAATATCCATGCACTTAGAACATGCCAGAGGACAGCATCTCTCCCCTTCCCCGCTTCCCTCCTTCAACCAACCCAAACTGCTACAACCAGAGTACCATATGTCAGGAGATACAGAGAAAAAAAGAACAAACCCAAACCCAACCAACCAACTTTTCAGAGCAGTAATGCCACCTACCTCCACTGATGGTGTCACCTATAGAGCTACTAATTTTTTTCCCCAAATACTTTTTATTGCAAAAAGGCAACAGAATCTAGTGTTCCTCTTCCAGAATTGCTAACCATAGACTGTTTCTCACTTGCTTTCCTCAGACATCATACACTCTCAGTTTTTACTTTACAATGCTTCAAATTCAAGCAAAAAGGATGGAGCTGCCTCCATTCAGTCTCTGCTATGTGCTGTTTACGTTACAGCCATGCAGTCAGAAGAAATCAGAATCCTCTTAGGCTGAAAAAAACCCCAAACTGAATCCAACATAGGTACTGCTTGAACAAAAGGAAACCATTATTAGCACCTCCTTTCCTCCTGTTTTTTCCCATTGCATCTTAAGAAAGACGTTCAGCTGTTGCATGCATGCAACACACCTGCATTATAGCACAATCACATTGGATACATGGCTCCACAGATATCAGTCAATTCAGTTAGGTTACAGCCAGCCCTGATCTACTCCTTCATCTCTAAATAATTTTTTCTCATTTTTTTCCTTTGTTGCTTGTATTAGTGTTTGGACAGCTGAACAAATCAGGGAATTTACTTGGATGGAATTAACCAGATAAAAACAGTCATGAAGATAAAATGACTGTGAAAGCCTCCTTTAGCATTGTTCTACCTAATTGCTAACCCCCACGCTGTTTTGGTGGAAGACACAAGTCAAGATATTTTTCTATATCAAACACTTATCTGCTGAAGAATTTTTTTTCCTTAGTTGCTCAATTTTATTTGAAAAGTCACATTTTTTCAGTCTTGTTTTAAGCAACCTATGTAATTTTTTGGATGTGACTCATAAGCAAGTAACTACATCTTACTGAAACTCAACAGTAATGCAGCATGGTTTCAAGGAGAGATGTGTTGTATTGGAACAACTAATATATTTGGAAAACACTCAAGCTTTTAGTCAGAAAGCATCCTCTGGGTTTAGCTATCACTCTAATCTAAGTGATAAACAGAATTTGCTAGCACTTATTTAAGTACGGTCATTTAGGGAAAAAAAGAAAATATTAAATCAGTATTCAAGTGTTTGCTTTTATAACAAACTTGTTTTAACAATTTTGAGTAACATATGAGTTTTATATAAAAATAAATTTCATTTTATAGTCAAGCTTCTACCACAGAGTTGCAAGCATGTTGTGCTAAACTTATACTCCTGTTGTATTTAAGAACAAAGGGTAATTCAAGGGCAGTATTTTAGCTTTACAATCTTGTTTTCTGACATACTTGATCTGTAGCTCAGCTTTATTATGCAACTTAAGATAAACAAAAATAAAATCTTGTAGCCTTCTCAAAACCACATGTATTATGAGCTAAACTGCACATTTTGTGGGACTAAGGAGAAAGAGAATGCTTCATCTCAGAATTATTAAAGTCCTGTGAATACTAAGAAGTTGAAAACCTTATTTGTACTGCTGCATAAAAAAAGTCAAACTAGGTGCTTACTGGGTAACAGAGCCACTGAATGATAATTTCATTAACTTCCATTAAGCTAAATGACTCACAAATGGCATTTAGATCAGTAGTAAATCATCATCTAGGTCAGCAGGAAGCTCATTACAGACTGACAAGCCAAGCGACAGAAAACACTTTTCTACAAGTGCTATAGTAGTAATTTCCTGTGTGAAAGGCTTGCTGCTGTTCCTGCATTCCTCGGGGGACACTTCTCAGAGGATGTTACTCTTCCCCAGGAAGAGGAAGGAACCAGTTGTTATTGGATGTGTGGGCTGATAGCTGTCGGGCATTTTCTGCGTGCCGCAGAATCAGCTGTGAGAACTGTGAATACAGCTTAGATTTCCAGTCAAAGCAGAGGAAAACACCGCTTCAGCAGACAAGGTCAGAGCGTACATGTACAGTATCTCAGGAAACTGAGGGAGAAATAATACCTGGAACTTCCATCCCTCTAGCTCCCAGAAATCTGCTGCTGTGCTAAAGGAACAATATACAGACATGGATCAACTTGAAAGGCATTCCTGAAACACAACTGTCCTGAGTAAGACCCCACACTAAGTAAAATTTTGCTAGTTTTAAAAGGCCTGTTATGTTACAAAATATTTGTGTGTGTGTGGATGTGTACGTTTTTTTCCCTGTTAGGTCCCTCTCCTAGGTTTCCTGTTCTGTAGGAACTCAAGTTCCCTCCATATGTGTTGAGACACTGATACAGGGTGGGTCACCAGTAGCTACTCTATGCCAATTCCAGTATCAGTTCACATCCACTGACTTTTTCTTAAGTGATGGCACTAATATGTTTCCCTATTCTAATTGCTAATTTCCAAATTTCATTAAAAAAACCAATCCAGCAATTATTTGATTTTAAAGTTATTAGGGAGACAGAACAGTGACAGAGAAATAAGCAGTACAATCTCATAATGTACATTTCCTCAGGAAAGCAGGCTAAAAATAGTATAGGAAATATTATATTCTTGCACTCTCTAGTGCCCAAATTCAGAACTCAGTCTCCAATAAAAACCTGACTTTCTCTCCAGGTCCAGTTCACTCAGAGAATACAATCAAGACCATTAAGGAACATCAGGACATGCATTATTACTTAATTATGTAGAGGCACAACATACTTCCTGTTCTCTCCTTGTAAACCAGCAGTTACATGCTGTGTTAGAATAGCATCACTGCAAAACACAAGGACCATTTGGATCATATACCTCTTTTATTACACACGTTGGATCCACCTCCAAGGATTTGATCCTTAGGCTTTATTTGATGCTAGTGGTATCAAAGCTTTTAAGATTATGTACACAAATCTTTTTAAACATGCCTAGACATCTACAGCAGCTCAAAATGCAAGTTTAGAAATTCACTGCTCAGTATGCGAAACACTTCATCTTTTCGGCACTTGTGATGAGTCATTTTGTTCATATACACCACACCTTCTTTAGAAGGCTCTTAGCTGGACAACAGAAAAAGCTGTCTCTACTGCTTCATGGTTATTCCAGATGTATTAGGGGTAGCCTTTGGGAGGAATGGGAGACATTCCTTCCCTGAGAGCAGCTGAACATGTTTAGCTGCAGAGTTTTGGGGAGAAGGAATCCTATCCTCTTGCACCAGCTCCACGCACTGTACCTGCCTAGCATGCAAAGAGCAGAAAGGTCTGTCTAAAGTGTACTATAAGCCAAAATGATACTAAAAATTGCCTGTCTAAAAGCAAGGTAGGTCAGAGAGGGAGATTCATCTGCAAAGACAAAAGCAGAATTCTTATTTTTATTCTGCAGCACTGAACACTTCAGACTTCCTCCATTCACAGTATTTATTCTGTGCTTGTATAAGACTTAGCATGAGCCATTCAGAGCCTGTTTGAGACTTTTTTGGTGTGCTCATCTATGAAAAAGGTGCAGACCGCTTTACACCAATTTTGGAGACACAGGATCTCTTCACACTATTTCCTAATTTAATTCTGTTTGTCACTGGGAGTTGAGGGAGTTGACTGTTCAAATAAGCATTTACCAGTAATAAGAAGAATGGCAGTAAATGAAAAAAGTTCATAGCTATTCAGGGAGTGGCCTTTCTTATTTCTCTGCCTGGCAACAAAGAAAGTAAGGGGATGGAAGAGGCTGGAAACTGTCAATTCTTATAAAATCCCTTTTACCGGTGGATCACTCCCCAGTGCAGAGCTCAGTCTAATTGGCAACCAAGTTTTGGACAAGGAACACAAGGAGGGCAGTGATTCCAGACTTTCTTTCAAAGGAAATACTACTGGAGCTTTTCCTTGGTAGCGAAAAATGTATGCATATCATGTAATGATCAGTTTTTGTCTGAGGACATTTAGGAAGGTTGAGATCCATGAAGTACAGAAAGCTGTTTGTTGTGCTTTCAAATGAGCTATAAAAACCAGCAGAGGTAACTACTCTCCACAATGAAGTGCCATATGAGTTTTGTTCTACCAGCTGCTCCCTTCTGAATTGGACTTAGGCCCCAGAGGAGATGATCTATGTATAAAATTGCCATTACTTCCTTTCACCCTCCCCTTAACCTCACTGAAGACAGTTGGTGTTTATTTCCATTTAAGGCTGAAGCCAAGAAAGAATGGAAATCAGAATAAATGTGAAGTTGCAAGGTAAGAAAAATACTAAGTGTTTTAAAAATTAGTTTTTAAAATATAATTTCTATTATCTTTCCTCTCCTACTGCATTCTGAAGTTATGTTAAGCCATGGAAGGAAGAGACATTACTCCAAGATCTTTTCAAAGCAAATTCCCATGAGGAAGAATAGTTAACTGAGCCTTCATGTATGCAGAAATGAAAGAATAGATGCAAATTTTTCATTCATAATTGCTGTCTTTCCAAATACATGGGGGTTTTTTTTGACTGTGGAGCTTGGTTGGTTTTTCGGGGCTTTTTTTAATTCAAAACAAAAGGCAGAGAAAAGTGTATAAAAATACCTAAATCCTGAAATACAAACTCCAAAAGCAATGTGTACAGAACAAATTGAGAGTATCTGTACAGATACTTCTACTGTTTGCCTCAAGACACCTACTACAAATGCAGTACAGATAAACTTTCTATTTTAAAACTTAGTACGTTCTTTTTGCTCCAAACAGAAACAATCCTTATCTTTCCTCATTCAGTAATTAACCCACTCTTAACTTTGTAGAAGTTGTACTGTAAACGAACAATAAGAATGTCTTGTTTTTAGTGTTAAATGGCACTGGAAGAGAAAGAACAGCAAACATCTCCCAGCCAGCGCAGACATTCTGACTTCCAGATTACAGTACATTGCTTTGCTTCCTCCCAATCCTGTTTGCATGAGCAAGGTCAGAGAATGAAACATTAGACAGCCTCTACAGTGATTTCCTGCTTCTGTCAGTAAAAACTAGAGACACCATCAACTTTCCCTTGTTTCCAACCAGAGGTTACTAGCCCACTCCCTTATAAAATTTAAAAGAACCAACTTCCCTCATGATTTAAAATAAAATTGGAGGATGAAACAGAAAGAAGTAGTCCCAAAGAGAAACAAAACTTACAACTTTTCCTTTTCAGTAGTTCAGAAAACAAAGGCAATGTTAAGATACTTGACATATGGAGAAGGGGTGGGAGAGAGGCAGTAATGCTTTCAGAGTCTTCAATGAAATAGAAAGGAGAAAAAACACCAGCCCCAGCCCCCAGATTTGACCCTAATTTAGTGAATATTTTCAGAGTGCCAAAGGCTAGAACACACTTAATTTCCAGTAACTGAAACATATGAGGACTCTTACCATTGAAAATGTCAGACATTACACAAGTACCAGTTTGTTAGGCATACACAGCTAATTCTTACAATGCTTTCAGTAATATGCAGGAGAACTGAATGAATGAATCATCAAATCCAAAGCTATTTCCTAACCATAATAATACACAGGAATTCTTAATGGTTTTGTAACTGTAGTCCAAAAGAAAGCAACTCCATACTGAAGATTACACTGAAATTTTTCCACTGAACAAAGATCAGACTCCCTTCACTGAGTTTACAAAAGAAGTTGCATCAGTATGAACCTTAGACGAAAAAAGATTTTTCACCATGTTCAAAACAACTGTCCTTAGTACTAAGCTAGAATAGAAGCTGAAAAGATAAGGTGTCCACAATTCAGGCAGTTTAATAATGTGTTTTTAGTAAAATCCCTATAAGAACATTCACATCTGCATATCTTAGCTTAACCTCTGAAGCAAGAAAATACAACTACATTAAAAAACAAACAAACAAACAAACAAACAAACACAAAAGCAGGCCTTTTAAGTGTGGAACCTGTGATGGATTGTTGGTTTTGATGAAGCAAGAAATTAAAATTCCTTGAAAAGGAAGAGGAGTAGGAGGAAGAGATAATACTAGTATTTTTTTTAGACAGCTACAGCTCAAAATAAATGAACTGCTGAGAAAATATCTAAACATATATTTTAAATTCACAATAAAGAATTGAGAGTGTTATATTTTTAAATATTTGTTTTTAAAATCTTTTCTAGGCAGACTGTTGTCAAGAATAGATGATGGTGATACTTTTCTGCACCCTAATTATCTAGAGTAGTGTGTCCTCTTTCAGGCTTCTTGGTCCCAGGTCCCACTGACATCCTGGACCAAGCTGAGTTGAGAGTGAGCAACATAACCAAGGGGCTGGAACATGTGGTATCGCCAAAAGCCAGAGAGCCAGGTTTGTTCTCTGGAAGAAAAGATACAGGGAGATCTTGCTGCCATCTCAGATATCTAATGGTTAGACAGAAGAAGACAGACACACACATATTAGAGGACCACTGTGAATTGAAGGCAACAGACATGTTGGAACACAGGATATTCTAATTACATATTATGAAAAAAAAAAAAAATTTCATCAACCAAACACAAGAGCAAGCCGCCCAGAAAGGTGGTGGAATCTTTATCCTTACACATTATCAACAAATGAACTGGACAAGGCATTAAGAACCTGATGCAAGCTGGCTTTGCTTTAAGGGGAAGGTTAGATGAAATGACTCCACACATCCCTCTCAACCTATACTGTATCACTTTCATCAACAAATCTTCACAGAAGGACGGAAAAGGAAAAACCTTTTTCCTCTGTCACAGATCATCTTAGGGGCAGTAATAATGTATTTCCTATAAAGGAGTAGGAGAGGACACAATTCCAGCTAAAGAAAAGATTCTCAATAAGAAGAGCACTTTCTCCTACTGTTCTTTCTCCTGGACTAGACTGAGACTTACAGAGGTTTTTGACCACTTACTGTCAGGAATTTTGGTAGTCATTCAACAAAACATTACAAGGTTTTGTAGAGACTTCCAATCTTGCTGAAGACATTTCAGGGAGCTTTAAGAAACTCACCAGAAATCCTACAAAAGCTTCAGTGTTATTACTGACCCAACAGAAAAGCTGCATTTAAAGACCCGCATTTTCTCAGATCACTGTCTCAAGTATCTCTCTCCTTCAGTATAAAAATTAAAGTATGTTGATTAGCTACTTCCAATGGTGTGGAGACTTGCCAATATGTTTTGTAAATAACCCTTAAGATCCTGCTGTGTTACATGCAGTGATAAAGTCATTGAACAAGAATGCGTAAAGATACCTAAATGCAGACTGCATTTTCCTCTCTGCACGTACCAGAGGGGCAGACGAACTCCTTAAGGCAGAGCCTTAAAAGAATAAGTAGGTATAGATAGAACACGTGTAAATTAACCAAACAATCCGATCAAAAACTTTTGTTATTTGAACAGCATCCTTTCAGTAGAAGCAGTGCCAAAAACCCATAAACAGATTTAAAATGGGTCTTGAAATGTTTGCAGGGAAAAAAATGCACAGTGATAATGTCTTTGACAACCAGTAGAAAAAGAGCAACCCATTGGGGCTGGGAATCGGGGATATGTATGAGGTAGGATGGTGAATTAGACTAGGACTATAGGATGGCAATCTCAAATTGGAAAAGGATTAAGAAAAAAATATATACAGATAATGCACAAAAGCAATATCATTCAATTGAGGACAAACTGTACCAAGAAGAAATCTGTCAGTGAAGGTTTGATAGAAATAAAACCAGCATCTGCCCTTTTCTCCTTGTTTCTCATGAAGAGCACATCAAGCCTCTATTAGACAGTCTCCCCATACATTAGGGAAACTGAGAAAGCTTCAGATAAAAAAGGTCCAAGTCACTGAGAGCCAGAACCCTCTACAAACAAGACACAAAGAGTCTAGGTGGCTGGCCTGATTAAGAAACAGATGATAATTCCACAAATGACAGAAGCTGGTAGTGCAGCAGACAGACACCAGACAGGAAAATGATACTAAAGGATGAGCTGACATTAGAAAGCACAGAGGACCAGATTGGTAGGCAAAGTTGGAGAAAGTGTTATCACTATGGGAGAGGAAGGATATTAGTGGCAAAGAAAACATGCAAATGGTTCCTGAACTTGTGTTAACAGTAGAAGAGTTAGGGTTAATCTGTGTTGAACAGGACAGCTGCCTTTAAGGCTACAGTCCAAGTAACAAGGTTATAGGAATGTTTCTAGATAGAAAAAGATGCTGATGTGCAGATGGGGAATGCTGAAATGCAACAGTGGTGACAATCAATGATAACTGGTAGATTGAGATGCTGGGGGAAAAAAAATAAAGTAGTGATTACTGACACAGTCAAGAAGCAAATTCTGAAGCAACATTTTTATAATGAAGACTGTAAAGCCAGACAGACAGCAGTCAAAAAAATCCTGTACTTCTTGGGTCAACGTACTCCTCTGAGTTCTGAGCATAAAATTTTATAAGTTGCTTTCATATCCAAAGAATTAATGGAGACTAAGTGATTTGTGGGTATATTATAAAGAATTACAGCACAACCATACATTTGAACTCTGTGATGAGCAGAGTAAGTAATGAATATAGAGTACTTAATAGCAATAGGTAGTCAGTAAATTATATCTACCACAATCCACTGCCTGTGAAGCCTACTAAACAGATGTCTGTAAGTCTACAAAGAACCACATTTCCACTCTGAAAACACGACACAACCGATAAACCTTAAAATATATAACATTATCACCTCTCAAATACAAGTCATTATACGATCATTTGTTTTGAAGTAAAGGTTTCTCATCAACCTGTGCATCATAATCTTCAAAAATGATCTTAAAGAATTTTATATAGTACATTCACAACATAGCTCTCATAAAGCATTAATGACAAAATAGAAGAGCAGAAACCACACCTGCTGCCTTTTTGTATTAACCCTTTAACCACACAAACTCTTTATGGAACTAAAATTGCTCAAGACACAATTTGTGCCTTCACAGGAACAGATTCAGAGCTAAAAGAAAAATTCTCATTTTAACCTAATTCTAGAACAGCATGTCTTTTAGATTTCATACCAGGAGAGCATATTTCTCCTCCCACGAAACTACCGCTAAAACATTGCCTTCCTCTCCTCCCACACGCCATACCAATGTCATATGTAAAGCCAACACTAGAAGACTCCAATCCTATCACTCTGTCTTAAAATATATTACCTTTTTTTCCTTCTAGGGAACTATTAAATGCCTTAAAAGGAGAAATAATAAAACATCACTTTTAGAATTGTACCGGTGAGACAATGATTGTTTAGGGTTACCATTATTTGCAGATAAAGACAAAGTTACAAAAAAGTGTTCGAGAATAAGTCACAAATTTTAACAGTAATATTTAGATGTACTTAGCATGGGCTTATAAATAGAACTTGTGCTTAGTATAGAGTAAAATTACAGGTATAAAATGAAAGCTTTGCTATTACACCATCTTCTGGTTAGACTTGGGAACCGTGACAGAAAGTTTAAACTGAGAATTTAGGATATTAATCTCTGAGCACTTGACAGTTGCTAAAAAATCTATTTCATTCATATGGACAACAAAAACACATTTCTGTAACATACTAGCTATACCCTACCCTTTTTCTTTTTTTTCCTTTTTTTTTTTAAAGCAACTTACAGGAGTAATGGGAGTACTGATACTTGAAGATGGTCTAATATCGATGACAGTTGGGTCAGGTGTTTGTTTATCAGGCACATCAAAGGTAGGGTTGACCTGTTGAAAATGAATTATATCATTATTTCAGCACCAACAGAGAAAAGGAAATAAGACTGAAATAAAAGGTGAGGACACACTTAGCAGCCCAGATCAATTGGTTCCCAATTCCCATTCAAGTTCCTCAAGTCATCCATTACTAACTGACTGTCAATAAGCTTACTTCTTCTGTACCAACTCTGATTACCAAAGTAACTTTGAAAGCACTTCTGTGGAAAACAAGTAGGAGATAACACTGAAATCTGTGATAAGTTAACAGATCGAACACAAATGATGTTGCTTCTGAAGCCACAGAAAAAACTCCTTTCTACTGGGACAATGTCAGAGGCTGATTGATATGATATTATAGTATCTTCAATTTTGCTCTTAGTATCAACAGTTAGTACTTGCTTATTTTTGGCTATAGGAGTTTATCTATAACTTTAGCAAAATACTGCTAATGTCCTTTCCTGAAAGTGAAGCATTAAGAAAGTATCAGAGAATATGAAATTTGAGAAAGCTGCTACTCTTATCCTATGGTTTCACCTAAGGATCAGAATAACTCCCTATAAAATCTGTGTGCATATTATCCCTACCATTATATTATCTAGGTGTATCACAGCCTAAGATGTTTGCCCTCTCAGCATGCTGCATGGAAGTACTACTCTTATTTTATGAACTGGCAAAATTTACAGAAATACTAGATGACTTGTAAGTCACCAAGAAGTCTGATGTAATAAAGAGAAATGAACTTTTCTCTTTCCAAATTTTTATCAGTAATCCAGAGACAGTATTAATTCCAATCACCTTATTAAAAGAGGAAAAAAACCCAGAACCCTCAAAACTACCACTTGCCTACTGACACGGTTAAGTTTAGTAACTGAAAGTTTCTTAGCTACAAGGGACATTTTATTGTGACTACTCAAAAGGAAGATTCTAATACTTCACTTGAAGTCTGTCAAAATTCTGGCTCAGCCAGAGCTGCTCACTTGGTAACTACTTCAGTGCTATTTCCACAAGGAAAAATCCCTGATGCTAGGGTGCATACATTGGTATGAAGACCTCTAGGTCAGTGACATGTTTGTTAAGTAGATAGAATACAATCTCATGTCTGGAATTAATAGTCAAGGAAGGAGGGCAACAGCACCTTGTACTGCCTGAAGACTTTTCATTCTATTTAGATTTCCATAACTTACACGCAGAAATTTAGGTTAAAATTAATAGAAGCAAGATCTGCCTCAGTAAATACAAGTGGAAAAAGATAGACAAAGTTTACTAGAAGCTAGAAGGTAAAGAAACATTTAAAAACAGATATTACCTGATTATTTAAAGTGAAAGTGATTCTTACACTTTGCAGCACTTACAAATCAGAGATGACAAATCTTCCTTAAAGGGAGATCTTAACACTGTTTTTAAGCTTGTTCACTTTTCTGAGTAGGAGTGCTTAGCTCTTTCTTTTATTCCATTTCAACAAGCCATTCTTCATCTACGATCTTTTTTTCTGCCTTCCTATTACTTCAGTCAAGAATTACCAGGTACTCAGGGACAATCAAGAAAACCTATTCTGCTACACAGTCATCACAGCTGAACACTTAAAATTCTCCCTCATTTATAGGTGTTAGGATCAAGTCTTGCTTTCTTCCAATTTTGTCAAATAGACTTGGAGGAAAGAAATGGAGAGAAGAGAACCAAAGCCAGGTAACATGGTCTATGTAATAACCTTCTATTTAGCTGAAAATTCTACCATTTTAACTGGACTTCTCCTTTAGCATCTTTTCTGCAGAAACGTGATTAATCAAAATCTCCTCTTAATACAGTATTGCTTACCAGTTTTTCACTTTTAAGGTGAACAGGAAAGGAGCTGCAAATTTTACTGGTTTGCCTCTGTAGCTATTATGTCTGTTGAGATTATACAAGGCAACTGTCCCACAGAGTTTGCATTTGTTCAGTGCCCAGGATAACCAGGGTCAGTTGCTTCTGACATTGTCAGCCCTACAATAAATATAATTAATGCATTATCCAAGCGCCAATCATGGGCAGGTAGGACTAAGTCATTTTCTGACATGCATCAATTAGGCACTGAAGAGAGGACAATGCAGGATTCTGCAGAAGAGGGACAGTAGATGCCTACTAGCTATCAGTACTCTAATGTGAAGGAACTACTGTAGTATTATCACTAATAGCTCTTGAAACATCTTTGAGATAGTATCTCTTTGTTATATACATCGGAGATACCGCAGAATGAGTAAATTCTTGATAGAGGTTGGTCATTAAGTACATGGTATTATTAAGGTAAAAAAAAAATAAATTAAGTTAAAAAAATATGCTCTTTTTGTAGAAGTGTCACATCCTGGAGCTAGGATGGAAGTTTCTCTGAGTATACTTCTGCCTATTGCTTTACCAGTGATAAGGGGAGGATGAGGAACACTGTAAACACTGACTGGGGGTGGAGGAACTGTCATAAGCCATACTAATAGAATTAAATATAAAATTGTTAAGCAACTAGTCAGAAATAGCATCTAAAAGGTCTCTAAAAATGTGCAAAAAATATAAAGGCTGTATTTAAGTCCTTCATAGAAATACTAGTGCTTAATATTGCACTAAAAATGAATGAGGTAATGGAACGAAGCTAAATATAAAAGTTTCAAATTACTTGACATTTCCTGACAAGGTGATGTAGCTAGCTGTAAAATAATCTTACCAAGGTAGGTCTTAAAGGTAAGTCTTTGAAAAGACTTAACTTTAAGAAACAAGACAGAAAAAACAGAGCACTAAAATGCGAGGCAGGGAGTATTGTCACATATTACAGGTTTTCAAAGCACTCTTTCAAAGCCTTGCTTTAATTACCTGGTAAACTGATACATAAATATTCTCAACATTATGTTCTAATATGATAATACAATTACCACATTTTGATCCATACAATAAAATGTATTTAAAGGGAAGGTTTCTACAGAATCTTTCATGGATTAGAAAAATAAAGTTAATAAAATTAGAAGAGGAAGTTTTAACGACTCACAAAGTATTTCTTAGGAAAGTGATTTAGCTACTTGTGAAATAGCATCTCCAAACACAGCAATAGAAAATTAGCTTTCAATTTGATTAAACACTTCTCTGTTCTAGACTGGGCCCGTCAAGCCAAGCAAGCCATATAATCTTTTTTTCTACTGCCACCTAGTGTATATTTGAATTTCCTTCATCTAAGACAATATTTACAACTGAAATGACACTAAAAATTTTAAGATTAAATTAAATCAACAGAAGCTATTTGAGCACAAGAGATAAACTTCATGCACCTTAATATGTTCAAACCTCACAGTTGTTTTGAAAGAAACTAATTTCTAATCTTCCATTTATTTTAAAGAAGTCTTTAGCACATGAAAGGTCAATTACGTACAAACATGGCAAATTGAGAAATACAATTCTCACCAAGTGAAATGCAGTTTTTAGTATATTTCACTAAAACTGGATAATAGATTAAACATACTGTTTTCAAATAACTCCACAAGGTCCTTATGTCAAACAGAGACAACAACTGGGATTTATCTCAGCTAAATTTAGACATACTGCTAGACACCTGTATTTGAGCTGGTAATCACCTAAGATTACCTCTATGGTCAAGAGGAAAAAGTAGGCACCTTTAGAGAACTAATAATTTTCTTACATTTCCAAGTTGTCTGAAAAATTACAATGATTATAAGCATTAAATCCCTACTTACTCAAATTTTCAAGAATCACATTGATCAGTGCAGTAGGAGAACAGTCAAAGTTTTACAAGTCAAGAACATGAAATTCAACACTGCATTAAAATTCAGGCTATTGCTGGACTCAGGAGAAGATACAACTAATGATTTTCTTGTGAAAGTTAATTATGCCTCAAAAATAGATAGGTAAAGAGGAAAAAAAATAGGGAGGTATATGAAATACTACTGCTTTGATGTATAGCTTTGAAGAGTGAATAAGAAAAGGTTATCAAAAAAGGCAAAATACACTCAAACTCCATCTTTCTGTCACTATCCAGAAGGCAAAACACCAGATGATATCTGCTATTGTTAACACCCTTGTGCTGGCTGCTTTATTCAAACCAGCATTTCCAACAGGTGATGTGTGATAACATTGCAACTGTGTCTCTGATTCCAGCTGAATAAATTCTAAGCCAGCTTCATTTTTGTGTATACTATTTCCCCCAAATCAAGTTCTGGAATTGCAGGAACTTTGCCACACCAACACAAGCAGGGATAGAGAAGCAATAGCTAGCCAAAAGTAGTTAAAAAAAAGAAGTGTGAAACATTAGGAATTTAAAAAAAATAGAGGGAGAATTACTTTCCTTTTAAGTTCTGCCTGTACATCCGTTGAACTTTAATCTTATCCTAAGGCAATCCCTCTTCATTCCTGTTGTAGAGTTGACTAAACCAGCTGAGCATAACTCAAGGCAGTATATTACAACACATCTCAAGCATTTAGATGACATTGTACTGGCTTGTAGCAAACCTTAAGCAAATCCCATCTCCAAACTGCCTCCTCTGCCTGCCTGTAACTCTTGCATATATTAACAAGTCTCTTAGAATAGTGTTAGTTCTGTTAAGATCAATTATCTTACCCTGTTCACATAGAAATATGAAGAAAAAAGAAAAAATAAGAAAGGAAACAGTTATGCATAATCTGAGATCTAGATGGCATAAGAGGGAAAAATTGTCATTACAACTGCTGTCTGTAGTGGAATAGATCACACAGAGACAGGGGAATCTCCAACCTCCTTCAAGGCCCCCTAACCAGACACAGCTGAACTGATGTACCACTGATAGGAAGAACAGATGATCTCCTGAAGCTCCCTCTGACAAGCCTGTGCTTCCATTCCTCTTTTCCCTTACATATTAGAAACATAATGAGCCACTGAAAGATGAGGGTAGGATTGCAGCAGAACAGCCTAATGCCAGAATTCTCTCCATTGCCTCTGGCTTAGAAAGAGGGTGGCATGTGGAAAAAATAAAATGTTTTAACTGAAGAAGGAAAAAAAAACTTTTTTCCTTTTTTCCTTCTCCAGAGTAGAGCACAGCACAATGGGTCTAGACATTATGTTTTTTCTCAGTTGCAAGAGGATATAGTTAAGAAGATGGAACACTGAAAAATTTCAAGCACAGTGCTACCTAAGAATTAGTGCATGCTAACTAAAGCATGTTACTGCTGGTAGTAACCTGATAGCAGTTTTGTCTGGATAAATTACGTTTCTGTCCAGTTAGTGAGGTCTACTCTTCCTTATCACAAGAAAAATCCCACAATTGTTGAGACAGACAGGAGGAGCAATAAAAACAAGACATATGGAGCAAGAAAATTTGATAATATAATTGAGATGGTGTTAAGGTGAAATTATTACATTAATTCTAAAAATTAGCTGCAAAAAAGATTCTAATCACTATTACTATATTATTTCACTTGCAACTCTAAAAATATATTACATTACAGTTGAAACTGTCAGACACTGTTTTCTCTCAAAGAATATAACATAATTGATGCTTACTTGAGAGGAAGATATTCTAGTGACAATATGATGTTAATAGAAAACTAAATACAGCAACTCTTGTTAAAATCCTGAAATCAGGCCTGCAAATATAACACAGAGTCCAAAACTTTGCTATGACAAAGCCATAGAGCTCTTTCACAACTATGGAGCAACCCAGGAGCCTATAAGCTGCTACAAATGCTGCAGCCATTAATAAATGCAGACATAAGGCTGAGTTAAATCTGTCAAAACTAACTAATAAATAATTTCTTGACATTCAACTATTGAATTTCCTTGATGAGCCCTTTCAGTATTGATAATGAAGCTTCCTAGCCTTAGTTTAACTTCAGCCTGAACTCATTAATGCTTTTTCAGATCTTATCAATTACCCAGGACCAGGAAGAAGAAAAAAAAATTCTGAAAATTTGGTTTAGAGTATATTCACATCTTTACCAGGCATGTAAGCAGCAGAGAGGTCTGGAAATGTTGACCTGAAAAGAAAACAATGGACCCTTGCAGCTATAAGCTACTGTGTTTGTTTAGCACATGTTATAAATGGGTGCAATTTTAATGGTCTCAACGCAAAATGTTGCTCCAGCAAGACTGGCTGGAATCTGTTGGCAAATGCTGTGATCAAGTTTGTTCTGGCACTGACCAACTATATTGAAGGCTCATACCACTAAACCTAACTTCATTCATTTACCTTACAACAAATATGCAAGTCCAGCATGGAAGTTTGTTTATGAAGCTCGTCATACATGCAGTCATCCTGTTCTGACCAAAATGCTAAGCCTTAGAAAGCTTCACATCCGACTTGACAATAGAACCAGGCACAGAAGAAATCTTAGTCATGGATTTTATCAGAGTTCCCTTCCTCCAGCAAATGTTTTCAACCTTTATACTACTCATTTGCATGTATTCATATTGTAACACACCCACCCACCCCAAAAAAAGGTCAATATTCCCAAATGTCAATGTTTTAAAACTCTGAGCAGGAAATAAATGCCATGGGAGCAGTATCTATGTTTTCTATGTAGGCAACCAGGCAATGGTGAATTTCTATAGTACCCTGATAGCATATTACAGCAATCAGAAAGTTCCTAGATTTATCTCAGATACAGCTCTTCAACACTAGAAGAACCTGGAGACTATCAAAAAAAGAAAGAAAATATAGGTAATCGCCATGCAGAAGCCAGCCAGCTCTATCAGGGGCTGCCACAAATAAAGCATAAACAATGGCCTCATTGAAGGCATAGCACTGTTTACCTATTGAGCATAACTTTCAGACTATTTGACAAACACAGGATTTTTCCTAATACTGACACAGAACATTTGACATTGCACTTTGGTTCCCTAATTTCCAGCACTTTCGATGGATGCCAGTAGACAGTTTGACAGTAAAATAGTTCAAGAATGAAATATCAGGAAATCAGACTACATAATGACATAAAACACATTGCTAGCCTAACAAGTCTTTCAGAGAGATATGAAGACCTTCTCACGATACGTAAAGGTCTTGTAAAGAGGGACAGCTTGCAACAATCAAGTATTTGACTTTCAGTAATACCACCACTTTTTCCTGCTTATAATGACATATTTTGATTCGTATTCTAAAGCTCGTTGGAGATTCAGATGCCTCCTGCAACACTTGCAGTGCTACTTCAGAAACCAGATTATCACGTATGCTTTGCTTAAATCAGATGTTAAGTACAGACACAGAAGAAGCATGAAAGCAATTTCAGCATAAACCTGCCAGCATCAGCTTGCCTAGTAACCCTAATGCAGATTCATAATATAGCTGCTTCCAAAGTATTATGCATAACAATAAAAAGCTCTATGGTATACACAAAACATGTTTAACTATAAATGTCAGACAGTGTACACAGAAGCTTCTTGTTTCTTATATTAGACTATTTATTGCACTCACCTGAACTGACTGAATCTTTACACCATGGAAATGAGATGACCTTGGGTAAATATCAAGAAGATGAGGAGGATCATCAATATGTGTTCTTCTAAAATTGTGTTTGAGAACTTCTTCATAATCCAATTTATCAAAGTTGGTTTTCCACAGTAATACCTGTAAGAAAAAATTGTATGAAGGCTATTCAGTACTCAAAACACAACTATTCAGTGAAGTCTGTTATTACTAGTAGATCACTGCATCATAACGATACCACAGTGATGTCTCAGTCTGATCTCTACTGCAATACAGGTACTTCCCCAGAGTTTCTTTACTTCAAATCCAGATGTGGTTCATTCTATTAAAAAAATAACCTCTAAAATACATCTATAACCGCAAAAACTCCTGTCCCACTGAACTGTCCCAAATTACTTTTCTGCCAGATCAAGGGATCACATACTGTTAAATTTCTGCCCCCTATAAAGGCTTGCAGTCTAACAAGAAAGTTCAAAGGAATGAGGGAAATGAAAGAGTTCCACAGAACTCTAAAACACCTGGTTCCTGTGTTTTAGCAACAGGAATCTCTTTTCTGAATTTTGTCCAATTATGTTCTAGGTAGAAACAATTTACAAGTCACACAACGACCAAATGCAGAAGGCCATAGGATATAGAGTTAGTCCAAAGGCATTCTATCCAGTCTTCTGAATATTCCGGGAAATGAAATCATAACACACAGTGTTGCTCTCTCATGTCACAAAATAATTGTGTATTTAAGTAATTTAATTAAATTTACATGACCTGTGAACTCCTTCTCATTTTACATACCAAGGGAGAAAAGAAAAGAAAAAAGGTATTTTGAGACTCTTAGAAATTACCCAGAGTCCAATGCTGACATCTACAGCTGCTAGCTAAATTAAAGAAAACAAAGAAGGGACTATAATCTGACTTAAAATTACTTCCCTGTCCAGCCAATAATATTTTTACAGACATTACAAGTATTTTTCAGATATTAATCATTATTAAGCAACACAAATCGTAGATTTGTTCACAGAAATTTCAAGCGCACTATATCATGTTTTTAATGTATTCCTGAACAGCTGCATTACTACAAGTTCATTTCAGGTTCAACATCTTTCACGACTCTCTTGAGTCAAAGGCCCTGAACATGCACTAGGAGACAGTGTACCAATAAAGGTGAACCCAGACTAACTCAGACAGTAACAGTGAAAGAGATCTCATTCAAACTACCTAAACTCTCCTCAGAACTTTCCACTTCCAGGACTGTTAAGTGATAGATTAGTTGACTCAGAGTAGCTCCTGCTTTGTCTCCTTCCTCAGTTTTGTAGGCTCTACTACTTCCATCTTTCAGTCCAGAATAAAGTTACTTACGTTTTTTTAGTAGTTTCCCCTCATTTTTTTCAGGCTAATTTTCTGCTGGTTTAGTAATCTGAAGTGTTTCAGCACTGAGTGTAAATAACAATATAAGCAGAAGGCAGCTCACCTTTCATTAGCGGTGAGCTTTTGAGCTGCTGAAGCTCTAAATATGTTTCATTTTGTTCTAAAGCAAAAGGCCGTGTCCCTGCAGCTTCATCATTACACATAAAAAAATTACTAAGAGTAAAACCAGCATGGAAACATCCATTTACACCTTGAGTATCTCAACTGCAATGCAAAAGTGCAAAAGCAAATACGCACAACCCTAGAAAGATGGGTATTTCATAAAGAAGTATTTCCCTTCAAACCAAGGCCTTCATCAGACACGAGTTGTCTCTTTTATATAGTAACTGAATTAACAGCATAGGCTACTACTTTCCAAACAAACAGGTATAACTTTGCTGTTTCACATAAAAGGTCTTATGTTTTCCATGGCAACAGGTTAATGACATAAATTGCCATGTGAGCATATAGCCAAAAATGTGAGGAATGTGAACTTCATAGTACTACACTTCGAGATCTTTTTTGTTTGAGGAAAGAAGCAAATAGAAAGAAACAAAAGTATCCAGTACTTGTTTCAAATATTTAACCCGCTTCTGAACAATGCTGTCAGCTGGTTCTGCACCAACCAGAAACTTGACACAAGAAGCAGAGATATGCTTTTCCTTCTTTGATTGGAAAGGTATGGAAAGATCTGTTGTTTGAAAACATAATAGTCTTGAAATAACATATGTACAAAGGAAGCAGTTTTCCATAAACTTAGAATGTATCAGCTGCCTCCAATTCATGCTGTGAACATACAGTTTATTTTGGGTACTGCATGAGGGGTAAAAGATGAAACTTTTATGGCCAGCCTCTGCTCGTAAGCATGACACTGCTGTTCTGCCAGCAGAACTTTCCCAACAAGTACAGCCTACGATTACAGTAAACCAACAATCACAGTGAGTTGAGAAGTCCCACAACCATCCTCCTGGCACACCTGGAAGAAGGCTGTGGACGGGTCAGCAAAACAGGATGTTTGAGAAGTACATGTGTGTATACACCAAAAGACAATGGACACTGAGGAAAAAAATTCTTTTGTTTACTATAAAGATATACACCTTGGTAGGTACCCAACAGTGGCTAGCACATTTTAAAACTTAGAAAAGTGAAATTTGCAGCAAAGTAAATACTCCTCTCCCACCAAAACTTTCATAAAACAAAGGAAAAAACTTCAACAAACACAGGAAGGCCCATTTTTAAGGTCATTTAAACAGTTATTAGACCTACTATGACTACTTTTTAAATTCAACGTTTACCTAAGGAAGGGCTTCCTGATGAAACTCGATCTTCCCTCTCATAGATTCAGCATGAACCTACTATATAAAACTGCTGAGGAACATGAGACATAGATTTTTACCTACTTTCTCCATGCTCTCATGCCCCAAAAGCTCTACAAGAGAAAACCAGGGCAGGAAAAAGGCAATGACATGATTGCACTGAACACACATGTTATTCAGGGGTGCCCAAATTCAAAGGAACTTTGAAGTAAGACAGGCATTCCCAGGGTGTGTTGGCATTCAATGGGGAGGTTGTGTTAGGCTTAATACTGTAGGTCCTTGCCTTCATCAGAGCTTCTCAGATTAATCTTCTGTCATGTGACCGAGTCAATACATGCACTTTTGTTCCTCTCAAGTTAAAGCAGAATATACCAACAGTCATAAAATACTCATGGAAGGTAAGATCAACAATTCAGAATCATGTAGGACCTATGTTGCATTTTGGGACTTAAAATCTTATTTAAAACTTTTGTATGGAAAATAAAAGAACATACTAGTGGGTCAAGAAATAAATATCTTTCCCCCATTTTTGGTTGGTTTTTGTGGGTTTTTCCCTGCTTGTAAAATTAATATTGGACATTTGATAACATTTGCACTCTCCAGTAACTTCAAGTCTTGCCAGTACTTCTTAACACCGTGAAAGAAAGCAATTTTTTTTTATTTCCCAAGACCATTTCTGCTACTAGCTGAAATTTATTTCAAACTCCACAAAACAGAATATAGCCATGAATTGTGGTAAACTCAAAAGATCTTAATTTCAACAGCATAGTTTTTTATATCTACGTTGAGCTTTTAGCTTATTGTAACAGGAAACAATGAAAAAGACAACTAATCTTAACAAACATTTCAGATGGAAATTTTAAATCTTGTGCTACAAAAGTTCTTTCTTTTTGGAAACTTTATAAACCTGACAGAGATGATTCCAAGCTTTGTTCTTAATTATGACATCTATTAAAGCAGATGGAAATTAATTATAAGACCTATTGCTTAACTTTTTTTAAATGCTCAAATGACTCTTCTTCCCTTTATAAAATCCAGTACTTTACTGTTTCACCAAAGTAAATTAGTTAAGGGTAACACAAGAGCTCTTTTTTTCTCAATTCTAGCCAAAGTTTTCCCAGTAATACAACTTAATACCTACAATTACAGAGTAAGGACTTTAAAAGCAGTGAAAATGCAACAAAGACCGTAAACCTCAACATTAATTGAAACACATCTACTTTGTTGATACTGAATTGCAACACTTTGAATATTTTTAGTTAAAAATCACTCCTTTCTTTTAATATGCAAAAAAGAAGTGGCTAGTCTTCTCCTCATCACAACACCCAATGGAAAGTCTACAAAACACACTAGTAGACAGAATGCATTTGAGCATGTGCGTAATTAGCATGTTACTGTGGCACACCATATTTAACTCCCACCCACTGTAACAAACATTAAGACATTTCATTTAAGGAGACAATACCACCAACCTGAGCATCCTTTCCACCTGAGGCAAATTTTTCACCATCTTTTGAAAAAGCCACACAAAGTACAGATCCCTGGGAAAAAAAATAGCATACAGTAAAATTAGGCTATTACTGTAATCATGGTATTTTAGTGCAAAGAGACAAACACGGATGCCATTACCTAATATAAAAGATTTTTCAATTTTTATAAAATAAGGAATAATTTTACTG
The DNA here is from genome assembly GCA_024734555.1 of Trochalopteron elliotii. NCBI lineage: Eukaryota > Metazoa > Chordata > Aves > Passeriformes > Leiothrichidae > Trochalopteron > Trochalopteron elliotii. The sequence goes on from JANPWX010000014.1 coordinate 999,809, forward strand.
TAGTGAAATTTCTGCAAAACTTGTTTGAAAAGTTAATACTGCACATTTTCGTAAGATGCTACATTACAATTGCAACAATCTATACTAGGAAAATTGTGGCATTACCCTTAGATTTTATACTTCAGCTTTGCAATGGAAAATTACAAAATATATATTACATTACTCAAAGCAAGACATTTGAATTATTTATTATACAAAACAGGGTTTGTTTGGCATTAACAGGAAAAGGAGGAAATGCCTGCCATTCTTCACAGAAGTAATCTTCTGTAAGCTTCCCCCTCCTCTAGAAAACACTGTTTTTCAATAGACAAAATGACTGAAGTGCCAAATAACATGATTTTGAAAATCAAGTGAATTATTAATGAATTCAGAACATGAGCTTTTACTTAACATCAAGCATGTAATATTGACAGATAAAAAAACACAGTTACAGGTAAAAACTGATGCATTTCCTTAACCACTTGTGACAAGGTGCATTAATACAACACCTTGCTGTCCATTAAATTTTATCTGCAAGTTGCAAGATAAAAGACACAATGACATAAATGTTACTTTCCCTTTGTAAAGATCCTGAACAACCTATTAAGATCTCTATTTAAAGAGGATTATAGTGTATACCTTGTGTCCATGAAGAGTGTAAATAAGTCTTTCTCCTAAGAGGTCCAGAATCTTAAGGGTACCGTCAGTAGAAGCAGTGATGAGGTAGTTACCAGAAGGATGGAATGATATACAATTAACCCCTGCTCTGTGAACTGATTTACAGAAGACAATATTCAAAGGCTGTAGATATCTACTAAGAGGATATGTACACTTTATTTCTTTGCTCTTTCCTACTTCCCAAAGAACTACTTCTTTTAAGGGAAAAATGACCAAAGTGCTGGGGCATAGAAGACTCTCCAAAGTTTTGATTAGTTCAGCTCTAAAAATTAAGAGAAGCAAAGAAATAAAAAGGATTCAGATTGAATTCTTAAGGTTGCTAGACTACAAAAAGATACTTACAACATGTCAATGTGATTTGTTTGTCCACTTTACCCAGTAAGGGATGAAATAACAGACTCTTAATAAATCACATTTAATTGCAAAGAATCCCATTGTAAAGAAAATAAAACAAACTACATTGATTTTACCTTTGAAATTCTGCAGTAGCTTGTTCATTCGAATATCCCATAGTTTCACTGTGTTATTGGAACCTGCAGAAGCTATACATGTTCCACTTGGGTTGAAATCCACAAAAGTTGCAAATCTAAATATAATTAATGAAAACAGATTTATAACATTTCCACAGAAATATTTAGGTGTGTGTATATATATAAAGCCCACAATATTAACACTGAGTTGCCACAAACTTGTGTGGAATCCATGTGTATGGAAATTCAAATAAGGCAATTCAAGTAACTGAAATAAGCATAAGCAAACAAGATGAGTGTGAGAAATCATAATCTCACTTCTGTTGAAAATATGGTATAATTGATCCAAGTCAAACCTTCAAAGTTTGTGCTAGAGTACAAAGTCCCTAGAAGGCACTGCTGCAAAGAGTTTGCAAGCAACAAGTAAAATAATTTTGTCTAAGAATTGAGTATCTAGCTATAACAACATTTTGGACTTGAAAAAGGATGAAGGCAGCCATGAAATCAGCAAAGCACATATACAAGATAAATATTCCACTGCCTTGTTAACTACAACTCTGGATCCAAGATGTTTAAGAAAACTGCATGTAAGTAAAAGCAAGTATTTTTTAAACTTAAATAAGGCAGATCACTGAAGGTAACAAAATATTGTTTTCATCAACAAGAGGAAAAGTCTTCAAGCTTTCATCTTGTTGAAGCATCCAATATCAAATAGCGTTATCAAAATTGAAGAAAAACATAGATATATTCCAAAATCCAAGAATAATCTCACTTCTGTTTGGATTATCTCTTGATTGCTGGAAAACAGCTAGATAGGTGTAGTCAGTTAAGCTCTTTAGAAAAACATTATATGAATTCTTTTACTTGACATGGATGGTAGAATTCTGATCTGTTTTCGGATTTAACATATATAGATGTTAATACCACAGAACATTAAATTAATGTCATTAAAATTACACTATTACATTTCTCATTTTTTTCTAGTAAAACTTACCCTACATCATCTGAGAAGCTATTAACACAAATTTTATTTCTTGTATCCCAGATGTTAACAGATTTGTCCTCACCACAAGATACTATTATTCTTCCATCAGGTGAAAATCTGCAACGCACAAGCGTATTCATTACTTAATAACTGATTCTGCCTAGATTAGCATTAGAGACATGAGTAGCAAAACAACAGAACCAAGGAAGCCTGTTTGTAATACGGATGCATAGCATTTAAAGGACATTTGAACTTCTAGTATTTCTCATGGACTAATAAAACTGAAAAGAAAAGCTTCTCCCCCTATTCCATTCTGCCCCATTTCACAATCAACTACAATTAAAAACAGAGCCATAAGCAAAAGGAAAAGAGGGGCTTGGGGAGAAGGTATCAGCAACCTGAGGATGTCACTTCAGATGACAAAGATTATTATAGAAAAATATCGGTTAAAAGACAAAGAGGACACAGTAGAATCTTGTGTTCAATGTTAACCTATATTTATGTTCTCTGAGTTCGTTCTAAACTTACAAATAGTGGGCAAAGCATTCATGATTATTCCTAGACTAGCAGACTAGGTTTTTAAACAGGAAAATTGACTTGTCTATAACTTCCTCAAGGATTGTTATTTCACTTATTGAGCAACTGCACAATGACATTAAAAAACCGTTCAAGAACTTTCACATGTGATTTCCTAGAGCTTTCCTTTTTCTTTTCAGCAATCAGATACTTCGAAATTTGTAGGGGTCTGCACTTCACCAGTGTTAAATTCCTTTTTCCAGAGGCTTATATCAGGTCTCTCTTAGCTGCAGGTTTTCCATTAATATGGAGGAAAGGACAAATTAAAAAAAATCAGCAATCTTTTTTGCCTTTGAAGAGCTGTCCTGTCTTCAAAGTGTATGAATCCTAACTTGTCATCCAAGGGCCATTTCTTTTACCTTTTCTAATTATGTAAGCTTAACTCACATAGACTCATGACCATTCTTTAATGCCACTACTATTCCAAGAATAGTTGAGAAAACCCCTACAATGCATGATAAATCTAGAAAGGAGTGCTGGGAAATAAGTCAATACAACAAAAAAAACAAACAAAACTGGGGAAAGACAGGACACTGACTGGAAATAAATACAGAAGACCCCATTTGTCCTTTATTGTAATAGAATGAACACACAGCAACTGATTCAGCACAAACACATATTAACACAGAGCAAGCTTTCACGTGTCAGCTAAAATAAGTGTGCATAAGATTAATTTATTGAAATTTAATTATTGGTGAGAGATTATTAGTTGTCATTCACAGACTTTTCTTCTCTTATTTCTACCCTGAAATATAAAATCCCCTTTGTTAGGAATTCTACTTTACCAAGAGAATAAAAACAACACTTACTTGGCACAGCGAACCCAACCAGTGTGTTTGACTAGGGTAAACAAAAGGCGCTGAGAGCAAACACTCCATATTTTTATTAATTTATCATTGGATGCTGAAACTACAGAGTTGCCATCATGGGAGAAGCTCACACTCCGAACAGATGCTGTATGACCTTTCAGTACTGATGATTCTCCGTGACTGCAGGGAGAGGGCAAAGAAAATGAAACAAAACCCCAAATACCAAGTCACAAACCACAATCACATTAAAGAGTTTAAATCCCCATAAACTCCATATTAGCATATTTAGAATGTTTCCCAAACGAAAAAGCAGTACACAGAGGACAAATCTTAATGTCACCATCATTTTTTACTTATTTAAATATTATTAGAATAACATTCCTTAAATTGCATTTAACATGAACCATTTTACAGAACAATGCAATTAAGTAGCAGCACTGGCCTTTAGTCTCATTAACATTAGTATTTGAAAGAGAGGTTTTTTTAATATAGTAATCTATAAAACTTTTGAAAGTTCAAGTAACATCAGTCTAAGATCATAATGAACAACTCATAATTACTACTACTCAAGAACAGTCTGGTAAGTCAAAAATATTTTTTTCCAAAAAACTATTGTTTTCTTCATCACTTGTCTCCGCAAAATGAAGTGCAGCCATGCAATCCTTATCAAAATATAGCCTTTAAGACAGAGAAGTATTAGGAAGCATAGTTCTACACACATGAAATTGTAACCTCTGAGTTGTAATATTTTCTTTTGAAACTACAGAATACTCAGAAAATAACAAAGTAATACAGTAAAGAACTGTGTTGCTTGTGGTCCCCAATCTCTGTTTCTGTCAAAGCCCAGGCATGTGGGAAGAAAAAGAAACTTGAGTAAAGCCCCCAATATTCACAGTAATGAAACACATACACAGCATTGCACAGTTATACTCACATGCAAGGAATCCATAGCCTGACAGTGTGATCATGAGAAGCTGAAGCCAGCACCTGCCCATCTGGTGAGAACTCCACACTTGTAACTGCTTCCTCATGGCCTGCAAATCTGTAGGCTGTGCACCGTGTCTTCAGCTTCCACAGTATAAGAAACCTATCCACAGAGCAGGTAACTGGCAAGAAATAAAAGATATCAGGAGTCTGTTCACTGTCCTCATAAAAGTCAGAGCTAACAACTGTGGATCTGGATTCACTAGAGAACTTCATGGGGAGGGAGGAGTTATTAGGTTTTAATGGATACTTAGCCTGAGCAGAAGCATGGTAGCAAGTAATGCTAACACCAGGCTTTCAGAAGGATGCCACAAGACTGGGAGAAGTAAAAGATAATTCTTAACAGGTAGCTCTCCCACATACTAAGCCAACTGGCTTACAAGTACTTTGACGATACAGAGCAAAACGGTCAAAGCCGAACATCACGTACATCAGTAAGTACAATTCCAGAACTGGTTTTACCAAATCCTAAAAACAGTAGACAAATTCTTCAGTAATCTCATTCTGATCTCTGAGATGGAATTTTTTTCAAGCATCAAGTGTTTAACTTCAGAAAAACATGCCAACTTAAACTCAAAACATGACTTCTAACACTTCAGATATCTACACTTGAGTGAAGATATCGATATATAATTCTATAATCCTATTTAAGTACCAATTTTATAATACTAGCATTTGCCTAGTTCAAAAGAGAACGTAAAGTCGTCAGTCTGAAAATAGAGCATGTTTGAGGGTGATGCTTTTGCAGTCACTTTGCAGGTGAACTATACTATCTACAGTCAAAAAGGCAAACCTAACTTTTACCAGAGCTTGATCATTTTCAGGAACCTATAAGCAGGACAATAAGCAGTTGAAATAAACTGGTATTTATAAACATGTGATTTTCCTACATCCCTATCATCTTCATCTCTGCTAAATGCTAATACACAGACATAAATAAAACCAAGGTATTCACACTCCCATCCCTCAGTTGTCAAATTCCTAACCCTAGTAGAGAAAAGAAGGGAGAGGAAGAATAGGGGCCCCCTGGAAGTCGGAAGAGTACATGAAGATGGCTTTTCTCTTCCCAGCTTGTTTCAAGCACCAATACAGCACAAAGAAATTGAGTTTCCTTATGATCACATGTTAAGGGAAGCCTCAAACAAAATATTAGCATATTAGAATATTAACTACTAAATTCCCTTTATGAATTTGATACAAAGATACTATGCTTTTCCTAAAAGACTAGCTTCTGCTAAAAGATGTGAGACCAGATTATCCCTATGCCCATATCAACAGGCCCATGTCTGACAAAGAAATACAGGATATTTTCCCCCCACTTCAATTTTTTCTCAAGTCTTTCTAATTGTACTTGAAAGAATTCCTTTTTCCCTTTGATTCTGAAAGTGTGATCTACAGTGGAGTAAAACTAAAACAAAAAAGCAAAACACCAGCTAAAATAGAATTTGAAGGCATCAGGCTGGATATGTGAAACAGACAAGACTGAAACAAATCACTGATGAACTTCCAAATACCTGTGTTATCTTATGAACTGCATGAAGGTTGTGTGTGCAGTGTCAGGTTTCAGTTCTAAAAACGGAGGGAAATATTCTTAGAAAGATGACAGCACCATTCATTCAGAGCCCGGTTTCTTGTAGCTTGCTGTCTCATAGATAGGCTATCCCAAGATAAATAAGACACAAGCAGAAACCTGAAGTTCTCCTTTCTGTGGGACATCCATGACTATCTTCCTTATTTTCCCTCTGGACTCCCTGCTGCCTATGCAATACTTAAATATTGCATCAAAAACAAAACAAAAAAAGCACAAAAGGTCCAGAAGAATTTTTTTAGGATGTACCATAGCACAAATAGGCCTGTTGCTCCTCAGAGAATACATGACATAACCAGAACCATGTTTAGAGGTGAAAGACAATTTCTCCTTGCTATGATCAACTGAAAAATATAACTAAAATGTAGAAAGCTGGAAATTCACACTGAGCTGACTCCAATGTACAGCTTACTCTGGTTTATAACCTGAGTGCCTTTTTTTTTTAAACATCAATCCTTCTGTACACATGCACGTATACATCACTGGATAATTTGCTTTTTTGCTGATGAGTCATTACAGAACTGAAGACCAGAAAAAAAAAGACTCGGCCTTATGCAAAGGCCAAATCGAGAGATCTACAGCAAAGTGGTGTGTAAAGAAATACCTGAGCTTCACATATGCCATGAAAAAGATTTCATGGTATTTGCAACGAAACAAAGTTCAATTTATTAATTGCAACTATTGATGGTATACATTTTTATATATACACACACAGACATATGAACACAAGGAGATGTAATACAGAATTACCATTTCACTCTCACTTCCCACAATAACAAAGTGGTGACTGAGAAAGTTGTGCAAAGATAAAAGAGAAACTCAGACAGGCTTTAACAGCTCGATGTACATCTCCGAAAATACTGAAGCATCTCTGATATAATTAATCACTCAGTGCAAGAATTACAGGGCAGATGGAACACAGTGCACATGATGGGTGTGTGAATATTCAAACCCCACCACTGCCAACAAACCTCCACACTTTACAGGAACCCTGCAGCTCTCAATGATACAGTACAACATCACAATATAAAAATTTTGCAACGAAATGCAAGATTTCCTATTTGGAGAAAAATAATTATTAACTGAACCTCTGTCAGAAAAGCTAATCTGGAATTCTAAGCACAGTGAATAAAATACAAAGAACTTTTAATAACTCCCATAAGTTCACGTTACTGGCAGTTTTTGTTGCATTCTGTATGCATGTACCAACAGGAAAAGAACTAAGAAGAGTCAGCACACCAGCCAACATTTAATTTTCTGGATTTTATTTTTTCAAAAGAAATCCCAAAGCCCTCCACATTTATTCAGTGTTATGTTTACATTCAATTTCTTTTAAGTCACTTAGAATCAGTAGTTTAAAATATATACAAGCGTTCACCAAATCTTCCAAGTCTAATAGAATAGAAAACCATTCAGAGTTTCAGATTTTCCAGAAATCTGTACGTACCAAAAAATAATTGGATAGGAGTATTGAAATGGTAAGGTGTTGTTTGGTTTTTTCCTTCTTTCTTTCTCTCTCTTTCTCTAGTCCCTCCTCCTCTTATTCACATGTTTTTTATTCCCATTGGGTAGATTTTTAATTTTTTTTTTTTTTTAGGGCCAGGTCATTTAATTTGTTTTGTTTTTTTGTTCTCCCCAGTTTGTTACTAAATAGCTCCAAAAATACAAAGGGAGGTCATGGGGAGGAGGAAGGGTTCAGATACATAGAATAACTTTTCAAACTGAGAAGCAGACTCACTTATAATTATTGCTTAAATAGATAAGAAACACTTTCTATATCAGGTTTAACTTGAAGGTATTTCTTTATAAGAAAAGCAGTTTTTGCCAAGTGCTAAAAAATTGACTGTATAAAATTTGCATAGTTTATATTCACACCATTTAATTACCTTCATCTGAAGAAACACATTGCACATACTATTTATGACCTGCCACACAGGAGAACCTAGGCCTTTTTCCTGGCATTTCTATTGAATGTAACAACCTTGTATTGCATGAACAGCAAGCTTTCCACAAAAGCACATACTTTATATAATTTATTGCCCCAGTACATGATAATTGGTTGCCTCTTAAAATTTGATAAATGGTTCGTAACTTGCAGGTCCACAAAAGAATTCCTGCTGCAAAGTGGAAGGCAATTTTTCAGGAATGTTTCCCTTATGTAGTAAAAAGTTCCCTTTTTTTTATAATCAAACAAACAAAAAAGCCAACCAAAAAAACAAACAAACAAAAAAAAACCAACAAAAAAAACCCACCACCAACCTAGGGGGAAAAAGAAAGATAAAAAAGGAAAAAAAATCAAATTGCAAGTAACTGCCTAAAAATAAATTAAAGTCTTACAAGAATCCATGCCACACAGTGGCAAGCATTTTTAGCATGATTCAATGCTGCATTCCAAGCTCCAAAATATTCTTCTGTTCATCTTCTATCTTAACTGGCTTCCTCCCAAACCTCTCAAAGCTTTCAAGTCACTAAGATTTAAGAATATGTTCTAACTTACTCTCACTTTATTTTTGGCAAAACTTCAACTACATCAGGTCTCACTTTTAACCTTTTTAACCCTTCTGTCTACTAACACCTGTAGCAAATGCACATCCACTACATTCCTCAAGTATCCAGATTTCTAATGCTCACTAGCTTAAGTTTCTACCTACCAGCCCCATGTAAAGACTAACCACACTATGGCTACTGAAGAACATTTATCACTTCAGTGAAAGTAATCAAAACAGTTGGAATGCCCAACACATTAAGAAAAGTGTTCAACTTAAATCTTATAAAACTAAAATACAGATACTAACACAAGATTTTTTTTCAAGAACACAATGTATCTATCACATCTACCATCTATAATCACAATCAAAACAAATTAGTGACATGATTCAAGAATCAGTATTCTTCAAAAACTCAGCATAACAGAAGAAAAAGAAAACATTCTAAGTAAGTAATTATGTGAACCACCTTACCAACAAGTCTTAGTTTTTCCTCCAAGCTGACCTTTGCCTTTTCAACTCCCCTCATGTCAGAAACTTCAGCTTCCCAGCCTTACTCAAGGTCTCCAGTGGTATTGTTTTGACTAGAAAGAAGCAGCTTATTCTGTATTATTTCAAAACTCTTCCTAGGGCTGACCTATGCCAACTGTTGCCAAAACATGAAAAGCAAAATAAAACAGCTCAAGTGTTCCTCTATGTTACCTTCCTCTACCCTGCTGACAGACCAAATGAAAGAATCCAACAAAAACCAAACAATCACATAACTTTTGTGCCCCTAGGATGTGAGGCTGAACATGAAAAAGCTTACACAGAGGCAATGTGTAAATTAAATATATAGCTAAGAAACGGCAGTAGCTAAGGCAATTTTGTGGTTCCTTTCCTTCTCCATTGCCTTTAAATAAAATTCTTACTTGTAGACATCCCTATTTCTTCCATTTGTGATATCACCAGCATGTTCTTGGTTCCACTGCTACCACACTCTCCTCTAAATGCATGAGAGCTCCTGACCAAGCCCCATGGGGTAAGATTTTTACAATAGGTACAAGACTGCAAAGCAGTGCCAAAGCCCTTCTAGTAAATAAAACTTCCTGTTCTTCTATATAATATAGTACCCTTAACAGCATGTACATTCCCAGAAAAATGCAGACTATTACAAGGCTTAGATTTGACTTTCCACATCAACGTCCATTCAATCACATGCTACTGCAGCATTACTTAGGGTGTTAGATACATATTTTATAATGTATCTGCAACACAGGTCAGCTAATACCACTGCAAGAACCTTAACTTTTACTTCTAGAAGTAATTTTTTTTTTGTTTACATATAACGTTATCTTGCAGGATTTTTGCATAATTTTAAGATGAAAAAAATCCCTCCCCAGTCCACTCAGAAGCCTTTGTTTTACCATAATCAAGACTGAGCAAAGTAATAATGGATCGAAATTTTACAAAAATAAAAGGTGTTAACACGTTCTAATCCATGTTTTAGAAACTGAGCCCCACTACATATTTTTGCTCTCCATACAGTTCATCATAGTAGAGAGTTTCTACACCACTACAGACACATCTGAAAACACTCCAAGGTGTTCAATCAAACACTGTCATCTGCTCACACATGTAAAAAGCTTGGAGATCACAGTCCATTCGATTCATACTACCAGCTGTGATTATTTTTCAAATTTCCAAATCTGATTTTTATCTCCAGCATTACAAGTTCTCATTTGCACATCAGCATGCCCCTCAGTCGTACGATAAGCAGTAAGGCACTTCCCCGAATGAGGATGATAAATGGTCCCATCATCTTTGAAGTGCCAGATAATAATTTCTGGGATGGGAAATCCATCTTTTGGGCAGCTCCTCATACCTATGAAGTCCTCACGCTCAGGGACTTCAGCACATAGCTCAGTTACAGAGTTAAACCTAATCTCCTGATTTGACGTATATTCAAAAAATTGGTTGCCTCCCTGCCCATGACAGCCAAAGAGAGAAAGGTGAGAGCCGGTAGGATTATGTTCCTGTAACACATAGTCAAGGCACTCTGAAGGTATTCCTGTGCTGCGGATAGCACCGTGCCAGCCTGGACGGTCTTCTGGTACGTGCAACTCAGCAAATACATTTTTTAAATACCAGCGAAAACTCTTGCATTTCAAACGCTCTCTAAGAATCTTTCTTTCAGAAATGTCTCCATAGTTTTCTTTCCTTGCTGAAGGATTTCTGTTGTAAAAGTGATCTTTGAACTCATCCATCCACACCTCAGCAGCACGTGCTGTGTTCTGAAGGAAGTTTGGTCTAGCATAGGGTGCACGCTTTGGAAATACATGGCCCACGTGGGAGCATGGATGAATTTCCAACATGCCTCCACACTGCCAAACCCTAAATGATAATTCTAAGTTCTCCCCTCCCCAAACATCCATTCCTGTATCATAGGTTCCCAGGTACTCAAAATACTTCTTGCTGACAGCAAACAAGCCACCAGCCATAGTTGGGGATCTGATTGGATCTGTTTCAGATTTGCGCCTGAGACGTTCGTGTTTAGGCACCGAGTGCCACTGGAATGTCAGCCGCCAGTCAAACCCCCCGATCATGGGCTCTGCCGTTTGCATGTAGTATTCAAACGTTTTCCAGTCAATGGTGTCAATGACAGGACAAACAATAACAGTCTCATTCTCAGCAATCCTCTCGAGCAGTGGTTCCAGCCAGCCGGAAACACATTCACAGTGACAATCTAGGAATGTGAGAACATCACCGGTAGCAAAGGTGGCGCCAATCAAGCGTGCACGAACCAAGCCTTCTCGTTTGTTGGTTCTTATCAAGCGAACTCTTTTCAGACTGCTTATGTATTTTTCGAGTTCAGCCTTCAAATACACTTTATCACTCAGGTCATCCACCAGTATAATTTCTTTCAGAAGCACCGAAGGTGATGTTTCGAGAACACTATGTATCGTCCGCAGCAGTGTTGACCAGGCTTCATTGTAGAAAGCAATTATAACAGATGTCGTGGGCAGCCTTCTGTAGTTGTAAGATTTAGTTTTACAACCACTCAGTCGATTATCTTCAATGTGCCGGTGGAGAGAAATTTTATCACTTAAATAAATATTTATTGCATATTTCTCAATCAGCTCTTCTTCCTGTTTCTTTTCCTCAGGACTCAGCTGTGGGCGTGAGGGTTTACCCCATTCTCCTGGAGCAGAAGGATCAGGTGGGGGTTTGTCATAAACTGGACGAGCCAAATCGACAGCTTCTTCTGCTCTGTCAGAAAAGCGCCTCTCCCATTTCCCTTTAGTGATGCTCTCGCCGGCGAGGGAGGCACCGAAGGAAGAAACCGACAGCTCGACCACAAAGTAAGCGATCATTAAGAAGCCGAGGAACACGCAGCTTTTGCGGACCCACGTCCATCTTCTCGCCAGACGGATCCTCATCTTAGGTAGTTAAAAGCAGCTCCTTAGCAGAGAGGAGTCCGTGAACTCCTGCCGGGTCTCCCCGCGCCCCCGGGGAGGAGGGGGAAGTAGGAACTCCCAGCCTCGGGCTCGGGCCGCCGGCAGAGTTTGCAGCCAGCCCTCCGTGGTGGGCCCGGCAGATTCCAGAGAGACCGCGGCGGCAGCGGAGGCACGGAGCAGCCCCCTGCCCCTCCGGCCTCGGCGCTCCTCTCACTTACTTCCTCCTCCTCCTCCTCTCTCCCCGCGGGACAAACCCCTCCTCCCGCCTTGTGGTTTGCTCAAAAAGTTGTCGCTTAAGGAAGGGGCAGAGACTCCTTAGCCCTCCCGAAGGCGCGGGAGCCCGCCCCGCCTCCGCGCCCGGACCTGCGCCCGGAACCGCCCGGCGGCTCCGGGGAGGGAAAGAGGGAGGAGGGAGCGGGCTGCCCCGCCCGGAAAGCAAACGGCGCCCGGGCCCGCACTCACCCAGCCCCGCCGCGTTCGTGTTGAAGGCAACGCCCGTCACCGCCGCCGTGTGGCCGCGGAAAGACCGGATCAGG